>NW_020769320.1:14297806-14324239 GCF_900518735.1 Pseudonaja textilis | reverse complement strand
AGAAAGAAAGAAAGAAAGAAAGAAAGAAAGAAAGAAAGAAAGAAAGAGAAAGGAAGGAAAGCAAGCAAGCCTTCATGGATCTGTTACTTAATTATGTATCCCAGAATTGAAACAATAAACTCAAAATACAGAATAACAGAATTGAAAGGGACCTTTGAGGTCTTCTAATCTAACTCTCTGCTGAGGCAGGAAACCTTATACCATTTCATACAATTGGATGTTCAATCTCTTCTTAAGAACATCCAGTATTGGAACATTCACAACTTCTGGAGGCAAGTTGTTCCACTGATTAATTGTTCTGTCAGAAAAGTTCCTCCTGGGTTCTAGGTTGCTTCTCTCCTTGATCAGTTTCAATCTATTGTTTTCTGTCCTGCCCTCAGGTGCTTGACCCCCTCTTCTTTGTTGTAGATATTTGAGATATTTGAACACTGCTATCGTGTCTCCCCTAGTCCTTCTTTTCATTAAACTAGACATACCCAATTCCTGGAACCATTCTTCATATGTTTTAGCCTCCAGTTCCCTAATCATCTTTGTTTTTTTCTTCTGTGCACTCTTTTCAACATCTTTTTTACGTAGTGGCAACGAAAGCGGGATGCAGTATTCCAAGTGTGGTGCTATCAAGGCACTATAATGTGGTATTAACAGTTCACGTGATGTTGATTAAAAACGAATGTGGAATGGTTTGATACTCCTTTCTTCAGAGACTCCAGTTTAGCTTTCAGCTCTGAGATATCCTGATTATATAATATACAAGGACCAACCAAGCCTGTACTTTCTAATATTAGCCAAGATCATCTATCTCCAATAATATATCCATAACTCCTACTTGGATAGGAAAATATCTACCCAAATATCATGCAAATATAACTGTTAAAATATGTTCAAGTCAGACCTCCTTCTGCATAATGCAAATCACCTTTTCAGTCATAGACCACATGGGATTGTTGATTACAGCTGGATCAATGCATTGATGCAGATTTACATGGCTAATTAAAGGTGTAAATCTCTATTTCACAGAAGGCCATCACAAATCCTAAATTCCACTTAAATCCTCTTTTTGACTATCACTTCTTTCCAGCCACAGAAAATGTATTTTCGGTTATATCTGGCAAGAGCGTAGGAGTCCTAAAATGCAAGGAAGTTGCACACTTTGTCTGAAACTTCCAGAAAGCTATACGCAAACAAGGAATTTTTTTTTTTTTAGATTTCATTGGTATGCACATTTTTAAAATATGTTGTTCTGCACTTGCTTCCTTTATCTGTTTACCAGTAACCTTTTGGAGATAAGCTCTTTTTGGAGACAGACAATAATTGGAGGGTTGGGAGCCTGTAATATTTGGCAGGAAGCCTTGCTATGTATACTGGAACACTTACTTCCATTTAAGAAGCAAAAATAAATGTTAGATTTAACTAAATCCCATGAATTCTTCCTTAGACATTAACCCATCAGAACTCAGTGAGGCATACTATACCATGGTTTTAAAAAAGACAGCTCTCTTGGTTTTTGTTCTCATTTACTGTCAGGGAAGAAAGTTGATTTTGAAATGTAAGAACATAAAGATGTTCTTTTAAGAACATGAAGATGTTTGAGAAGAGGCTAGACAGTCACCTATGGTATTATGGATGGTTTAAATGCAGGTGTGTCTTGGTGGTCATGTGATTGGATGGGCAATAGTTTGCTGGCTGGACATGGTTTGCTGACTGGGCATGGCTTGGTGGTCATGTGACTGGCTGGATATGGTTTATATGTAAATATTATAAATATTTTTGTAAATATTGATTTTTTATTAGAAAAGAGCAACTTTTACCCAAAATCAGGCAAAGCAGGCAGGCAAATCAAGTTGCTCACAGAATCACAGATTCACTCAGAGATCTACCTTTCTGCAATCTGCTACCTGAGTCTGCACTTGAAGCTTCAGTCCTAAGGAAGGTTCAGCTCTGCTTTTAGATTAGCTAGAAAGCAAGAAATCCAATGATTTCCTGCTTTCTAGCTAATCTAAATCTCCCTCCATAGCAGAACAGCTGGAGAAAGAAAAGGAAAATAGCAACTTACCAAATGCAGGCAAGTTTGAAAGAACGCATGCCAGGTAAGGAGTGTGGGCAGGGCGGGGCAAGCCAGTGGTGCAACTTGCCAGTTCTCCAAACTGCACAGAAATGTAACAACTGGTTCTATAGAACCAGTCCAACTAGGTAGAATCCCACCCCTGTTTAAAAGGCTTCTCTGCATCTAGCAGAATAACAGAGCTGGATGTGACCTTGGAGGTGTTCCAATTCAACACCCTGCTCAAATAAGAAACCAGCATGACATCATGGAGCCTTGTGGCTTTCTCCCCAATGTGGTACCTATTTATCTACTCACATTTGCATGCTATCAAATGGCTAGGTTGGCAGGAGCTGGAGCGAAGGTGGGAGCTTACTTGGTCTCATGATCCTGGGGTTTTGAATCTGGGCTGCCTGCTTTCCAGCTGATAAGCCCAGAATCTCAACCACTAAGCCACTGCACTGCCCAATATGGTATTAAACAATGCATATTAATAATGGGTAACTAATCATAAAGACTATCCAAATACTGACAATCATAAGAATTCTTCCCTGGCCTTCTGAAGAATCCCATCAGTGTGAGGTCTTCAGATCTTCAAACTATGGAGCATCTATCTAGAATCCGCAGTACTCTGGTACAGATCCCTGTTCCTAATCATAATTACATTGTCAACTCATAAAACATTCCTATGCCTGTTTTACTTTATCACTTACCTTATACCACTTCAGACATGTGGCTGTCCAGTCTCTTCTTAATGACCTTGTGTGATGGAGCACCTACAACTTATGAAGGCAAGTCGTTCCACTGATTATTTTTTTTGTAACTGTCAGGAAATGTCTCCCGAGTTCTAGATTGGTTCTCTTCTTTATTAGTTTCTATCCATTGCTGTTTGTCCTGCCTACAGGTGTTTTGGGTAACACATTGGCATCCGTCTTTTTTGTAACAGCCCCTTATATATTGGAACACTGCTATCATGTCACACCAGTTCTTCTTTTCATTAAACTAGACACACCCAATTCCTGCAACTGTTCTTCATGTGTTTTTCTTGTGTTTCAGTCCCCTAATCATGCTTTGTTGCTCTTCTCTGCACTGTACTGCATCATCTAGTCTAATTGATCCTTGTTGTATTTTCTAACTCTACAATCCTAGGAGTCTTTGAGTTTCTCTGAAAGTCCCCTCGGAAGAGGATGTTGTTTCTTCAGTCATTTTAATTACACAACAGAAGCTCGGATATGTCCCAAGCTTCTCATTCCAGGAACAGAAATTCTTCCATCAAGAGATAATGGCACAGCTTCAGAATATCATGCTAAGACCCATCGTCAAATGGCACGTAGAGAAAATGGAAAGAAAATTCTAAGCATATGGAAGACAAGGTGAAAAATGAAGTCTTTTTGCAAGGGAAAGAAAACCTGAGAAATTGCAGGAAGCCTTTCATAGTGAGGGACATAATGACTCAGTGGCTAAGATGCCAAGCTTGTCAATCAGAAAGGTCAGCAGTTCAGCAGTTCAAATCCCTAGCGCCGCATAATGGAGTGAGCTCTCGTTACTTGTCCCAGCTTCTGCCAAACTAGCAGTTTGAAAGCATGTAAAAATGCAAGTAGAAAAATAGGGGCCACTTTGGTGGGAAGGTAACAGTGTTCTGTGCACCTTTGGTGTTTAGTCATGCTAGCCACATGACCACAGAGACATCTTCGGACAGAGCTGGCTCTTTGGCTTTGTAATGGAGATGAGCACCACACCCTAGAGCTGGAAATGTGTGAGGGGAACCTTTACCTTTATCTTTCATAGTGTGCTGTCCCAGCCAGTCTATGGGAATTGGATAGTTACTTAGGAATTATGAGCTGTTCCCTTAAGGAAATGCATCATGGTAAATGTAGTTAAAGGTATCCTGGGAAATGTAGTTCATGTCACGTGGCCACATCTGTATTCCTGATTGGCCACTAAATTGACCCTCGAGGGGCTGGGGGAGTTTTCCTCACTTTTGCCTGAACTTTCTAACTAATGGCAGCTTCTTTCTATCGCTACGAGATGGGTTAGGAGATAATCATCTTTTACTACAAGGCAGATATACAAAGGATTGGTCATTAAAGAAGAACTTCATCACAAATATGAGTTATGAGGATACCTGGTGAACCAATACATGTACTTTGTTATGGACGTCTTGATGAGTTATCTATCTGCATCTGTACAAATCCACCTCGGTGCAGAAGGGCAGAAAACATAGTGACCTCAGGATCCAACTGTGAGTAATCCTATGGAACTTAGATTGCATCAGTGTATGTTGTATTATACATTTCCATTCATCAAATGTGCTCATTTTAGAATTTTCTTGATTCTACTAATGGAGTAGTCATTGTGTTGAGCTAGAATATCATCTATCACCCTGAATGGTCCTGAACTAAATCCTGTTAAGTCTTCCTTAGACATTAACCCATCAGAACTCAGTAGGGGTTAATATTGTCCAATAAGGACAATATTTTTAGCTCTGTTTTCTTGCAGATATGCACTTTAGAGTAGCACTGATGAAGTTACCTAGTTTGGATAGCAAAACATTTGCACAAAAACAACCAAACTCAGAGAGTACCAGGAACCACTCATGACCCTAAAAACTTGGCCAATTAAGAATGAATGAATGAATGAATGAATGAATGAATGAATGAATGAATTCATTCATTCATTCATTCATCCATTCATTCATTCATTCAGTGGGTAGTTATTAACTGAAAAATAATTTAGAATTATTTAGAATAATTTGGAATTATATTGTTATTATTGTTCAATGTGTTCTGCTGCCTTGCCCACTCTAGCAAGTAAAGCTGAACAATCAGCGTGTATTTCCGTAAATTTATTCCCAGTGTTCAACATTATCCTTTAAAAACACTTGCTTGAAACATTCAGAAAACTGAATCAATTTAGAGGGGGTCAAACAAGGCACTGATCTATTTTCAGAAAACGAAAAGACAAACTAATGTGCTTTATATGCTGTTTTGTTTTATACTGTATTACTAAATAAGGCATGGAGGGGAGAAAACTACTTTACATGGGGCCAAGACTTTGATAATGGGGATTTTTTTTTTTTTTGCTCCTAATGAAGACAAAGTTACTTCATATAAAGGGTATATGGATAAATAAATAGACTTATCATATACAAATTGGTGTTTAATGAAGGAATGGAATGGAGTAATTTGTCCATAAAGGGGCAGAACCTCTATAAAAGGTATAAAAATAATACAAGAGAAATTACCACTTTTTTAAATGTGATAGGAACGTTAGATCTGGTTCAGACACAAAACCACAAAAATGATGATGAAGAAAACTCACTTTTTTCTAAAGGACAAAGATTTTTTTCAAGCACCAAGTTTTCCATTTCTAAAAATCTGGCTATTAATATTTGCAGAGTGGAGCTATTGTCAAAAGGTTTTACAGAATATAATCCAGTGATTTTATCAGGAAGAGGGAGATAAAAGGGAGATCAGATAAAAATGAAAGGAGAACTAAAGAAATTCCCAATGAAGGAAGTTATTTCTCTCTCTCTCTCTCTCTCTCTCTCTCTCTCTCTCTCTCTCTCTCTCTCTTCCCCTCCCTCCCTCTCTCTCACTCTCTCACTCCCTCCCTCCCTCCCTCTCTCTCTCTCTCACACTCACACACAATCTTTTACAATGGCAGTTGACTTTGTTAACAATAAAAGAAATGAAAGTAAAATCTATTTTGCAAAAAGAAAGAAAGAAATTTGAATTTGCCAGGGAAATATTTGGCATGAAAACTGAGGAAAGAAAAAGAGGAAAAATGATATTAGAACTACAAAACAAAATATCATAACAACAGTTAAGAGTTTTTAAAAAAAACCTTTATCAGTATTAATCTGATTTATATAAAACAGAAGACATTCCCCTGGCAAAAGTTCATGAGTGGTTAAAAAAGATAAATTTACCAAAGATCAAACAAAACCAAGGATTGGACTTATAACAAAATAAAGGAAGTTCTTGAAGCTATAAAAAAGGTGAAAGTTAATTATAACTGTTATCAAGCATCAAAATACTGACTTGGGTGAGGAAATCAGCTCAAGGAGTTTACAAAGTTTAAGGATCACATATTTTAGGATTATTATTCTAAACAGCTATTTGCTCAGTTATGTGCAAGGGTCCTAACCATTTTTTTTTTATTTAGGAAAAAAAAGGAGCATAAGATTTGGTTTCACTTGTCAAAAATCTAAACTAGATAGTTAAAAATAAAATAAAATCATGAAACAAAATAGTAAGACTCCACTTCCATTTTGCTGCCAAGACAATTATGTGTCTCTTTTATTCAGACTGCAAGAGCTAAGCTTGATTTAAAAAGCAACTTTTAATGTATGTTGATGTAATGCAGGGTAAATTTACTTAGCATATAATAAAAAGTATATTAGTATTTTGAATTGTATCTTACCATCATTTGGTATTTCTGCAATTGGCTCATAATAATGCTCTTTTTTGGCGGGGTGGGGGGAAGAAGCATCTCCAAGAAATATTTCGCTGAAGGCAAATCTTGTTCAATAACTTCAAGATAATCTATTGCTTCTAGTCCATATTTATGTTGCATATTCGGTTAATTCTCTTGACATATGATTTTTACTGTATTTTACAATTGCAATAAGCAATGTGTTTGGTTTCATTCGTGTTTTGGTCTTTGGCTTTTGGTTATCAGATGTGACAGATATATAATATAATTTATTTCCCTTTAGACAAGAACACTCTGCATATATCCTTGTATATGAGATTTGCTTGCTGAACAGACAGTAATACAAAAGGACAAAACTGGAAATGCAACTCCCTCGCCATTAATAGTTTACCATTGACTTTCTTTTTATGATATCAAGGAAGATATTTACACAACCGTATCTCAAGCAAATTTGCATTTTCTCACAAACAATTTGCTTTGAGACCTCCAGAAATAAACTTTATAAGTGAAAGTCTGTGTGTACTTTTTTGTGTTGAATGTTATTGTTTGGCAGATTTTTGATCAAGAACTTCTAAACTAGGTTTTTGAAAATAGAATTTAATTTTAAGTTTTAAAGAAAACACAATGACTGACAACAATAACAAAACAATTCAGGGTAAGGACAACAAAGAAAAAGAGAAAAAAAAACAAGGAAATAAAATTGCGGAAAGGAAGAATAAAATGAAATAGGAAGCAAAATCTTCTAATTTTCTTTGCAGTAAATGCAGGTATGATTAAAAGTTCTCTCTTATTCTATGTTTTTTTTAAAAAAAATCCTCAATATTTTTGTTTATCTTTTATCTCTAATTGTCGAAATCACAAGTTGTAAGTGCATTTTTTCTGATTCATGCAAAAAGTCCACAAATGAAAGTAGATGTTGCCTTTTCTCTAGTCAAAAAGGTTAGTTTAACCATCTCTGCAAATTCCCTCATCTTCACCAGCCATTCCATGAAATTATTTTATGTTGAAAAGTGAAAAGGTTCAACATTATCCACAACAGAGGAATGGCTGGGGAAGATGAGGGAATGAGGAAATGCAGAGATGGCTGAATATAAATATAAATTCAAATTCAAATGTATTCTGTCCAGCAATATCAAACAACAAAATAAGTGATTAAAAAACAGGAAAAACAACCCAGATTAAGAAAGAGAAGTATAGCAGCAACTACAAAATAAATTAAATGTGGTACACTTCAAACAACCCATCACAACAATACCCTGTCCATCTACCAATACTAGTAAAATTAATACAATAAATGTATACAGAAAAATATATGTTCTTTAAAAATGATTAATGAATAACTAAGCAAAGTATTAATGCAAGTAATATAAAAATAAAGTTGCATGGGTTTTTTCCTTGTTGCTTATCTATAAGCAAAGTATATAGAATGATGATCAGGTTATCTGCCTGTGATAAAAATCCTTCTAAATGATAAAAGAGAGAGACAGAGATGCACAATTGTTACCAAACAATTTGCTAAAATCTTCTGTTGCTAAATAGTCTCCCTTTATTTATTTGTCGGTAAAATACAAACTTCCTTATAAGAGAAAATTTATTCAGTTATGAGATAAATGGTATTGTCTACAGTGTTGTCCCAGCTAAAGATATTATCTGCTAATATAATATTTTATAGCAGTTGTCTGATGTTGAATGCCATCTGCATAGTGAATTAATTGTATCTAAATATGTCATTTATTTCTAAAAGCTTGTTTTGAGTTGAACCGACAGCTCTTGTTTTTTTTGGTTTTGACTGATGAGTTTTGATCCTGCTTCACACAAAAATATATAAACAGTCTTGACTAATTTCAAAGAAACTGAGCAGGATGGGATCTCTTTAAGGCTCAGAGCTATTAAGGTAGACAGAGAAGTGTTAAGACACACAGAGATATCCATGGACTCATACACAAAGGGAAAAAGAGAGGGAGAGAGACGGGGAGAGAGAGAAAGAAAGACAGACACACAGACACACAGAAAGAAAGACAGAGAAAGTGATAGAGAGACAGAGACAGACAGAAAACAGAGACAGAGAGAGAAACAGAGAGAGACAGAAAAACAGAGAGACAGAGACACACACAGAGAAAAAGAAGAATCCATAGTAAAAACAACTTTCAAATCACCAAGGAAGCAACATAACTATTTAAGTATAATCATCACCAAAGGGCTTGACGCAAGGAAGATTGAATCACAATTACTATTTCAATAAACAAACAAAACAAGTTTTGCTCATGTCACGTTTGGCTTCATCTCATCCATCTAAGTGTTTCACATTTGCCGGATGGTTCTGACCCTTGACCCATGAATCGTTTTGAGAATATGAACAAAATTAGACATTTATCTCCCTGCTTGGTTAATTGTTGAAACTGTATACAAATTTCAGCACAAAGGACAAGGTTTCATTTTACTGCGTGGAGAGAAAGGTTCCAAATTTCTGGGTTTCATATACCATGATGCACTAGGTCTTTGAGCCATTTTTTTTTCTTAGGCACTTACATTTGTTTATTTGAAGCCAAACTTTCATGAAGGGGTGAGTCTAATACATCATCATCTCCTCCTCCTCCTCCTCCTCCTCCTCCTCCTCCTCCTCCTCCTTCATAATTATTATTATTATTGCTGTTATTATCTCTTATAATCTAAAGTGAAATGGAAATCTATGTTCTTCCCACATTATTATTTTTTTAATTATTTTTTTTTCCAGCCAACTGAGTTTACATTCTTCCATAATAATTGTATTTCTTTTCTCTCACTGAGTCCAAGAATGTTTCCTGTCCATGTTTAGTCTCTAATCTTTCTCAGGTGTATTGATCTTTTTCACCTTACCTTAGTAGTTTATACTCATCAATAATCACTAGCCAATGAATACATTATTATAGTATGAACAATACAAGATATTTATTATAAAATAATACAAAATCATAACCAACATAACCATATGATCATTGCCATAATAGCACATGTTATTACATCCATCAGTAGAATGAATATATTGCCTTTCCGAGATAGAAAGATAGATGTATGAAAGATAGAAAGACAGATGTGTGACAAACAGATCACTTATTTTTGACACTCATTCCTTGGCCTCCGGAATAATAACACTTTGACATTTTATTAATATAATTCTTTCAGCCATCCCACATGATAGATAGAATCACAATTTTTGACAAATATATAGTTTCCAAAGCTTTGGTGCATAATATAACATGCAAGTTTAATATAAAGGTAAAGGTTCCCCTTGCACCTATGTGTTAGTCATTTTCGGCTCTAGTGGGCGGTGCTCACCTCTGTTACAAAGCCGAAGAGCCAGTGCTGACCGAAGACGTCTCTGTGGTCATGTGGCTGGCATGACTAAATGCCAAACGTGTACGGAATGTCTTTACCTTCCCACCAAAGGGGTCCCTATTTTTCTACTTGCATTTTTACATGCTTTCAAACTGCTAGGTTGGCAGAAGCTGGGACCAGTAATGGGAGCTCACTCCATTATGCAGTGCTTGGCATTTGAACTCATATTTATGACGGTTGTAGTTTTCTAGGGGTCATGTAATCAACTTTCACAAAATATTTTTTTCTTTTTATTTTTTTTCTAATTTTTTTTCGTTGTTTTATATTTTGGAATTGTAAGACAGCCAGCATCGTTCACTGAGATTGGTGGCTATAGAAATTGAATCAATAAAACAAAATAAATTAAACAAATCTACTCTGTCCTTCCAGGGTTAAAAAAATCAATTTTACTGTGACGACTATAATTTTTAAAGTTTTAAATATCGTATTTTTCGGTGTATAAGATGCACTTCCCTCCCAAACAAGTGGGTGGAAATGTCTGTGCGTCTTATACAGCAAATGTTGCTGATGCTCTGCCTCCCATCGCCCCCCATCCTTTGGCCTCTGCCTCCCAGCAATTTGCCTCCTTGCAGCGAACAGCAAGCAACCCGTTTCAGCTTCAGCACAGCCTGATTTAATACAAGGAGCTGATTGTCAGTTGGATCAGCCTCCCAGCAGTCAGCTGTTTCAGACTGCAGGGATCACCATTGCCTTTTCACCCTCCACACACCCCATTTTTGGCCTGTTCTGATCCCCACAGAACAGGCCAAAAATGGGGCACGCGGAGGCTAAAAATGGGATCTGGATGCTGAAAATGGGGTGCACAGAGGTGGCAATAGGCAATGCCGTCTGAAACTGCTGATTGTTGGGAGGTCGATCCAACCGACAATCAGCTGCTTGTGCTAACCAGGCTGTGCTGAAGCTGACTAGGTTGTTTGATATTTGCTGCAATGAGGCAAATTGCTATGAGGCAGATTTTTTTCCCCTTGTTTTCTTCCCCAAAAGCTAGGTGCGTCTTATACTTCAGAGTGTCTTATATTCCAAAAAATACGGTATATTATTAAATATACAGTATATTGGTTTTACTGCATACTTCTATATTTCTAAAAATATTTCAATGTAAGGGTGAACTGTACAATAATTTAATGAACGACTAAGAGGGAGATAGTGAATTAAGTTGGGTCTGATTTAAACTGGAAATGTAAATTGACATATTAAATTGACACAATTCAAATTTGACCTTTGATTCATTTTGACTTATAGTTCAAATCGGTTTGAGCCCACCACTTGATCTGGGGGAAAATTAGTGTTGTTGCATACATGCAAAAATGGGGAGGGGTTTTCCCTCTCCCCAGCAGTTGAAATTATTTAAAGCCGTGTGATGATCCCTGAACTGATTTTACTATTCAATGTGAAAGGGTAATTCATTCAAATTGCTTGAAATGGAATCTCACACAGTGCAGATAATTAAGAGTAATAAACAACTTTGGAATTTCAGAATCGACACGATAAATTTGCCAACCTACTAGGCGGTTAGGGTGGAGGAGAGATATTCTTCACATATCCATCTGGAGACGCACTGAATTCCACAAGAGCAGGACTCCGGAAGCTTCTTGGATGCGTATGTGTGACCTCACTCTATTGAACGTTATACTACAGTATAAAATGGCCCTGCAGAGATGTTTACAGCTTTTCTCCTCTGACCTTCAAACTTGCATTGCAATGCTCATGGGGGATTTAGAGTTACAGTGTGATTTACATTTTTTTTTCTCCCACTTTTGCTCGCCTCCTTGAAAACGAGAGCATGAATGAAGTGCTGTTGAAAATGTAAGATTGTGCCTTGCAGTCAAAGAAGTCAAGATAAGAGCCATCGCTGCCTTGGGGTTAGTCTGTAGTAATGTAGCAGGAGTAGGCTGAAAGTTTCCTCGTGAGGCATTTGAGCCGCATTTGAGGGGCACTGCACAGGCATGGGGGAGGGGAGGGAAGACTCTGGAGGTTGCTACAGATTCAACCCTCCAAAACGTTGTTGGGTTTTACTTGTGATTTTCGATGCCCTGCTCTTCATTTGGCTCAGCTACCACAATTTCTCTGTCTTCCTGAAACTTGAGTGATGCAGTACAAATTCCGAGCAAATTTCAAGGGAGAAATGAAGGATGTTGTAAAGGAACACTTCTGAGGAGACTCTCAAAAAAGCTGGCACACACCCCCCCCCCCCCCCCGTTTTCCCCCTGAGTTGAAGCCTCAGCTTTGTCATTTAATAAATCCAGAGAAGAGATACGGAGACAAAAAGGCAATAAATTAGCTCAACCGCCACAGTTTTTATTTCATGTTTAACCTGTACAGAATGCTCTATAATTAGGGCAAAGGTCTAATACGGCCACCAGCATTTGTTAGGCAATAGACATCATTTTGCAATGATAGTTCTTGTTAGAAGGGAGGGAGGGAGGGAGAAAATGGGAGGGAGGGAGGAAGAAGGAAGGACAGAAAGAGTGAGGAAAGAAGGAAAAAAGGAAGGAAATTGTAGGGAGAAAGGGAGGAAGGAAGAAATGGGAGGAAGGAAGGAAGGAGGGAGGGAAAAATAGGAGGGATGGAGGGAGGAAGAAGGAGAGTGAGAAAGAGAGGGAGGGAGGAAGAAGGAAGGAAATGGGAGGGAGGGAATGAAGGAAGGAGGGAGGGGGAAGGAGGGAAGGAAGGAAAACAGCAGCATATCAGTCTAGTATATGTGGTATGACAGTGGTCAGATTCATAGTGGTCAGGTTCTACCTGAACTGATATTTCAGACTAGCTGATCATTAAATTGGGAACTTAGGAGGATATGAATGTGAGCCCCTGAGATATTTCCTTTCTTTGCTTTAATGTAAGCTGCCCAAAGTCATATTATTAGGCTGGATGGCCATATAAGTTTTATACATGAATAAATTAACCATGTGAAACAAATGTATTGGCATCATAGTATCATCATACAGTATATATTATATTTCCTCAATTCCTCTCCTTGTTTTCTCCCTGTGGACAGCAGCCATACTTGCCCCCCAAATATGCATAAAAGTAGGATTATAGTCAACCACCCAACAGAAATACAGTAGCTGGGAAAAAATATACCATGATCTCTCTTTGTACATTAAGGACAAGAAGATCTATGTGGACCAGAGACAGACAATTTCAGTTCACTTGAGTGCTGACCAAAGCTTGATGTGGCATTTGAGGATCACAATCCGAAAAATAAGTTGGGTCTCTTTGGAGTAGATGATTTAGTAGATTTAAAAAAAACTGGAGGTATCTATTTCATCCCTTAGTCCTCTAGAAACCCCTAAACATTCTGGGCAGGAGGGTCCTTGGGGCTACAGAAGAGATATCTGCTTGGCTCAGGTTCACTTTCCCTAACCACATCTTTTGTACTGTTGTTGTAAGGAGAGAAGATAACAAGTGTCACATCAGAGTAGAACTGACAGTCAACCCAGGACAATTCCTGGCTTTTAAAGATTTAAAGATGTGAGCAAAAGAATGATTGGGGTTGTCCTAAAACATGGGAAGAAATAACCAGAACAAATTATAACTTGGACAGCTTCTTGACTTCTTGAGTTAGAACTCTTTTACAAAAGATTGTCACAATGGATAAGTAGGTTTTTAGGATAAAAGGTTCTTCCAAGAATGAAAAAAAAAAAGTAACACTATACATAGGAAAGGGAAATTGGCTGGGGCGAAATATCCCGCCAAGCTTTGGCTTGGCCAATTGACAGCAACAATCATTGACTGAAGGTTTTCTTGGCAATCTGGAAGAGCTTTCAGCAATGGAGGTATAAGAACAATTACCCCAGTAACATTATTTCTGATATTATCCAATTTTTCAATAACACTCATTTCATCTCTACATTTTGCATCCCACCTTGAAAGAAATACCTTGTAAAGTCTTTCCTATCACAATTATTTTGAGAATGGAGTAAAATATAGTTTTCTCTGGGTTTCTTTTTTTCTTGGCTTGACAACAAAGTAATGGATGCTTCGTACTTATTGTTCTGGCTTTTGAATATCTCAGTGGGAACTAGCCATTTTTATTTTCTATGTCAGGATAAGCTCTTGGCATGTCTTATACTTGCTGTGATGTTAATTTGATGGTATACTATAACATTATCTAAAAGCCATCTTCTCAGGTAAAGCCACATTGGCCAACTGCTTATAAACTGTGGGAGGAGCTAACAAATAAGAATTAAGGTTAAGGAGGAGCTAACAAATAAGAATTAAGGTTAGGGAGCAGCTAACAAATAAGAATTAAGGTTAGGGAGGAACTAACAAATAAGAATTAAGGTTAAAAGGGCTGTCTAACTTAGTCCAAATACCAAACACATTGCTCTAGATATGTTTTTGGATAATTGTTCTCCACCCAATTTATGGATTTCAGGAAATCACTTCCCCAAACCCAAGGCTGGCTTTTTTGGATCCAACCACGTGTCCAAAGAGCAAACACAGACAAAGACATGCCCCACCTTTCAAGGTTTAATAACAAATGCTGTTCCTTTACAGGTAAAAGGGCTGCTTTCCAACAATTATCTCTGACAAGAAAGAGCCTTGCCAAGTTGTTTGTCAAGGCTGCCAAAAACCCAGGGATAAGAACTAATTTACAAGATTGCCCAAACACGAATTAAAATGTCCACCAGTTGAGCTTCAGAGCTTCTTTGCTGTCTGCAAAGAATGCTTTTTCAAACCTTGAGGGAGGGGCCATTACCTTGCAGCCCTACTCCCAAGTCACCTGTGCTGCTGTAATTGTTCTTTCCTCAGAGTAATCCTTCTTGCATGTGCACCTGGCACAGGCTCCTCGGGAATCTCTTCATCACTGCTGCCAGCCCGCAAAATGTCTGAAGGCAACAGTCCCTGATGGTTCTGGACCCTCATCAGAGTCATCGCTCTCCTCAGCCCTCTGCACCTGCTGCCGGATAACCACAAAAGGGCTGCTGGGGGAACTTTGCAGGGGTTCGGGAGAGCCCCTAGCTAAGATTCTATGCAGTTCAGAGAACCCCCCAAATCCCACTCCTGGCTGGCCCTGCCCAATCCACCCTGCCCCTTCCAGGAGTCTCCACATGGCCCATTTTGGATGCAGGTAAGTGCAGGGTGCACACAGAGGCTCAGGAAGGGCAAACAATGGGCCTCCTGGAAGTTTGGGAAGGCCAAAAATGGGCCCATATCCAGCTTCCAGAGAGCCTCCGGAGCCCAGGGAAGCCATTTTCACCAGGGAAGCCATTTTGACCCTCCTGGAGGCTCGAGAAAAGCATCCAGAGACCAGGGAGGGCAAAACACTCCCTCTCACCATGGTGCAGGAGGCTAACTAGGCCACACCACCATGGCCATGCCCACCTAGCAACTGGCAGAGAACCCTTTTCTAAAATTTTTGAAGCCCACCCCTGCCCAAGCTCTGTTATTTTAAGAACATAGAATATAAAATAATAGTGTTGGAAGGGGCCTTGGAGATTATCTAGTCCAATACTCTGCTTGAGCTAGAGACCCTATAATATTGCAGACAAGTGGCTGTTCAATCTCCTCTTGAAAATGTCTGGTGATGGAGCACCCACAACTTTTGAAGGAAAGCTATTCCACTGGTTAACTGTTCTCATAATCAGGAAATCTCTCCTTAGTTCTAGGTTGCTTCTCTCTTGATTAGTTCTCATCCGTTGCTTCTTGTCCTGCCTTCAGGTACTTTAGAAAATATCTAAAGATTAGATTATCCCCTCATCTTTGTGGTAACCCCTCAAGTATTGGAACATTGCTGTCATGTCTCCCGTAGTCCTTCTTTTCACTAGACTTGACCTATCTAATTCAATCATTGAGATAATCCAGTTAAGGATTATTAAGGAGATAATCCAATTAAGGATTATCTGTATCTCAATTCAAAATGCATTCCACCTCATTGATTGTGAAGTGAACCAAATCTCTAAGAAGCATTCAGGGGAGAAAGCGCTGTAGCAATAAGTGACTTGTTCAGTTAACTGTGGAACGAGTCATTTGAAACTCTCTAAAACACCAATCAAGTCAGCTTCTCTGTGCTTTTTCCACCCCTAAACAAAGATTTATGTCTTAAGCGTCTATAGTATGGGTGTCAAACTCAAGTCCCGCAGGCCGAATCCGAATTGGAAACAGTGAAGGACTGGCCAGCGGTGCATCTGCCAGCAAAAATGGAGCTCTGTTTTAGCTGGCAGTGGGTTGCAGGAGGCCACCGCAGCTGAAAACAGAGCCTAAAAGTGTGCATGCCACCTTCCCAAGCTCTGTTTTCGCTGGCAGACGGTTGCAGGAGGCTGTCACAGCCGAAAATGGAGCTTGTGAGGCTGTTTTTGCTGGCAAAGCACTCGGGCCATCAAAAGCGTCTATGACATGCCCGTCCTGGCCATGCCCACCCCAGCACCCCAAAATCAAACACAACCCTGATGCGGCCCTGTGATGGGAGCATGTCGCTTTGTGCTTTTCAACCCCATCGAGCTTTATTGATGGAAATCCCAGTTCGAATTCATCATTAAATGAATACTACCTGCATTGAATAGAATTAATTTCAGTTGAAAGTGTTCCTACCTCAACAAATGAAAACAGCAAAGCAGTGTTTCTGAGTGCAAAGTAAAGATGTGTTTTTCTTACAGGCTGAGCGCAAACAAGCATTTTCTCATGTCAGAGTATGCCTTTAGATAAGTTTGCTAAAATGGAACTAATGCACATCCTGTACTGACTCACAAAGAGGAAAATGTTGTTGCCATAGAACTATACTTAACTGTATTCTTGTAACTATTATCTGTGTTAATTGTAGCCATATATTTTAGTAAGAATATTCAAGTCCCTTCTTAACCCTCAGGCTGAATATTTTATTCTTCAATAACATTTTGTTAAGCCACTTGAAAAAAAAAATAGAAAAGGCTGTTTTGCTGCAAGAGGAAAACATACAACGTACAGCACATGGTAGAAAATAGAGAGAGAAAGAGGAGAAAGAAAAACAGAAAGATGAAGAGGCAGTGAACGATAAAGAGAAATAAGAAGAGGGAGAAAGAAGGTGGGGGAGAAGGAGAGAAAGGAGAGGGAGGGAAGGACAGAGAAAAAAGAAAAGAAAAGAAAAGAAAAGAAAAGAAAAGAAAAGAAAAGAAAAGAAAAAGAAAGAAAGAAAGAAAGAAAGAAAGAAAGAAAGAAAGAAAGAAAGAAAGAAAGAAAGAAAGAAAGCTTTCTCCAGATATATTAATGTATTACTGGCTGGTAGCACTGAAGCAAAACAAAAATACAAATAAGAAAAAAATGCCTATAAAGCAGGTTAAGGGTATGATTTGCAATATTTCTCAAGGTTTCAGAAATTTTTAGAAATAGGAAAGAAAGAAAAAAAGAAGAAAGAAAGAAAGAAAGAAAGAAAGAAAGAAAGAAAGAAAGAAAGAAAGAAAGAAAGAAAGAAAGGAGTGACGGGGGAGAGGGGAGGAGGGGAAGGAGAAAGAAGGGGAGGGGAGAAAATGGAAAGGAAAAGAAAGGAAAAGAGGAGGTGAAAAAGGAAGGAAAGAAGGAAGATAGGAAGGAAGGAAGGAAGGAAGGAAGGAAGGAAGGAAGGAAGGAGAGAGGAGACCCCCATATCAACTTGTCATCAAGACCATTTGCCAGATCAGACCATCCCTGACCTGTCAAGCAGTAGAACAAAATACTGCTAAAGCTTGTTTTGCCCCGATAGAATAAAATTGAATGCATCTCCTGCTAGGAAATTGGCAAATATCAGCAACATAATCAAAAATTTAAGTTATCCCTTCAAGATATGGAAATCCCTTACATACAAAATAGGATTCCCAAACTCAGAGCCATCACCCATGGTCAACATCTCAGCACGCAAAGAGGTAAACATTGTCACACCCTCAAGGAGATACAACCATACTTCCTCCTTACTAGACTTATCTCAATTCTCCAGGCCAAACCATGATTGCATGCTCTCTAGGAAAAAGGACCACACTTTTCTATAAATATTTGTAGTCTTGCCTTTCAGTGTGTAGCCATCTTCGATTGTTAAACTGTCTGTTTCACCATTGAAAAAAAAATATATACCTCAATTTCAAGCAGGTGTCCTGTACTCACAGATACAGGACAACATGTTATGGCCAATTTGCCATGCTCATCTCACTGAGGCCGACTCGCCATAGAAGAGTTACACTAATGTCAAACAAATGGTGGAATAGCATCATTAAATAAAGGATGCCAAAGGAGGGACAAAATGAAACGTGAATGACAAAAATTAAAAAAAATATTTTTAAATTATTTTAAACAATTAAATTGTTGAATTGTCCCGCAATGGGTTGGCCACAGCAAGTTGTCCCAGGCTGTCCCAAAAATTGATTGTGGAACATTGATTGTACCATGTTGTCCTACTAGAATGAACCAAGAATTTTCTTCGAACACATATATGAATGTATACATTGCATCTGGTTAATATTTGGAGGAGTGGTGAGGTAGCTAAGAGGTGGGCATCTCACCTCACAATCAGGAGGCTGTGAGTTCGATCCTAGGTAGAGGCAGCTATTTATCTCTTGGGGCACAATGAGGATGTATCTGCTGAATATAATTCTGCATTGGCAACAAGAAGGGCATCCAGCCAGTAAACACTCTGCTTCGTTCAGTTGCCCATACTCCACCCCCAAAGGGATTATGGGGTCATTAAAAGAAGATAATCTGTTTAATACTTGGATGAAGATGCTCCAAGAAACCTCAGAACAGTAGCTAAGCTGGGAACATATACCAGAAGAAGACAATGAAACATTTCTTTATCATGCCAAGTATTGAATTTCTTTTGACAATGTCTTTACCTTCCCTCTAATTTTAGAAAGAATCAGAGAATATTTCATTGGGGAAAGGAGGCAGCCCAAGTAAACTATGTGTCTGTTCAATATATACTCGCTGGATGGGTGCTTTTGGTGAAGTTCATGAGCAAATTCCAATCCTTTATCTTCTCACTTTGATGTAGCAGCTGTGGCCTGGAAGTTCTTGCAAATCAGTAGTGGGATTCACATTTTTTTACTACCAGTTCTGTGGCCATGGCTTGGTGGGCGTGACTTGGTGGGTGTGGCAGGGGAAGGATACTGTAAAATCCCCATTCCCTCCCCACCCCACTAACCTGCTTTCCAGCTCCGTTCTCCTGTGCAGGGGAACAAAAGGAGACTCAGCCGATCAGCTGGGACTCGGGAGGCAGAAAATAGATGGGGGCAGGGCCAGTCAGAGATGGTATTTGCCGGTTCTCCGAACTACTCAAAATTTCTGCCACCAGTTCTACAGAACTGGTCAGAACCAGCTGAATACCACCTCTGCAGCACATAGACTGTATTGTGTAACCCAAAGAATATAAAGCAGTGGCATGAAACCAACTATCTCTAACCACAGGCCACATGCAAAAGTTATTTGATTTATTTCCTTGCTGACAAGTCACTTCAGAAGAAGAAGTGGCTTTATTGTATCTACTGCCAGCTTATTGAAATATGTCTTGCTAAATTAATTTCCTAACGGTTACCTTTCCTGGTCTTTCTAATTATTTGTTTCAATTAGCGTTAGTGCTGAGACAAAATACCGCATTAGCAGTGGGGTGCAGTAAGATTGTTCTGGCCGCCTAATGAAATATCATTCCTGTGAAATGCAAGGATGTTGCAGAAAATTAAGTAACAAAAGAGCATGTCAGAAAGCTAGGAGGATTTTTTTCCAGTGTCTCCAAACCCCCAACACACGTTTTTTTCCCCTCTTATACTATATCTTTTCTTCCAAGACATCATTCCGCGTTCAGTGTTAGTACCGTTAATACAGAGTGGCAAGAAAGGTTTTCTTGTTTTTAGTCTTGAGTGCCCGATTCATTTCTTTCATCAATTAAAAGAAGCTACACATGAAAAAGGGTTTGTTTTTTTTCCAACTATGGAAAAAAGTTGTATGAACCAGTCTTACACTCTGCCCTTGAAATTTAGGTGAGCTACAGTTCAATTGAGTTCAAAAATTCACTTTTAAAGTGAAACTTTTAAGAATTATTTCAGACCACATCGTATACCAAGCAGTTGACAATGCTAATTATTAAGGCTACTTCTCTTTATATTTAGAGTACCGACACACACACAAACAGAGAGACGGGGGTGGGGGGGAGAGAAACAGAGAGAGAAAGAGGGAGAGAGAGAAAGACACACAGAGAGAGACAGAGAGAGAGAAAGAGAGGGGGAGAGAGAGAAAAGAGAGGGGGGGGGAGGGGAGAGAGAAAGAGAGAGAGAGAAAGACACACAGAGGGGGAAAAAGCAAGAAAGGGAGAGAGGGAGAAAGACAGAGAGGGGAGGGAGAGGAGGAGGAGAAAGGAAGACACACAGGCAAAGAAAGAGAAAGAGAGGGAGGGGAAGAGAGAGAAACAAACACACGCACACAGAGAAAGACACAAAGAAAGGGGGATGCAGGCAGGGAAGGAGAGAACACACACACACACATTCAGAGAAAGTGAGACCAGGGGGAAGGAGGGAGGGAGGGGAAAAAAAGATACAGAGAAAGGCGGGGGCGGGGGAGGGAAGGGAAGGGAAGCGAAGAAACAATAGGAAATAACCAAGGAGAGAAGCAACATGGAATTAAGGAAAAACTTCATAACGGTGAGGACAATTGGAATTGGCTGCCTCCAGAAATTGTGGCTGTTCCCTCTGTCCACTCTTAGGAAGAGACCGGACAGACACTTATATCAAATGATATTGGGTCTCCTGCTTGAGCAGGAGGTTGGACTAAAAGACCTCCAAGGCCCTTTCCAGCTCTCTTCTGACTGATTTGATTGTCTACCTGTATTTTAAAGAATGAATAAAGCGTAAATTCCATCTTTAATGTTTGAGCCTGGAGACTACAAAATAGAAACACGTTACAAAGTTTAATGCTTTTTACCTGTTAGAATCGACTGCTTCGTCTTCTTGTATCTCATCATAGAGCTTCGCAACACTTTTAGATACCTACCATAAGTTTATAGCAACACTACTGATATGCATTGCACATTCTTGATAGTATCTATAAGTAATGCTACTCTTATCTCAGAGCATATTTCTATGAGCGAAGTATAGAATACAGAAGTATTTTTAGATAATTTTTTTCTGACAAGTTTCTTCCTGCCAGGAGGAAGCAATGACTTTCCTAGTGCAGTTAGTCCAAAGCTGAAATATTTTTTTGTGAACTGATTGGTTCATGACAAGGCACATAAAACAGTGGTTCTTAATCCAGGAGGGAGCATGTGTGATTTTTAATTGTACAAATATCCTTTGTTACCCCAAAGTTTCTTCTTGGCTAAGTTTTTTCTTTCCTTCTCTACAGCAAATGGATGAAGTCATTTTGTTCGTACTGCTGTAAAATGAACTAGAAGTAAAGAAACCCCAAATCCTTTCCTTTCCTTATTTTCCTTCCTTTCCTTCCCTTTCCTTCCCTTTCCTTCTGTCCCTTCCTTCCCTTCCTTCCCTTCCTTTTCTTCCTTTCCTTATTTTCCTTCCTTTCCTTCCCTTCCCTTCCATCGCTTCCCTTCCCTTCCCTTTCCTTTCATTCCTTGAAGAAACATGTTTTTACCCCTGTAACTTTCATCAAAATTCTTCCAACTGTTTGGATTCTGCTTTGCCTTATAAATCTGTCATGGTAAGGTTCTGGTTCTGGTCTTCTTCATATTTCCTGGCAAGCTGTACTGAGTTCACCCAGATTGCCTCAAGATCCCTCTCTGTTGACCATGCAACGAAAGCTGACATCTGCAGGAGAAAATTGGCCTCTAATTCTGAAGACTGAGACGTGCACTTTCTCCCTTGACAACTGCAACTTCTGGAAATCAATATTTGTCATATGAGGGGGCAAAGGCATATCAAAAGGCCAAGCTTCATATGACCATTAGGACCAGGAGAACTCAAGTAAAAGATCCCCGTGTGGTTTAAAGCAACAAACCTACAACCTGTGAAGTTGACCCTTGCAACTTTTTTCATACTGTGGTGTTTCACATGTGTGTTTTTGAAGTACGTTGTATCCAAATGGAGAAGGAGTACTTATTTATTTAGCACATGGCATGTCTTACACAGATGAGTAAATATATTAACATTTCACCTCTATTAGCTGAGAGAGAGAGAGAGGAACTGGCCCAAAGTCACCCAGCCAGCTGGCTTTCGCATCTAAGGTGGGACTAGAACTCACCATCTCCAGGTGATTGGCCCTAAGTCACCTAGCTGGCTTTCATGGATAAGATGTTAAATGAGCTTACAGTCTCCTGCTTCCTAGACCTAGTGCCTTAACTACTAGACCAGAGGTGTCAAACTCAAGGCCTGGGGGGGAAGATCCGTCCTGTGGGATGTTTAGATGTAGCCCTTGGGGCCACCCTGGAAACAAGAAAGGAGCAGCCCACAGTGCCTCTGCAAGCAAAAATGGAGCTCAGGGAGGCTGCACAAGAACTCTATTTTTGGCCACAATGGCCCAGGGATGCTGCATGCTCCATTTTTGCTGGCAGAGGGGTGCACGGTCAAAAATGGAACATCAACAAGTGACGTTGAGCTGGCTACACACATCCTGCCCAGTGGTGGGATTCAAATTTCCACTACCGGTTCTCCAGAACTGGTCAGAACTTGCTGAATACCACCTCTGATTCTGCCCCCCCCCACCCCTGCTATCAAACACAACCCTGATGCAGCCCTCAATGAAATCGAGTTTGACACCCCTGTACTATACCAAACTGATTCTCATTCTCTTTCTCCTTTTTCTCATTCTCTTCAGTTTTATTCCTTTTTGATAGGTGCCTTGCCTAGGGATGACTGCCTTGTTTATCCAGGAACCATTTGTGCTAGTGCTCAGTAGGAAAAAAAACAAATTTCCATAAAACCTGATTGCTACCAAAATGATAAACATGGTTTCACAAAAATGAGACCCCCTCTTTTCCATTCTCCACATAGTATGGGTGGGAGAATACTGACTTCACCATATATAAGTGATATTTTGACATCCTGTCACAGCAAAAAATTGCTGCAAATCTTTGCTAAAAGCCTTCCTTGTCAAAAGTTCCTTGATTGGTGCATATCTGCTTAACTAGTTAGAGTCCTTCTTTTTTTATTTCCATTCTATATATTTTTTTCTGTAAATTTAGCTTGTGTTTTTACTATTGCAGCTGAAATTCTTAGTAACAATTACAGTATATGTATGTGAATACACACACATACACACTTCATATATACACAGTATATATATGTATATACAGTATGTATGTACACACACACACATACACCTTGTATATACATATGCTTATAATAAAAAGGAAAGCTGATACCCAAGACACAATGGAGTGAATTCTAGTTCCTTGCTCCAGCTGTTGCAGTTGGAAAGATGCAAATGCGAGAGGATAAATAGGTACCACTTTGGTGGGAAAGTTCCATGTGCTTTGTCAGGCTGGCCACATGACCACAGAAATATCATTGGACAATGCTGGCTCCCTCAGCTTAGCTCTACCCCTAGAGTTGGACATGATTGGACAGGGAAAACTTTTAGAAAGCCCTGGTGATGCAGTGATTAGAATGCAGTACTGCTGGCTAGTTCTGCCAACTGCCAGCAATTTGATTCTCACTGGCTCAAGGCTGACTCAGGCTTCCACTCTTCTGAGATTGGTAAAATGTGATCCAAATTGTTGGGGGCAATAGGCTGACTCTGAAACTAGCTTAGAGAAGGCTGTAAAGCCCTATGAAGCAGTATATACACTGCTCAAAAAAATAAAGGGAACACAAAAATAAGACATCCTAGATCTGAATGAATGAAATATTCTTATTAAATACTTTGTTCATTACATTGCTGAATGTGCTGACAACAAAATCACACAAAAATTATCAATGGAAATCAAATTTAGCAACCCATGGAGGTCTGGATTTGGAGTTACACTCAAAATTAAAGTGGAAAAAAACACTACAGGCTGATCCAACTTTGATGTAATGTCCTTAAAACAAGTCAAAATGAGGCTCAGTAGTGTGTGTGGCCTCCACGTGTCTGTATTGACCTCCCTACAAAGCCTGGGCATGCTCCTGATGCGGTGGTGGGTGGTCTCCTGAGGGATCTCCTCCCACACCTGGACTAAAGCATCCCCCAACTCCTAGACAGTATGTGGTGCAATGTGGCATTGGTGGATGGAGCGAGACATGATGTCGCAGATGTGCTTAATTGGATTCAGGTCTGGGGAACGGGCGGGCCAGTCCATAGCATCAATGCCTTCATCTTGCCTTCATCTTGCAGGAACTGCTGACATACTCCAGCCACAGGGAACCCAGGGCTAACTGCACTAGCATCACAAGGAGTCTGAGGATCTCATCTCAGTACCTAATGGCAGTCAGGCTACTTCTGGCAAGCACATGGAGGGCTGTGCGGCCCCCTAAAGAAATGCCACCCCACATCATTACTGACTCACTGCCAAACTGGTCATGCTGGAGGATGTTGCAGGCAGCAGAATGTTCTCCACGGCATCTCCAGACCCTGTCACATCTGTCACATGTGCTCAGTGTGAACCTGCTTTCATCTGTGAAGAGCACAGGGCGCCATGGTGAATTTGCCAATCTTGGTGTTCTCTGACAAATGCCAAACATCCTTCACAGTGTTGGGCTGTAAGCACAACCCCCACTTGTAGACATCGGGCCCTCATACCACCCTCATGGAGTCTGTTTCTGACCGAATGAGCAGCCACATGCACATTTGTGACCTGCTGGAGGTCATTTGGCAGGGCTCTGGCAGTGTTCCTCCTGTCCCTCCTTGCCCAAAATCAGAGGTAGCGGTCCTGATGCTGGGTTGTTGCCCTCCTACAGCCTCCTCCATGTCTCCTGATGTACTGGCCTGTGTCCTGGTAGTGCCTCCATGCTCTGGACACTACACTGACAGACACAGCAAACCTTGCCACAGCTCACATTGATGTGCCATCCTGGATAAGCTGCACTACCTGAGCCACTTGTGTGGGTTCTAGACTCCGTCTCATGCTACCACTAGAGTGAAAGCACCACCAGCATTCAAAAGTGACCAAACCATCAGCCAGAAAGCATAGGAACTGAGAAGTGGTCTGTGGTCACCACCTGCAGAACCACTCCTTTATTGGGGATGTCTCGCTAACTGCCTATGCTTTCCACCTGTTGTCTATTCCATCTGCACAACAGCAGGTGAAATTGATTATCAATCAGTGTTGCTACCTGAGTGGACAGTTTGATTTCACAGAAGTGTGATTGACTTGGAGTTACATTGTGTGGTTTAAGTGTTCCCTTTATTTTTTTGAGCAGTGTACCTTGTTTCCTAAAAAATAAGACCCTATCTTTTATACTTTTTGCCACCAAAAAAGGCACCAGGTCTTATTTTCAGGGGGATATCATCCACTGACTCACCTCACTCATGCACGTCACTGCTGCCCCCTTTTTCTCTATTAGAGGCCTTCAGGAACTTCTTTGTTCAGCAAAGCCAGCCAGGTTTTCCTCTGTTATGGACTTCAGAAAGCCTTGCCGGCTGCAGCAAAAGAAATGGGCCAAGGTGCATGTGGCATGGCTGCAACTATCTGAAGGTAAGTAGTAGGGCAGCTCTACTTGTCCCATCTGCACCCTAGCTTAATTTTTACCTGTGCATCCTGGAGTGGGCAGGGTCTTAATTAGGGCTTATTTGGGGGGTAGATCTTATTTTGGGTGCACATGTAAAAATCAAGATAGGACTTACTTTCTGGGTAGGTCGTACTTTCAGGGAAACATGCGTAAGTATAAGTGCTGTTGGTATTTACCCTTACTTTGTTAAAAAGGTAGAACTTAATCCATGAAAATTAAGTTTAAAATTGGGGTGTTGGACCTCTGCGGGTTGATTGTTCCTCCTCTATTTCCAGTTGAAATCTTCTTTTGGGTCTGCAACATAGCACTTGGGGAATAGAATTTAAACATGCTCCAATACACAGTTGAGAACCGCATAGCAACTATATTCAGGTTTTGTCTGAAAGGTATGCAGTGCTAATGGCTTATATGAGGATGGGAAACAGCAGGAGGGGGAGAGAATAGCCACTGCAATTTTCTGAACAGTTAAATATTCCAATTGTGCCTTCTAGGGATTTGTAGCAAAGATAATAACCCCTCGGTACTTAATGTGTTTCTCTTGTCAATTTTGATCAGTTAACTACATGTACTTTTTCAGGCTTTTAGCGAAGACCATAACCTTCACTTTCTGATAATTTATAAATCTATCTTCTGTAGGAGACAAGGACTCTTAGGGCTGAAAGGGGAATTCATCATCATAGGCACATAAAGAAAAAATCACAATATGTCTAAAACCTAACTGGCGGGAGCGTCGTGAAATCAAGATGGGTAATCCATCTGGCCATTTAATTAGCATAAAGATTGACTAAAAAATGAGAAATAAAGAGGGGGGTGAAGTCCCTTCTCTCCCCTGGTCTTCTTCAATCTTAGGTTCTCAACCAGATGCCTGGGAATTTAAAGATTCTTAGGTGCAGAATTAACAGAATAACAGAGTTGGAAGGAACATTGGAGGTCTTCTACTCCAACTCTTGCTCAGGCAGGAAGCCCTATACCAGGGGTGTCCAACCTTGGCAACCTTAAGACTTGTGGACTTCAACTCCCAGAATTCCTCAGCCAGCTTTGCTGGCTGAG
>NW_020769320.1:14219986-14288531 GCF_900518735.1 Pseudonaja textilis | reverse complement strand
ATAATAATAATAATAATAATAATAATAATAATAATAATAATAATAATAGTAGTAGTAGTAGTGGTGGTAGTGGTGGTAGTAGTAGTAGTAAATGTTTAAATTGTTGTTGTTGTTGTTGTGGGACTTTTGAATACAGACAGATCTCCATTTGGAACACAACATGCCAGATATTATGATTGTCAAGGACTGAAGCGTGCAATTTATTGATATCGCTGTACCAGGAGATGCCAGAGTCAAAGAAAAACAACTGGGAAAAAAACTACAAAATATTGTGACCTGGCCATTGAAACTACACAGTTATGGATTAAACATGTAACAGTGATACCTATTGTCATCAGGGCCCTTGGTACCATGTCCAAGAATTTTACAAAACACATCAAGAAATTGCTGCTTCCTGCAATAACATCAGCAGAACTGCAAAAAAACAACAAACCTGTGCTACTCGGATCATCATACATCCTAATACCTAGGATGCTGGCAGCAATCAATATCAACATTAGCACCAGTCAATGGTATTTGTGATGCATTTCTGAATGTTCAGTTGACTGAGTTTCATATTTAATGAAAAAAGCATGTAATAATAATAGCAGTAATAATAGTAACACCAGTGGAACTGCAAAAACTGTGCTATTTGGAGCATCATTTATTTTAAGAAGATACATGGTTGATAGCTAGGACGCTGGCAGCAATTTGTATCAACCATTAGCACCAATCACTGGTATTTATAATACATTTTTAAATGTTCAGTTGACTGAGTTTCATGTTTAATGAATAAAAGAGATAATAATAGCCTTCATTGTCATTGTATATCATGTATACAAAGAAATACTGTCAAGGCAAGCAATCTTCTTCAGAGCTTAACATTATGTGCCAACCAGGTAGTGAGACTTCTATCTTCCTAATTACCTCAATATATTATGGGGAGTTTTTCTAAAGGATTCTTCTTAAGAAGAGCAACCTCAGACCTTGACAGTGAATCGAAAATGTCTTTTGTCTTATACGAAACATAAGATCAGGCCCAGATGGAAAGGCAGAGGTTTTTCCCTTGGGACAATCAATTCGCTATAGGACTTCTGATTTTGGGGGGCAAGGCAGTTGCATTGAAATCTGTGCTCTGGACATCCCTCTAGCCATTCCAGAATGGAGGAGAAAAAAATAATAATAACGTAGTTTGCAACTCGAAAGATCTTCATTTTGTGATTTTTTTTTTGCATTCCTTTTGAAAGACAAGGTAATGAGGAGGGACATCAAAACTCTGTCTTGCTGGTTAAGTGGCCCCTTTGCTGCCTCCAGCAAAAAAGCAGACAGCCCTGAGTGCTTCGGGAATGGAAGGCCTATTGTATAACCTGTCATTCAGAGTTCCTTTGAGGGCAAATATCCATCAAGGCACTAACAACATCATTAACTCCTGCTGACTTCCAGCACGTGTGGTTAACCAGGAGGCACTTTTGCCTCCCTTATGATCCAACATGAAATATTTTCCGCTCCTATCATCCCGCCAGCCTTTCTTTGTTTCTTCTAGTCTGAAGTGTAACAGAAGAGGGAAGGTGCGCCCAGCATTCTAAACACTTTAAAGGGTTGGGTTTTTTTTTTCCTTTTTGCTTTTATTACTTGATGGAGGTTGAAGGCGAAAAGTAAAGAATAAAATACCGAACAGCATCAGAAATAACAGGCTCAATATTCGCGCTGACGTGCGGGTGGAAAGAGTCTTTGAAGTAGCTTTACAGGTAAGAAAGGATTTCATCGGCCCAAGTAACTCGGCAGAGTACTGGCAGGGGAAATATTTCGAACTCAACAGGGTAGGTGTAAAATGAAATGCTGCTGAAACCTGTAATCCTGACTAGTACGTTTTTCAAGTGTCCCATGCTAAAAAGTAGCACGTTGGACTTCCTGGGCCATGGTGTAAAAGCTAAAATTGTTTTTTTTTTATCCATCTATTTGCTCTGCGGTTCTTATTTATAAGTCCATACTAAAAAAAAACAGAGCCTTCACATATTTCTTTTCACCAAGGGAACACAGGTGTTGCCATTTCAAAGAATTTGTAACCAATGGTTACTCTCCCAAATCTCTTAGGTGTTCATTAAAAGCAGTTTAGAAACAGGTTGGTTAATTAGGACCAGAAATAATGGATGGAAACCATATCATGGAGAGAATTGACTTAGGAGTAAGGAAAAATTTCCTGACAGGTAGAACAATTGATCAGTATAAAAACTGACCTTCAGAAAAGGGAGGATGGGGAGGGGGAGGGGGATGGGGAGGAAGAGGAAGAGGGGGAGGAGGAAGAAGAGGGGGAGGAGGAAGAAAAGGAAAAGGAAGATGAGGAGAAGGAGGAGGATGAAGAGGAAGACAGGTAGGTGTTAGATAGATGATAGATAGATGGGTAGATGGATGGAGGGATGATATAGATGATAGATGGATAGATGATAGATAGACAGACAGATGATAGATACATAAAAAAGGAAGAATGGAAAGAAGGAAGGAAAGAAGGAAGAAAGGAAACAGTCTATAAATATCTATGCATCTTTGTATAATCATGTATATGTTTGCATAAATGTTTGTGGATGTTCATGCAGGAGCCTGTTTTATTATTCATGTTTTATATAGACTGCTCAAAAAAAAATGAAGGGAACACAAAAATAAGACATCCTAGATCTGAATGAATGAGATATTCTTATTAAATACTTTGTTCATTACATAGTTGAATGTGCTGACAACAAAATCACACAAAAATTATCAATGGAAATCAAATTTAGCAACCCATGGAGGTCTGGATTTGGAGTTACACTCAAAATTAAAGTGGAAAAAAACACTACAGGCTGATCCAACTTTGATGTAATGTCCTTAAAACAAGTCAAATGAGGCTCAGTAGTGTGTGTGGCCTCCACGTGTCTGTATGACCTCCCTACAAAGCCTGGACATGCTCCTGATGAGGTGGCGGATGGTCTCCTGAGGGATCTTCTCCCACACCTGGACTAAAGCATCCCCCAACTCCTGGACAGTCTGTGGTGCAATGTGGCGTTGGTGGATGGAGCAAGACATGATGTCCCAGATGTGCTTAATTGGATTCAGGTCTGGGGAACGGGCGGGCCAGTCCATAGCATCAATGCCTTCGTCTTGCAGGAACTGCTGACACACTCCAGCCACATGAGGTCTAGCATTGTCTTGCATTAGAAGAAACTCAGGGCTAACCGCACCAGCATATGGTCTCACAAGGCGTCTGAGGATCTCATCTCGGTACCAAATGGCAGTCAGGCTACCTCTGGCGAGCACATGGAGGGCTGTGAGGCCCCCTAAAGAAATGCCACCCCACACCATTACTGACCCACTGCCAAACTGGTCATTCTGGAGGATGTTGCAGGCAGCAGAATGTTCTCCACTGCATCTCCAGACCCTGTCATGTCTTCTCACATGTGCTCAGTGTGAACTGCTTTCATCTGTGAAGAGCACAGAGCGCCAGTGGCGAATTTGCCAATCTTGGTGTTCTCTGGCAAATGCCAAACGTCCTGCACGGTGTTGGGCTGTAAGCACAACCCCCACCTGTGGATGTCAGGCCCTCATACCACCCTCATGGAGTCTGTTTCTGACTGAATGAGCAGCCACATGCACATTTGTGATCTGCTGGAGGTCATTTTGCAGGGCTCTGGCAGTGCTCCTGCTGTCCCTCCTTGCACACAGGTGGAGGTAGCAGTCCTGATGCTGGGTTGTTGCCCTCCTATGGCCTCCTCCATGTCTCCTGATGTACTGGCCTGTCTCCTGGTTGTGCCTCCATGCTCTGGACACTACGCTGACAGACACAGCAAACCTTCTTGCCACAGCTCACATTGATGTGCCATCCTGGATAAGCTGTACTTCCTGAACCACTTATGTGGGTTGTAGACTCCATCTCATGCTACCACTAGAGTGAAAGCACCGCCGGCATTCAAAAGTGACCAAACCATCAGCCAGAAAGCATAGGAACTGAGAAGTGGTCTGTGGTCACCACCTGTAGAACCACTCCTTTATTGGGGATGTCTTGATAACTGCCTATGCTTTCCACCTCTTGTCTATTCCATTTGCACAACAACATGTGAAATTGATTGTCAGTCAGTGTTGCTACCTAAGTGGACAGTTCGATTTCACAGAAGTGTGACTGACTTGGAGTTACATTGTGTTGTTTAAGTGTTCCCATTATTATTTTTTGAGCAGTGTATTATTGCCAAATAATACACTTCACTAGGCCTATGTAACTGTTTCTACCAAAAGGACATTGAGGCCTACAATAACTAGCTGCATCATTGTAATATGAGGCAACCGTATGAAAGAAGGTCCCATTCTGGGAAGGGAACAACATACCTTCAATGTACAAACATTGATTATTGATCACTCTTTTGACAAGGAAGAATTGTGGAATGATAAAGCTTGACACTGTCCATGAAGAATGTTGGCAAAATATCAGCCATTGCATGAACACCAATGTGTAGAACTTTCAGCTATTGGATAGATCTGGAAAATGTGCTCAGTGTTTATTGATTCATATGATTTTCTATCCAATGTGGGTGGTGCACTGGTGCATCTCCGACCTACTCTAAATTTCCACTACCAGTTCTCCAGAACCTGTTGAATACCACCCCTGGTTTGTATGATTCCTCTGTTCATCAATTTAAAATGGTTAAAATGGTTGAACAATGTGTTATGTAGGCTGCCGGCTTTTGCCGCATTGGTTCCTTAAACTGTCACTTTGATTCTCCTACTCTAGAATATAATCCTGGAACAGAGGCCCAGTATTACAAATTTTGAGTGATGGTCCTAATACTCCAACATCACACAACCAATGTGAAATGGCATTACAACATGGCCGCCATCAACTGCCTGAGATAAGTGTCCTGCTTCTAGTTCTTTTATTTTAAATGGTCAGAAAGAAGAAAGCCATGATATATTGGCAATGTGGAGGGTCCGTTTAGGGATCATGTCAAAACAAGCAGGTGTCAGCTTTGGAAGCCATATTGAGACCAGACGCTGACAGCAGGGAGTTCAGATGTCAGCCTATCTTCCATAGACAAAGTTGATGGTCAACATTCATAAGTGTCTTATGAAGGGAAAAGAGGAAGAGCAGCCGAAAAGCCATAAATCATCACATGAATGCAGGAGACCTTTAATCCTAACTTGAGAAATGACAGGCCACGGTCTTAAGGCACATCAGTCATTGAAACCTGCACACATGGACAAAATAAATGATCTTGAGGTCAAAAGCCATGGAAATCAAAGTAAAGAGTCAAAAGAGGAAATATGAGGCAGGATTAAGCTGGTCCATGGAGCAGAAGTCATAAAAATTCCAATTATCTGATCTTAGGAACATTAGCAATATTCTTGGATGGGTAATGAATGAGCCAGAAGTGGATAACCTTTCACCCTTCCTAAAGAGTTCAGATAATTGATGAGCATTTTGTTCTGTTGTAAAAGCCACAAACAGCATCTATTTAGCTCTTCGTTAGTCTTGTTTACATTCTAGAGTTTAGGAGTTATCATACTACTTATGCCTCCTTTATTGGTGATGATTGGTCTCACTGATTCATGTCATAGGTGTCATAGAATAATAGAGTCAGAAGACTCTTCTGGTTCACCCCCCTGCTCAAACAGGAGATGGCATACCATTTCAGACAAGTGGCTGTCTAATCTCTTTCTTTTTCCTTTTGACTTTGTACTGTTTCCCCAAAAATATGACCTATCCTGAAAGTAACTCCTAACTTGATTTTTCCATGTGTGCCCAATATAAGCCCTACATCCCCCCCCCCAAAAAAATAAGCCTAATTAAGATCCCGCCCACTCCAGAGTGGACAGGAAAAAAAATTAAGCTAGGGTGGGATTGGGGGATGGAGCTGCCCTACTACTTACCTTTGGACAGGTGTAGCCAGGCCTCGCACACCCCAACACCTTCCTTGCCAGCCCATTTCTTCTGCAGCCAGCAAGGCTTTTCTAGAGGCCTCTGTAACTGATAACAGAGCCCCAAATTGATCCAGAGCTCTGTTATTGGCTGCAGAGGCCTTCAGGAAAGCCTTGCCAGCCACAGAAGAAGTTCCTGAAAGCCTCTGACAGTGAAAAAGAGGCCAGGGTGATGCATGCAGGTGAGGTTAGTCAGTGAACGACATCCCCAGAAAATAAGACCTGGCGCCTTTTTTGGTGGCAAAAAAACTATAAGACAGGGTCTTATTTTCAGAAACACAGTATTTTATATATTGATAAAACAATAAAAGAAAAAGAAAAAGAGGAAATTAAGGGAAGGGAAAAGAAAGGGGGAAAGAAAATATGAGGTACAAGAGAAGAAAGGAAAAAGGGAATTGACTTCTGACTCTTTTTAGCATAGTACAAGATAACAACATAACATCCTCAAATTTTTACTTTTACACATTAGTATATAAATAGCTGTTTCTATAACAAATCTATCTAATTGGCAAAACCAAAGCCAAAGTTTCATTTTTTTTTTCATCACAAGCACAAAATCCAGAAGTAATATCCAAATAAAAAGCATATATTCCTCCCCTTTGAATTGAACAATCAATTTAAATATTTCTGCTTTAGCTTTCTTACTGCTGAAATAATACATTTCCATTTGCACTTAATGATCACCATTTATATTAACAAAATTAACATCATTCTTTCAGATTCTTTAACCGTAGAGAGAAAAAATCTTTTTTTTCATCCATTTTAAAACGCTAAGCTTTTTTAAAAAATCAAAACATTTCAATGCATCTTTTTAAACTTTCCTTTAAACATACATACTTTAAAGTCCAGACCAATGAAATTCCAGCTAATGCCAATAAACTCATTAAATTTAAATCACTCCCTCCAAGTTACCTCATAGAATATTTTTTTTCTTCTTTTTGTACAGATCCCTTTTAAAATTCATTTTTTTTTCTTTAAGCTAATACTTCTTTTTCTTTAACTTTCTCTTGATATTTTCAGTAATATAGATATTTTGAAATATCCTTTCAATAATATTTTACAAACTTTAGGAATTACTGAAAGGAAAAAAATACGTTTTCAAACTTTAGATTAAGACTTTCTTTCAATACAAGTATCAGACCGATGAAAATCCATCCTAATTTCCAGTTGAGTCATTATGTTTATTCCATGTTGTCTTCATGGAATAAAATATTTTTCTTCTTGGGAATGTTTGTAACCCAGTTACAAGCTTCCCTTTTTCTCAAGGATTTCTTAACCTTGTTAATGTCCATGAGGAAAAAGTCCCAAACTTGTCCTTTTAACAGTAGCACATTTTCTTTGAACTCTTCTTTCAATTGTGTTGGGGTGCTCATATTTAAACCATCATAATAAAAATTGGCTTATATTCCAAAATTAAAATTGATTTCTCTGCATTGTCAGATACTTGTGAAATGGTCTCAGTGGTTTGGTAACTTTCTACACATATTTACATCTCTGAAGTAGTTTGGGGAGGTGTTTTTTTTTAACATTCTTTGAGCATACCTAAGTTAGAAACTGTTGGATTGTATTTAAAGATTTTTCAAATACATCTCTAATAATTTGCTTCTCCATCTTCTTAACTTCCTCTTCAGTCAAAAAATATACTTTTTGTAAGTCACTTAAGAATCACTGGCCAATCAGGAATCATAAAAATTGGAAAATTTCAGCCATCCAGAGCGAAGCAGACCAAACTACCAATTACTAAAAATAATAAACTAGACCCACAACTTTCTGACTAGTTATTCCAGTCCCAAATTTGTTACAGCATTGTAGAAGGTTGCATGTATGGCTTCAGTTGTACATTCATTTTGGGTCTAGTTAATACGAGGTAGATTGAAGTCACCAAGAAAGATAAAAGCGTGTGGGCAGGATGTTGCCCATGTTAGCAGTGTATTTAGCTTGTTTACATGTTCGATGTCATAATCAGGGGCTCTGTAACATAGTAAGAACCGAAATGTGATATTTAAGGTAAGTTCATAGATAATGGTCTCAGGAAGAGCAAGCTCTTTGGTAACTTGGATGTTTTTAGATGTAAGGACTTTTTATAGAAGATAGCAACACCACCTCCTCTATGGATTTCATGATCGGATCGGTAACCATGATAGTCTCTTACTGAGGTAATGGAGTCAGGGACAGATGCATTGAGCCATGTTTCACAGACAAATATGATGTTGAATATAGCCATATTTAGTAAGAGAAGTTCAGGTATTTTATTTACAAGGCTTCTTGCATTGAGTAGCTTGCATTTAAGGCCAGTTGTAGTTTGAATTGAGGTAATTGGGGGCGTGCGTGTATCTTCTATCGGTCCCAGTTCTTGACATACAATATTTTTCTTACTTAATCTGTAATTCATAGATCCTTGGTTCATTTCCTTCACCTTGCCTGAAGTTTGAATATTTTTGCTGTAAGATACATTTTACTGAAAACTGTGACTTAAATGACATGTGCTTTGGAAGAATTTCAGAATGTTCTGCTTAGGAATCCTTGGTTTTTATTTATATTTTAATTAGTCTTGCAACTATCTCCTCTGGTGATTACCTTCTTTGAATGGGCAAAAGTCGCCTAAAATACCTTTGAGCTTCCTTAATATTAAACTCCACAGGCATACAGCTTAATTTACCTGTTTCTATACTGTTGTTTTCATTATTGCTTTATTAAGGGCACAGTTTGTGTCTAAGCTGCCTTTACTCAGGGATACAGTACACAGAATATTGCTTAATAGGAGGGAGCACTTAGCCCTTGGAAGAGCTACACAAATTTTTTTCATAGTAAGTATTCTGATATCCCACCAGATCTCTTTGATTAAACTTTGGACTATGAGATGTGAGGGTCCATAAGGACTTCATATCATTTAGATCAGTGTTTCTAACATTGGGAAATTAAGGATAGGTGGTCTCCAACTCCCAGAATTCCAGAGTCAGCATTCTGTCTGACTATTTCTGGGAGTTGGAGTCTTCCCTTCTTAAAGAGAGTAAGGTTGAGTAACACTGATTTAGATCAACACAATTGTGTAAGCTTCATCTTTTCACCCAATCTTTTGATCCCTCCTTGACCATTGAGTGAAGACCCCTCCTGTCCTAGAAGAATGAAATATTTTTAGAAATATTAAAAAGGCAGTGTTAGCATTCCAGCTAACCAACTCTAAACCAAGAGATTCAGAGACATACATTTTCTCAAAGTTCCATTTTATTAGAGTTGCCATTTTGGCCAGTCTGGGAAAACCTGTTTCTGAAGAGTTCCAGGTTTTCCCTTCCCAAAAGAGAAATCAAAGATCCATTCCCTGCACCCACCAGTCCATCACATGGCCTAATCAAATCTTCATCCCAACTGGAGACATCCTCCAAGTCACTCCCCTCCAGGTGCTGGGAAAACATGTCCTTGACTCTTTGAGAAAAATGTTGTTGTGTCTAAACTTCTACCTCACTATGAAATCCCACCTCCCAAATCCCCAGGCGCTGAATGTGGCATCCTTGAAGCTTCCAAGTAAAAAATGGCTTCCAAGGTTGACAGGCAGAATATTATATTTCCCTGGATGAGAAATGAAGGATCATGTTCTTGGAAAGCAACTCCCACCTTCCTAAATAGCCCCAAGAAATTTTTTGCCCATTAAGAAAGACTATCCTATCTACAAAACAAAAGACCTTCAGCTCCAGGATAATGGGATTAAGACATGACCCTCCAGGACATAATAGGATTGACCCATTAACAGCAGAGCTCAATACATTGCACAATCTCCTAAGGACATTGTGTCAGAGTCCAAACTTCACCCAAACCCGGGGAACTCAGACAAACTCCTAGGATTTGTACATGGCACCACGGGAGTCTGACAGCAGTCAGTGGAATACATGTTCTTGCACAGGAACAGGAAGTTCAAGTGTAAAGCCCAAGAGAAGATATACATAGCCCCCACTCTCAATTCCATGTGGCCCAGGACCATCCATGCATTTCTGCTTCATCATTCAACCATCTTTCCAATCAGCCTGCATGTTTTCAGTGTCTTGGTGAATAAAAACACCATATCCAATCTAAACATTTTACTGGCTCTGCAATGAAACATTATAATAGGGGGGGAGTTTGTAGGATTAATCAAAAGATATTGATATAGAATCTGGGGCCTCCAAGTTTCAGTTTCTGATTTAAGTACAAGCAATTGAGCCCAAACTTTCTGTTGCTAAGTGAGAGATTTGTTAAGTAAATTTTGCCCCATTTCACAACCTTTTCTTGCCACTGTTGTTAAGTGAACAGCCGCAGTTGTTAAATTAGGAATGTGGTTGTTAAGTGAATCTGGCTTCCTCATTGACTTTACCTGTCAGAAGGTTGCAAAAGGGGATCACATCACCCCGGAACACTGCAACCCGTCATAAATATGAATCAGTTGCCAAGTGTTTGAATTTTGATCATGTGACTACAGAGCTGCTGCAATGATTGTGTGAAAAACAGCCATAAGTCACTTTTTTTCAGTGCATTTGTAACTTTTAATGGTCACTAAATGAACTGCAGCAAGTCAAGACTACCTGTTGTGGCCTGCCAGAGGATCTGGCGGCAGACTCGGACAGTGAGAAGGTTGGGAAGGAACATGGGCCAGTCCTGGAGTCTGGGGAAGTCTGTGATGAGTGCTCTGCTTCGGAGGTAGAGATGGGGCCAGGGCCATCCGAGAGTTATCAGCTGCCTTCAGAATCAGAGATCAGTGGGGAAGAAGAACAGCTGGAGCCTGTTCCCAGTGTGCACATGCACAGAGCTGCCAGGAGAAGGGAACAGTTAAGAAACAAGGGTCGACTCAGGAGTAAAGGCTCAAGTGGACAGTGAATGGCCCCTCCCATATCCCTAAAGAGGAGCAAAAGGGGAGTGGGATTTGCAGGAGACAATTAGTTCAATTCATTAGGATAAAGTCTGTTCCTGACTTCTTGCCCAGTAATTTCTGCTACAGCATGATGTTTGGAAGATATCGGCCTGGCAACTCTCCAAGCCTGATAAAGGTCTGTAGTTATGAAATCTCATGAAAGACTCTTTTGCCAGGACTTTGCTGAAGAGGAATTCCCTTTAAGGTAAATAAAAGGGCTTTTATCAGGATGGGGGAGTCTGCTTCATGATCTTGGGAAGCCTCGCTTTTTTACTTATACTTTTTTGTTAAAGTAAATATGTATTAAGCATGATAAAATCAAACAACATAGGTATTAGAATATTTAGTAGTTATTAACAAACTATTCAACAGTTAATTAAAAAAAACTGTTTGTTTATAAAATGGGCAGCGTAAAAAAAGCAATACACAGTTATAAACACAGATATGGAGACCTGTCTGATATTCTTGTTATCTCTTATTCTTCATAATGTAATAAAATAAAATAATAAAGTAGAAAAATGGATTCCAGTCAGAATGATTGGTGACCCAGATTTCAAAGTTAATTCAGTCATGAATTTGCATCCAATTCAGCTTTCCAGGCGAGGTCATTGGCTCCATTATTTAGCCATCTGTACTAAATCAAGATCTCCAATGTTTCCAAGCTCTTCAGCCATCATTGCTTTCATGTCTGCAAGAGAACAAATTGCCACAATTTGTCTGTTTTACTAGAATATTAACAATGTTGGCCGCAACCTGCTCCCATAAATCTAGCTTGTTTGTGAAAACATTACAGTGTGCCCTACTTTTATGGTGTGTTAGTTATATCATTGATTTTACATTCTTGCAAGGCTGTTTCGTCAGTGCATGAAAATTCTGCTGCTGATATCAACTAAAATTCTGCCATTTTGATACGTCTCTTTGGCTACCTTTTGCTTCAATGGTCATGCTTTTAACCTTCATGTTAATGTAATGGAGGATATATAGATGATAGACAGACAGATGATAGATAGATGAGAGAGAGGGAAGAAGAGGGGGAGAGAGAGAGAGATGATAGATCAAGGGTCATCAAACTTGGCAAATTTAAGACTTGTGGACTTCAACTCACAGAATTCCTGAGTTAACATGATTTGGAGGAGGAGTTCTGGGAGTTGAAGTCCACAAGTCTTAAAGCTGTCAAATTTGAAGATCTCTGTGACAGACAGACAGACAGACAGACAGACAGACAGACAGATAGACAGACAGACAGACAGACAAAGATGATAGATAGACAGACAGACACAAATGATAGCTATCTAGCTAGTTATCTAGCTATATGTAGCTCTCTCTCTAGCTCTCTCCCCCTTCTCTCTCTTCACCAGCTTCTTTTCCCCCAAATTATGACTCTTTCATTAAGTTTTGTTCGTTTCCCAAAAGAAAGAAAAATATCTTATGTTGTCTTACAACCAAATCTATTTTTGGACATCAGGATTTCTAAGCTTTTAAAATGTCAGATACGCTCATAATTTTGCAGGTTTTTAGAACCCTACTCAAAAATGGACCCTTATTTTATCTTTATAAAAATACAGGGTTTTTTTTCCTTTTTTACTTCTGGCAAGTGAATAACAATAACAACAACAACAACAACAACAACAACAACAATAATAATAATAATAATAATAATAATAATACCCACCATCCCTCAGTAGGCAGTTGTATTACTTTACACCAGCATTCAACCCAACTGCAGAGACCCCTAAAATGCCAAGCTGAAGATAGATCATTTCAGAGAGAATCCATTCATGTGATCATCTCCAACTGGGTGGCAATTATTTATTTGTTTGTTTGTTTATGTATTTGTCAGGATTCCAGTGATTGCCCTAATTAAATAATGAGCCTCGAACCAAGCTTCAAAAGAAACCAAAAGATTTATTACGAGCAACATGTCCGGCATTAACCTGTATGAAGCCAACTCATGGCCATTGATATAAACATATGATTCTGGGTGGATAACAAATAATAATAATAAAAAACAGTCATAACAAAAATAGTAACTTCCACACCAGACTGTTCCACAACAAACTGCCTAATCAAGGAACTACTAAGATAGAGCAAGCCATATGTATATGACTAGACAGCAAACTCACTCCCTTCTAGCACTGATGATGTTACCTAGTTGGGTCATGAAATGTCTGCTAGAAAATGACCAAGCTTAGAAAGCACCAAGGGTTCCACTGTTCAACCCTGAGTTTCCCTTCTACTAGAACTTCCATGTTGTCTTTTCTTTGGCTTCAAATAAACAATCGTATCATTTGTCTATTGCACTATGATAAAAGACTGAGAGGATAAGATGTGGTGGTGCAGTGGTTAGAATGCAGCACTGCAGGCTACTTCTGCTGATCGCCAGCTGCCAACAATTTGGCAGTTCAAATCTCACCAGGCTGAAGGTTGACTCAGCCTTCCATCCTTCCGAGGTCGGTAAAACAGGGACCCAGATTGTTTGGGGGCAATAGGTTGACTCTGTAAACGGCTTAGAGAGGGGCTGTAAAGTACTGTGAAGCTGTATATAAGTCTAAACGTTATTGCTGTTGCTTATCCAGAAGTCTTGGATGGTAGAATTTTCTAGTTATGCCAAAGTCGATTCTGCACCTAGTCATATAGTAGATAAAATCCACTGAACAAAGTAAATGATTTCCTTTCTATTTATAGCCATTTCATCATTGTCAAGCATATATTTTCACAGGGTCAAAGCTGTAATGTTACCTGAAGGAGACCACGGTGTAGATTACAGTTTCTATTTTAATTAGATCACAACAGGAGATTCGCATGTGGGTGTTTCAAATTCAGCATGTCAAGTGGTGACAAATATACCAAACAAAAACATAAAAGGGGCAGGGAAGTTTTTTTAAAAGAAGGAAGGAAGGAGTTGCAATGTATTGTAACCCGAGTGAATTGAAAGAAATTGCTCAAATTGGAAGGTGATTGTAATTAGCATCTCCTGGACATCTCAATTTTTTGTAAAGCTTATTTGCAAAATTTCACGATTGCACTTGACATCCAATTAGATAGATAGATTATTCAAAATGGGCTGCATAATGGGGATGGTTGAAAAACCTGAAATGTAATTAAATGGTATTTGATATTGCTTTCAAAGTATTCCAGAAAGAACACCTTCAAAGGCAGAAACCTCTGGGCTTATGTTTTCCTGAGGGAAGGGATTTTTACAGCAACTGCACTTAGTAGATCAACTTTCTTCTGCTATATACTGCCTTGGTAAGACCACATTTGGAATACAGCATCCAGTTCTGCTCACCATGATACAAAAACAATGGTGAGGCTTTAGAAAGATTGCAGAGAAGGTCAACAAAGGTGGTTAGGGGATGAAATGACCCAGGGTGGGATACAAAACAGTCACACACAAAAAAACCCACAGATGAATCCCCTTTTATCCCTTCACTTTGCTTCCAAGCTCTGAATATTCTTGACAAAAGTCAAAAAACTCTCAGACTAACAGTTACAAGAAAAAGGAAAAAAGCAACACAAACCAGGCAAGATAAGGGTTGGAAGATGTCCACAGATATCAGAACACACACTGGGAAGGCCGCCAAACTTAGAGAGGAACCATAAACTATAGATATTTCCACACTTTGTTTCCAGCACTGGCCCATACATGTCCGTCCTCTTATTCAGTTTTCACAGCTGCAGCCCATGAAGAGGATCAAGGCCCTCTCCTCCTGAGTAGACCACATCTCTCCCTTATCCTCTCCTCCCTGCGTGTCCTAGGATGGATAGGCCTGGGTTCTCCTCTGACTGCTCAGCCAGCCTCTGCCCTTCCCCAGCCTCCTCCACCACCTCTGCAGCCACATTTCTATTCCCTGTGGGCTGTTCCTCCTCTCCCTCAGAGTCAGCCTCCACCAGGGGTATCCCAGGGGGATTGGAGGCTAAAACATATGAAAAACAGTTGCAGGAACCGGGTATGTCTAGCCTAACAAACAGGATGACTAGGGGTGACATGATAATAGTCTTCCAACATTTAAGAGGTTCACAAAGAAGAGAGGGTCAACATAGTCTCTGAAGCATGTGAGTGCAACACAAGATATTATGGTGAAAATGATAAGGGGAATTTAGAATTAGAATTAACCTAGAATTAAGAAGAAATTTCCTGACAATGAGTACAATTAATCATGGAACAGCTTGCCTCCAGAATTGCTGATGCTCAATCACGGGAAGTTTTTAAGAAGAAATTGGGCAAACATTTGTCTGGAATCATATATGCTCTCCTGTTTGGATAATGGGTTGGACTAGAAGACCTCCAGAGTTCCTTCCAACTCTGTTATTCTCTGTTCTAACTTTCCCACATGGCACAAATATCTGTCAGTCAATTGTATTTAAAATATTGGAGATGACCAGACCTCAGATGGGACGCATAAGCAAAAAAGAGGGTGTTCTACCTATCCCAGAGCTAAATTTATAGATTAATGTGATAGTATAACATACATTATGATTGGATGGTATAATCACAAAGAACCCAGCATTTCATGCAAATAGGATGATACTATGCTAGAACAGGGGTGTCAAACTCAAGGCCCATGGGCTGGATCTGGCCTATAGGATAGAACAGAGCAGAGCAGAACAGAACAGAATAAGAGAGTTGGAAGGGACCTTGGAGGTCTTCTAGTCCAACCCCCCTTCCTAGGCAGAAAACTCTACACCACTTCCCCCAAAATGGTTATCCAACATCTTTTGAAAAACCTTCCAGTGTTGGAATACTCACAACTTCTCGAGGCAAGTTGTCAGAGGTGGGATTCTCCTGGTTCCATGTTATGAGATTCTGCTCTGTTGGGAGAAAAAACGCTGTGTCTTTGTGATGAAAGGGCAGTTTATATTACATTTTATAGATTAATCTACCAGTAGAAAATAGGTAACATCCATTTGAGGTCAATCCATGCATTTAGTGAGGAGGAGGAGGAGGCAATGTTAAATCAGAGCCTTGGTACAAGGGGCAGTCCAGTAGAAGTGCCTTGATGGTTCTGTCCAAGCAGAGACAGGAGTGTGGTAAGTATGGAATCTTACTAAATCAATTCATACAGAGATACAATGCTCAGTATCTTTAAAATTGGTAATTCTTTTATGTTACTGACTTGGGAGTAATCAAATGATCAGGTCTCATGCTGCCTGGGGAATTCTGGGAATTGAAGTCCGCATGTCTTAAAATTGCTACTCCTGAAAAACATCGGAAGTACAACTTCTTGTGAGCCTGGGTTATTTTCCTGCATTTGGGGAATAAGGAAATTATCCTATGTGCCTGATGCAGAGATGCAGCTGAAATTTAGTTAGATGCTAATCGGAAGGTTAAAGCTGTAGGTACAGATAGTCTTTGAATTACAACTATTTGTTTAGCTTCCATTTAAAGTTACAATAGCACCGAAAAAAAGTGACTTATATTCCCCCCCCCCCCCCCCAGAGATGGACAGAGAGAGATGGAGGAAGGGAAAGAGAGTCAAGAGACAGAAAGAGAGGGAAGGCAGAGACAAGACACACACACACACACACACACACACACACAGAGAGAGAGAGAGAGAGGGAGACAAGAGACACACACAGAGAGAAGACACAGAGAGAGAGAGAGACAGGGAGGGAGGGAAAGAGAGAGAGAGACAAGAGACAGAGAGATGAGAAAGAGGGAAAAAGAAAGAGATAGAGATACCTGTTTAAAAGAAAATAGAGAAATGGCTCTTTGAGTATTTAAGGTTGTAGACCCCAGGTTAGGCAAACACCATGGTCATTAAGTGAACCTTGTGGTCATTAAGCAAATACTGTGGTTGTTAAACAAGTCCATTTTCCCCAAGGAATTGTTGGAAACTGGCAAAAACATAGAAAACCTCAGTCACAAGACTGTGTGGGATGTTGTAACTGATTATAAGTGTGTGTGTGGGCACGCGTGCACATGGCGGTCTAAACACCAAAAACAGGTCAAGTAGCTTTAGGGAGGTTAGTTGTAAAATAGAACACTTACTAAGCAACTGGCCATTAAGCGAGGACTACTTATATTTGGTTTGTAGTCACATGGCCATCAAGCCATGCCTACCCCGTCACATGACCAACAATCCATGCCCAGCCAGTCATATGACTACCTGGCCACACCCAGCCACACCTACCCAGTCACATGACCACCAAGCCACACCCACAAATTAGGCCACACCCACAGAACCAGTTCTTAAGAAATTTGAATCCCACCCCTGCAAGTTATTCCACTGATTAATTGTTCTGTCAGGAAATTTCTTCTTCTTAGTTGCTTCTCTCCTTGATGAGTTTCCACCCATTGCTTCTTGTCCTGCCCTCAGGTGGTTTGGAGAATAGCTTGACTCCCTCTTCTCTGTGGCAGCCCTTGAGATATTGGAAAACTCTGCTATCATGTCTCACCTAGTCCTTCTTTTCATTGGACTACACATACCCAGTTCCCACAACCATTCTTGTTTTATGTTTTATGAAGATCTAAGCTAAGATCTGGTCTACAGGGCTGCCCTGGAAACAGCAAAGGACTGGCCCACAGTGCCTCTGCCGGCAAAAACAGAGCTCAGGAGGGCCATGCACACAGTCTCCCCAAGCTCCATTTTTGCTGGCAGAGAGTTAGCGAAGCAAACTAAAAACAAAACAAAAAGAGAAATGTTTCCCTTTTTGCATTTGAGCACGCAAGGAGGGAAAGGAAAGGAGAAAGTCAAAGAAAAAGAAGGTATGGTGGGAAGAGAGCAAGGAAGGAAAAAGAAGGAAAGAGGGGAAGGAAGGAGAATGGAGAATGAAGAGGGAAGGAAAAAGAAAAGGAAGGAAGGAAGGAGATTATAATGAGAGGGAGGGAGGGTCTGAGGGAAATCCTGCCTTAGTACTTGGCCACCACAGGTGACCTCGACACAAGTGACATTGAGCTGGTCATGCCCACCAAGGTCAAACACAGTTTCCTCAGTTCTGAATGAATGGTGCAGAATGGAAGGATTTATATTCCTTGCAGTCATCTAGTCATTAGCACTCTTTCTCAAAGTCATTGAGGTGACTTGGGCAGGCTTTGTCTGTGCTTTCAGAATCACCTGAATAGTGCAAATGGTGTGGAACCTTTTTGGCATAGCTGTTCTAAACAGGAGATAGGTGGTGCTGTGATATGGATGTTCAATATTTATGTAGATGGCCTTTTTGACCCCTTTTTCATCCAGTGGTTCTTTCTGTCCAGAATGTGGACTTTGTTGTAAACAGGAGATAAGAGGACAAAGTTGTTCAACTGAATTATTTGGTGAGTTGGAGTGGAAAATCCTTCAACAAGTACACAAGAACATTCTATTCCACTCTACTCCACTCCACTCTACTCTACTCTGTTGTAATCTAATTCTGTTAGTACTCTTAGTTTCATATATAGGATTAGAAGGAAGAAAATATGTGTAAAGAATCTTTGGCATCAACTGAAAGTATTTTTTTTTGTTGTTGACTGAAACATTTTTTTCTTTTCTTTACCTTAAGGTCACCATATCGATTCTGACAGAATACTGCAAATATTAAAAACCCAGGTCAATAAGCTTAACACTAAACCAGGAACATCAATAAAAGCTTACAATCTGAAAGCTGAAACAAGATACTTATCTACAACCTGGCTCTGGGTAGTTTCCTCAGGGTTGAATAAGCATAATCACATAAGTGTATTTATTTTAAATAGCGCTAAAACAAATATCTAAGGCCATGAAGCTCAGCAAAGTTTTTAGTAAAAAATTCCATGGAAATCAAAGGAATTACATTTTTGGTTTCTGTGGTTTCTTAAATAAGACGGACTCATCTATTTCTTTTGAAAGAGAGGGAGGGAGGGAGCAAGAGGGAGAGAGGAGGAGGGAGGGAGCAAGAGAAATGTATGCTAAGTCAGGTGCCCTTATCTCAAAGGCATCATTAAGACATATTTTTCTCCTCACCTGGTGAAGCAGGTACACATGCCTGATCTTCATTGGGCTCAGAAACCATGTAGCAATTGAATTCTTTATTGTCATATACACAGCATACATACAATGAAATTTACATAACACCCAGAGACCAGACTCAACATGCACACACACACATGACAATCCCCAAACAAAACAATGTAGAATCAGGCCTGAGTATTAATTTAGTTTTGTGCAGACCTCGGTGTGCACATGTATCACCTCCTCCTGCAGGAAATGTATTGCTTGCCAATTTGCTTCCAGGTGCAATTCAAGGTGCTGGTTGTCACCTTTAAAGCCCTTCATGGCTTGGGACCAGGTTATCTGAGGGACCGTCTCTTGCTGGTCACATCTATCTGACCCGCTAGAGTGGGTACGCAAGGAATGTTGTGGGTCCCATCCCTGTGGGAGATACACCTGGTGGGACCCAGAAGAAGGGCCTTCTCCGTGGTGGCTCCCTCTCTCTGGAACATCCTTCCCACCCCCCTGGAGATTAGACTGGGCCCCACTCTTCTTCCAGAAGGCCTTAAGGATGTGGTTCTGCGAGTGGGCCTGGGGAACCCAAAGCAGGATGGAGCCCATTAAATGACTGGTAGGAATGTCTGTTGTCACCGGGTGAGAAGTTATTATTTTATTATTTTTCTTTTTATTATTTTTATTTATTTTATGTGGTGTTTTTATCTCAGTTGCCTTGAGTCACCATGTGTAGGTAGGTGGCAATATATTTTTTTAAAATAAATAAATTTGATGGGACATTTGAGGAACAAAATGGCCGACAGAAGTAATGACAAGCTTCTTCAGAATCACTGCCAAAACTGTATAGTTGTGCCAATAAAACCAGGAGTTGAGCTAAGTCCTGAGATCCAAGAGCAACTGAACCTCAAGACAGTTCTTGCTTTTAATTTACTGAGTGTTATGTCCTGAGGACTCAAGGAGTTCTCACTCAGGTCCACTCACTTTGTGTGGGCGATATTCCCCCATTCCCATTGGTTGGTTCTCCCCAGCAGCCAGCTATAAAAGCAGGCTGCGGGGTCCAACTGGTTGCTGATTGCTGCGAGCCAGTTCCAGGCTTGGCAAGCACGGTCAGCCCTTTATTTGTAAAATAAAGTACTGTTGCACTCATGCTCTGGTTCAGCCTCTCATTGCTCAAACTTAACACTGGCGACGAGGGTGGGATGGCTACCAGATGCACCTTGCAACCGCTGAGTCACTAGCCACCGATCCGCAGCCCAGAGAGAGCGATCGGCTGGCGATAAGGGAAACGCTGATCCGCAGCCAGAGAGAGCGGTCAGCTAACAAAACGAGCGATCAAAAAGAGCAAACGCAGATCCGCAGCCAGAGAAAGCAAAAAGTTAGAAGCGTCTGTAGCCGCTTGTTAGCCCCGCTACGGGGAAAGTGAAGCGCTGTGAGCCGCAGCCGCTCTGCATTTGGCGGGAAATTCAAACGGGTGTCATTTGAATTTCGAGCCAGTAGGAATCACAGCACAGCACTGTAGAGAGTCACTAACGCCCACTTTTTTTGGCGCGAATCTAGACACCTCCAACGGCTAGCAGCCAACGTGGTAACCCAGAGAGAGAAAGAGAGGTTAGCAAAAACCTCTCCAGAGCTGATTTCACTAGTAACTCACGAGCGCTCGTAGTCCCAGAGAGATTTTTTCCGCAGGTAGCCCAGCCGTTCCAGCACCATGAGTTCCAACCCAGTATTCCCCGCGTTTAAACCAGATGAAGAGAAGTGGGAATCGTATAAGAACCGTTTCAATCATTACATCGATGCGGTCGGCCTGGCGGATGCGGGAGAGCATCGGAAAAAATCCTATTTCCTAATCTACTGCGGAGCCACCGTTTACGATACCGCCGCAGCACTCGTAGCGCCGAGAGAATTAAAAAACGTTCCGTGGTCCGAGTTGCTTGAGATCCTCACTAACCACTACGCTCCCAGACCTTCACAAATCGCCAGGAGGTTCACGTTCCGTATGAGGAAGCAATCAAGTAAGGAGACGATCAATCAATATATGGCCGCCCTCAGAACAGCAGCCCTGCACTGCGGGTTTGGAACATACCTGGAGGACATGCTCCTCGATCAATTAGTTTGTGGGGTCAAGGATCTCCACCTACAGAGGCGACTGCTAGCTAAAAAAGACCTCAACCTTGCGCAAGCGGTAGAGGAGGCCCTAGCAGCCGAGCTAGCAACGAACTCAGCCACCGAAATTCAGGGCCCAAGTGCCAAGCTAGCATCGTTCCCAGTCCATTCCGAAGAGGTGGAAGCGGAGGAAGCCCACAACGATGAGAACGATGTCCATCGCCTCACCAATGACAGACGGTCACAGGTAGGGGCCAAACAAGAATACACCGGTCCACCCCAGCACATCACGCTGTGCCTAGCCTGTGGGGGATCACATCAAAGGGCCACCTGCAAGTTTAAAGGAGCCGTTTGCAACAACTGCCATAAGAGGGGGCACATTGCGAGAGTCTGCCAAACCCCCCAAAGCGCTGCACACAGACCCCCGTCCTCGCACTCGGGACCACAGAGGCAAGTATTAAACTGTCGCACGCACTGCCTTGCCAGGCGTACTGGCCACACTGTTAGTAAAATTTCTCTCTCCGTTTCCCTAGAAGGTAAACCGTGCCACATGGAGGTTGACACAGGGTCAGCGCTCTCAATAATCTCGTGGAACACCCTCAAGAGACTCCACCCCAGCCTATCTACTACCCGGCTTCAGAGATGCCAGTTCGGTCTGAAGGACTACCAGGGGAAGGCCATTCCCGTGATCGGCAGAGGCAAGTTCTTTGTCAGTTTTAGAGCTTTTAAAGGCCACCTACCTCTAGTGGTAGTTAACGGCAATCTACCCACCTTATTGGGGCTCGATTGGTTTCCCCACCTCGGCCTAGGGTTAACAGGAGTCCATGCTGTCTCAACCTCAGACACTGACTCCTTATTCGCTGACTACGCAGATGTGTTCAGCGAGGAGCTGGGGTGTTATAATGGAACCCCCATCTCGTTCACCGTTGACCCCCAGGCAGTCCCAATCAGATTAAAACCACGTAGAGTTCCATTTGCTATTCGACCAAAACTAGATGCTGAATTGGATAAACTACTAAAACAAGGGGTCATTGAGCCAACAGATTTCGCCAAGTGGGAGACGCCCATTGTCACACCCCTCAAAAAAGATGGTAGCCTGAGAATTTGCTCGGACTACAAGACAACAATCAATAAATATTTACAAGTTAGCGCCTACCCTGTGCCCGTCATTCAGCACTTATTGCACACATTCGAACCGGGCAGTATTTTTGCTAAATTGGACATGTCTCAAGCATATTAACAGTTCCCTGTTGATAACCAAACAGCGGAACTTCAGACCATCGTCACTCACAGGGGTGCCTTCCGATGCAAGCGTCTCCAATTTGGCGTAAGTGTTGCCCCGGGTATTTTTCAGTCCCTCATGGAGCGGATTTTACAGGGCCTCCCTGGTGTAGTACCCTACTTCGACGACATCTTGGTCTCGGCCAGGGACAGACCCCAACTCTTCCAGAGAGTGCGAGCAGTGTTAGAGAGGTTCAGACAGCATGGCCTCAAGTTAAAAAAAGAAAAATGCGCCATTGCCACTAGACAGGTGGACTTTCTGGGTTATAAAATTGACGCCTCTGGCATTCACCCCCTGGAGTCCAAGGTTAGGGCGATCCACGAAGCTCCCACACCGACCTCCAAAACGGAGCTACAAGCTTTCTTGGGGCTCCTAAACTTTTATGCATCCTTCTTGCCCCATAAAGCCTCAGTAGCCGAACCCCTACACAGATTACTAGACAAAAAGTCACCGTGGCACTGGGGGCACAAAGAAGACCAGGCGTTTAACGCCGTCAAATCACTACTTACGTCAGAGGCAGTGCTCATCCAATTCGACCCCAACCTTCCTTTAGTACTGGCAGCAGACGCATCCCCTTTTGGAATTGGGGCGGTCCTTAGTCACCGACTCGCCAATGGCGCCGAGGCCCCCATTGCCTTTTTTCTCCAGGACGCTCTCGGCCACGGAGCGAAAGTACAGCCAAATTGACAAGGAAGCCCTAGCAGCTGTTGCAGCCGTGAAAAAGTTTCACGAATTCCTTTTTGGCCACTTCTTCGAACTGGTCACCGACCATAAGCCCCTTCTGGGCCTACTGGCCGGCGACAAACAGACACCTCAAGTCCTCTCCCCTCGGATGACACGGTGGACACTTTTCCTAGCGGCCTACTCATACAAACTTATCCACCGCCCGGGCAAAACTCTATCCCACGCTGACGCGCTCAGTCGCTGCCCCTTATCCGCTCCGGCTGAAGACCCAGCTCCTGTCAATGCCATTTTTGAAATCACACAGTTGGACCTGCCCATCACCGCCCTTGACATCGCCGCCAAAACCAAGGCAGACCAAACGCTCGCCCAGGTGCTCGACTGGGTGAGGAGGGGGTGGCCGGGAGGCAACGTTGATAACAAATTTGCACCCTTTAAGACTCGCATGCAGGAGCTGTCCAGTTTGCAGGGTTGTCTTCTGTGGGGCACTCGAGTGGTCATTCCGACCTCGCTGCGTACCCGAGTCCTGGAGGCGTTGCACGAGGGACACCCCGGCATTGTGAGAATGAAGGCGTTGGCACGCAGCTACGTGTGGTGGCCGGGTCTAGACGAGGACATTGTCAATTGGGTAAGTTCCTGCAGCATTTGCCAGGAATCCCATCCTGCTCCCCCCATCGCCACCCCTACCAGATGGGAGAGCGCCAGCGCCCCTTGGTCTAGAATCCATATCGATCTGGCCGGCCCCGTGCATGGAAAGATGTTCCTAGTGGTCGTGGACGCTTATTCCAAGTGGATAGACGTGGCACAGCTATCCACGACCACCACACTAGCAATCACCAACGTGTTAACGCGCCTGTTCGTTACACATGGACTACCCGACTCCTTGGTCTCCGATAATGGCCCACAGTTCGCATCAGTAGAATTCAGCCGTTTTGCAGCCAACCTTGGCATTCGCCACATTTTCACAGCCCCATTTCACCCTGCGAGTAATGGGTTGGCTGAAAGGGCCGTCAGGACCACCAAAGAGGCCCTCGCTAGGTTTGGCAGAGATGACTGGCACCACAAACTCTCACGGTTCCTGATGAGCCAGCACTCAACCCCCTGTGCAGTCACCAATAAGTCCCCAGCGGAACTTCTGATGGGCCGGCGCCTGAGGACTGTATTAGATAGACTGCACCCACAATACTGCCCTGACTCTCCCCTCGCTTCCACTTCGGGGGTTAGACATTTTATGTTACAGGAGCCGATATTCGCAAGGAATTTCGCTGGGGACCCGCTTTGGATTCCGGGCGAGGTCATCGCCGTCACCGGGCCGAGATCGTATAGAGTCAGGCTGGAGGATGGTCGCGTCTGGAGGAGGCACATAGACCAACTCAGAAGGCGCCTCAGCAACCTCGCAAACAAGAATCCAGAGCCTCCAGTCGAAGGGGAACCGTCTCATCCGCCGCCCAGCCACACCGCACCCAGCGACCAGTCTGCGCCAGCGGTCGTTCCGGTCAGCCCAAACTCGGACAACAGCGCCCAGAGAGTTGACCAACCTGATCCAACCCACGAGAGCTCGACCCCAGAAACCAACCCGGTGGTTCCCGAGGATGCCCAGTCCAGAGGGAGTGTTGGCGACACTATGCCAGCTCAACCGTCACAGACTGATACCGAACAGACAGACAATGTTCCCGAGTTGCGCTGCTCCGGGCGCCAACACAAACCCCCCGTCTACCTCAAGGACTATGCGTGTTCGCATCTGGGGGGAAGGGGTGTTATGTCCTGAGGACTCAAGGAGTTCTCACTCAGGTCCACTCACTTTGTGTGGGCGATATTCCCCCATTCCCATTGGTTGGTTCTCCCCAGCAGCCAGCTATAAAAGCAGGCTGCGGGGTCCAACTGGTTGCTGATTGCTGCGAGCCAGTTCCAGGCTTGGCAAGCACGGTCAGCCCTTTATTTGTAAAATAAAGTACTGTTGCACTCATGCTCTGGTTCAGCCTCTCATTGCTCAAACTTAACACTGAGAGATTTATTCCACAGGACAATAGTAACAAAAGGAACTGCTTTAATCAAAATGACATTCGAGACATTTATTTTTCCAAGGCCGTATCTCCGTGATGGTGAGCCTATGGCATGTGTCTCAGAGATGGCACAGAGAGCCCTCTCTGTGGGCACATGAGCCATTGCCCCAGCTCACCTCCGCCACGCATGCACACATGCCTCCTGCCAGCCAGCTGCACATGCATGTTGAGTGGGCTACATGTGTGGGATGGGGTGCATGTTTGCATGCAGGGGGCATGCACAGGTGAAGTGCACATATTGCATTTTAGGGATGTTTTGAATGGAACATTGCCTTTTCAGCAACACCTTTTTACAAGCATTCTTTAAAATGGAATATGTGTGTGTGTGTGTGTGTGTGTGTGTGTGTGTATGTATGTATATATAACCCTGAAGTGAATCCATTCAATGCATTTCATAATGAATAATTTATCTGGATCTATCGATCATAAAGATGTACAATCTGTCTCCTGAGAATAGAGAAAAAGGGGAAGAGTTGAAGTCAGATCGGTATTTGTTTAAATGTGTTCTCCACAGCAGAAACAATGTTTTGCCTCAGCATTGTACATCTTCTCATTACTGGCTCAGCTCTATTAGAAAGATGCATTGCTGTAAAATTTATTCTCTCTATCTACCTTTTCCCCTCTGTGTGCTCTTATAAATTCTGATTGATAATATAGGGAAAAATATTACTCTTCAAGCTTTTAAGATTCTGTTAGTTTAGTCTAGTTTACTTTATTGTCATTGCACACTGTACAATGAAATTAAATACCATCTTCAGTGTACTATACAGTAGAATTCAATATAGTTACTTGCTCTGGGATAGAAGCTGTTTTTCAGCCTATTTGTCCTTGCTTTTATCCTCCTGTACCGTCTGCCAGATGGTAATAGTTAAAAAAAAAAAGGGTTCCCAGGATGAGATGGATCTTTGAGAATGTTTCGAACTTTCTTGAGGCAGCGGGAGCTATGAAGCTCTTCCAAAGAAGGGAGAGGGCAACCAATGATGCTCTGCGCAATGACGTTAACCCTCTGGAGTGCTGTCCTATCTGCCACTGTGCAATTGGCAAACCATTCGGAGGTGCAGTAAGTTAAGATACTCTCTATGGTGCAGCGGTAGAAGGTCACCAGCAGTTTTTCATTCAGTTGTTGCTTTCTGAGAAGCCTCAGGTAGTATAATCTCTGCTGGGCCCTTTTGACCAGGGCTGCAATGTGAGCACCCCAGGTCAGGTGCTCTTTTAGGGTAACACCCAGAAACTTAAAACTGGCCACTTTCTCCACTCGGTCTCCATTGATAAGCACCGGCTGGATCTGTTCCTTCTATAGCAGAGTTTGGCAAAGGCTCAAACTAACTGAGTATGGTAGCCTCTTTTTTGCTTCTTATTCCAAAATTTCAAGTCTTTTAAATTTTTTTCATTCTGATTCTCCACCCACCCTCATTTTTTTTTTTAAGGAAAAGCCTTTGTAATTGATTTTTTTTAAAAAAAATAATTGTACCAAGATGCTGCTGCTAATTTATGATGAGTTATTTCCATTTTGAAATCTTTGAGTCACTTTTCTATTGCTGTTTGTATTAGGACAGAGATCCCCAACCCCCCACAGTCTGTGGACTAGCAAGATGGCCACGGCATGCCAGAAACCGGTGCATGCAAAATAAGTGAAGCCCCTTCCCCCATGAAACCACCTCCCTTCAGTCCACGGGAAAACCTCTGGTACCCAAAAGGTTTGAGATCTGCTGTATTAGAACATTAAAATTCATTTAGCAATGTGGCAATTTACGAAGGAGAAATGAAAGAGCTGTGTAACATTTTGGAAGACTCATAGATGTGGCTAGACCTCCATGGTTTTTTTTTTTTTTAATGGTATTCCAGTAGCGTGGAAACTAAGAGAGGGCAATGGAACTTGTTAAGTGAACCTGGCTTCCCCTGTGATGACCCAGGGTGGGATACAAAATAAACACAGTTATAAGATCATAGTTGCCTTTTTTGAAGTTATAATTGGGCATGTCCGTCCTCCTATCCAGTTGTCACAGCTGCAGCCCATGAACAGTATCAAAGCCCGCTCCTCCTGAGTAAACCATTTCTCTCCCTTATCTTTTCCTCCCTGCATGCCCTAGGATGGAGAGGGGATGACCTGGATCCTCCTCTGAGTGCCCAGCCCTTCCCCAGCCTCCTCCACAACTTCCGCAGCCATTCCCTGTCTGCTATTCCTCCTTTCCCTCAGAGTCAGTCTCCACCAGGGGCATGACATCCCCGTTGACTTTGCTTGTCAGAAAGTCGCAATCAGATGACACCACAACCATCATAAATATGTGTCAGTTGCCAAACATCTGAATTTTGATCACGTGACCATGCAGGATACTGCAATGGTCATAAGTGGGGGAAAATGGTCATAAGTCACTTTGTATCTTTGAATACTTGCTAAACAAATTGATGTAATTAGAGAATTATCTGTATCAGATGACATCACCAATGTTCGTGATATCATAAGCAACTCAAATACAACAAACATCTCTCCTGAAGAGAAATAATAAGAAAAGGAACAAGACAAGGGTGCCCACTATCACCTCTGTTGTTTGTGTTAACTCTGGAAGTGCTAAACAGAAATATTAAAGAAGAAAAGGATATAAAAGGGATAAAAATTAAAAAGGAAGAATTTAAGTTGCAAGCATTCGCAGATGATCTGGTTTTCATCTTAGAAAACCCACTAGAAACAGCACCAAAATTGATATAAAAGATAGAGGCATATGGAAAGGTGACTGGTTTGAAAATAAATAAAGATAAGACAAAGAACCTGACAAAGAATATGCTATCAAGACAAAAGGAAGAACTGGCAGATCTATTGAAAATTCAGGTCACAAATAAGATCAAGTACTTGGGGATACATTTGACAGAAAGTTGCAATACACTAAAAGAGAATAATTATATCAAACTTAAGCAGCAGATAGCGTTAGATTTGGCGAAATGGGAAAATTTACAACTGTCATTAATAGGGAGAATATCAAAAATCAAGATGAATATATTACCCAGAATTTTATATTTGTTCCAAACAATTCCAATTAGGCTTGGAAAAGATTACTTTGAAGATTTAAATAAAATTGTGTTGAAATATATATGGCAAGGTAAAAAAGTGAGAATAAAGTTAAAACTTTTGCAAGATGCCAAAATAAGAGGAGGATTTGGTTTGCCTAATTGGGAGTTGTATTACCAAACAAATCTGTTTGGCTACAAATCTGATGTGGGTTAAGGAATGGATAACATTAAGAAATACTCGATTGTTGACATTAGAAGGAAATGATTTGTTGTTGGGGTGGCATGCCTTTTTATGGTATAAAGGAACTAAAACACAGGGGTATTTTATATGACATATACGGGAGTCTCTCTGGTTAAACTGGGAGAAGATTAAAAGACAATACTGTTTGAAAATTCCAGTCTGGTTATCGACTGTTGAAGCATTTTTGTATCCTATAATATACAAAAAAGAACAAACAGTTGGATATGGTGAAATATTGAATGAAAAGGGTGAACTCAAATCTATACAAAAATTAGAGGAACAAGGTATAAAGATGAATTGGTTTTCATATGCGCAAATACATTCAAGGTATGATAAAGACTCTAAAACAGAAGGTTTCTATGATAAACTGACTGATTTAGATAAGATTTTGACAGGTACTGATGAAAAGGTGATTAAAAAATTGTATGGATATTTATTAGAAATTAAACTAGAAGAAGAACAAGTTAAAGAAACTATGATTGCTTGGGGGAAGAATTTTGGATATGGGATTGATCTAGAGAAATGGCAAAAATTGTAGTCTCAAAATTATAAAATGACAATGTCAACAGCATATAAAGAAAACTTGTATGTTTTACAGGTGGCATTTCCCCCCGACAAGAATAGCAAGAATGTTCAAGAACAAATCTGGAAAATTTTGGAAATGTCATCAGACACCTGGCTCATATTACCAAATGTGGTGGACTTGTGCGGATGCTAAAAAATATTGGACTAAAATCTACACGTGATTGGAAAAAATGACAAAAAAGCATATAGATTTGAAACCAGAGATATTTTTATTGGGAATTTTACCTGAAATATATAGTAAAGAATTGAAATACCTGATTGTAAATGTATTAACAGCGGCTAGGATTGTATTTGCTAAAACCTGCAAAAATGACAATGCAGTAATAGTTACATTTTTGAAAAAAACTTTATGATTTTGACATTGTCTGCAAACAAGCTTTTATATCTGGTGCTTTAGCTTTTATTTGTCAGTTGCTTTTCATTCTAACCACAATTTCAGATCAACCGGGGCGTGTGTGCCTAAGTAAAATTAAAAGCCACACAAATTGTAAGAGACGAAAGCCGTGTTATAAGGAAGACAAATTGAAGGTGTAAAATTGCAAGCCCTTATGAACATATTTTCACCAGGAACAGCCCCCCCCCAAAAAAAAAAAACCAAAAAAAACCCCACAATGTCACAATGAAGTATCTCAGTAGAAATGCATTTGAATCCCTAGAAGACTTGTGGTGTTTCCTAGTTGGGCCCCAAAGTTCACAGATGCCATCTGCAGTGTACATGGACATGAATTATGGAATGTGAGGGGGAAAAAAAACCTTAGGGATTATCTAAACAATCTCCAATGTATTTCAGGCCACATTTTGTCTTTAAATATAGATATGGATGGAAGATGATATGAAAACAACTTGGAACAGAGTGCAAAGTAATATATTAGAGGGTGTCACAAAAAATTAGTAGATTTATTCTGGGGTCACTGCCGGAAGGATAAAGTGAAACAAGAAAAACAAGAATGCTTATGAAATGCTGTCAAAAGAAACAGAAAAGCGCTAAGAGGAAAAATAGGCCTACTTTGAGTCTTGAGAGTGAAAGATATAGCTTTAAAAATATGGTAAATATTTTTTTGAAATAATTCTTTCTATTTTTTTTCTTTACATACATCATTGGATGAACCATGTGGTTCCAGATCATTTAACATTTCAATAACAAACATGACCTTAATTTCATATTCATATTATCAATTTTCTTATCTAAAATATGATAAATATGCCTTCATTTACCATGCTTTCATTTATAATGTAGACCAGGGGTGTGAAACTCGATTTCATTGAGGGCTGCATTGTGTTTGACCTAGGGGGGCTGGGGTGGGCATGACTGAGGTGGGTGTGGCCAGCTCGACATCACTCATGTCAATGGCATTCATCAAGAGTCAAGAATCATGAGGTACAACACTTAATAATAGTCATAGGGTACAATAAGCTAAGTCATACTAGGAAACAGTCAATATAAACTGTAAGGATACAAGCGACACAATTGCAGCCATACAGTCACAAGTGGAGGGGGATGGGTGATAAGGAGGGATGAGAAGATTAATAATAATAGTAGTGGAGACTTTGTAAATAATTGGACAGTCTTGAGGGAATTATTTGTTTAGCAGAGGGATGGCATTCGGGAAAAAACTGTCCTTGTGTCTAGTTGTTCTGGTGTGCAGTGCTCTATAGCATTGTTTTGAGGGTAGGAGTTGAAACAGTTTATGTCCGGGATGTAAGGGGTCTGTAGATATTTTCACAGCCCTCCTTTTGACTCGTGTAGTATACAGTTCCTTGATGGAAGGCAGATTGGTAGTCATTGTTTTTTCTGCAGTCCTAATTACTTTCTGAAGTCTGTGTCTGTCTTGTTGGGTTGCAAAACCAACCCAGACAGTTATAGAGGTGCAAATGACAGACTCAATAATTCTGCCATAGAACTGAATCAGCAACTCCTTGGGTAGTTTGGATCCAAACATAAATATATCAACGTCCAAGCTGTTTCTGAAAAAGAAAAATAGAACAAATGCTTGAAAATTATGCATCAGTGGTTGGGGGGAAAAAAGCACATGGATGACTTGATGTACCTTGATAGAACATTAAACCAAGATTGGGAAAACAAACAATTCTTGCTTAAACGATGAGTTGAAAAATGCTGCAGATTAGGGGAAAAAAAATGCCTGTTAGAATGATTGCTGCAAAAATCAGGATGAGAACCAGATGTTGTATCACTTCTGGAAAGAGGTGGGAAAACAAAACAAAACATTGTTGTAATGAATGTAGTCCAAGGCACAGTTAAAAGGCTGACAATAGGAAGCACCATTTTGCTGGAATTAGAAAAAGAATTATTTGTGACGGAGTGCAAACAGCTAAGCAAGGTTGAACAGGCTGAGGCAGAGTAAATTATGAACCAGAACAAATTGATCAAAAAGGAGTCATCCATGCTGTGAGAATACTGGGAGAAAAAAAAAAAAGCAAGGCTGTAGTGTAATTGGAATAATGCTAAAATACGCATTCATTTTGCATGACGCCTGGGTAGGAACCTTCTCAGAGGTTCCTTGGTTAGTAAGGTATGAAGTCATTGTCAAACAAAGTTGATGCTTTTCGAGAACAATGGTTTGTAGGAGCAAGCATTTCCATGCTCTGGTATTATTACTCTTCTCGGCTTCCAAACAGGTCTCATATAGACCATTTAATCAATATGAATTGATTTAGTAATCAATCCAAACTACATCCTGCCTTACAAGGCACTATTCGGAGATGCTCTTAGTGTAATGCTAAAAGAAAAACAAATAGGGTCAATAATTGTTCATTTTTATGTATATATGACTTATTTAATCTTTGATTTATTCTAGCACTCAAGGCAGCTGATGTCAACAACCAAAAAAGTATAAAACAGAGCCAGATAAACAGAATCAAAACTCAAAACTAGAGAAGTCGCGGGATTTAAAATAAACAGGGGAAAAACAAAATTAATGACTAAAAATTTAACAGGAGACCAGAATAAAAAGCTAGAGACAACAATGGGAATACAGGTGACAAAAAAAATTAAATACTTAGGAATTTGGCTAACTCCACAAAGTAAATCGTTAAAAGAAAATAATTATGACAAACTTCTTCAACAATCTAAGAAAGACTTGGATTTCTGGAGCAAGTTACAACTTTCCTTATTGGGCAGGATTGCTTTGATTAAGATGAATATTCTGCCAAAATTTCTATATTTATTCCAGACAATTCCAATCAAACTAAATAAATTTTTTTTTATGGAACTAAACAAGATAACATTGAATTTCATTTGGCAGGGGAAAAAAGCTAGGATTAACGTAAAAGCCCTGCAAGATTTGAAAAGCAGAGGAGGGTTAGCCTTGCCAAACTGGGAAATATACCATACGGCAGCCACCTTACTATGGATAAAGGATTGGGTAAACCTAACCAACAAAAGAACACTAGTATTAGAAGGCCACGATATGCAGAAAGGATGGCATGCCTTTCTGTGGGAATCAGGGAAACCCAGGCAATCATATTTCCATAGGCATCTTATTAGGGACGCTTTATTAACTAATTGGAAAAAAGTACGTAAAAAACTTTATCTAAAAATACCGATTTGGCTGTCTCCAATGGAAGCGATAGTACACCCTAATAATTTGGATATAACCAAAATGATTAAGTATGAAAATTTATTAGACCTACAAGGAAAGTTAAAAACACGACAAGAATTACAAGAACGAGGATTTATAATTGATCAGTGGGTGTACCTTCAAATTCATAGTAAATACAAACAAGACATTAAAGAATTTGGAATCTACAATAAATTACAGACTCTAGACAAAATTCTATTAGGACCAAGTAAAAAAAATATATCTAAATTTTACAAATATTTATTAGAAACAGAACTGGAACAAGAAATTGTCAAGGGAAATATGATTGCGTGGAGCAGAAATGTGGGTCGGAGCATTACCCTAGCAGAATGGGAAAAGGTCTGGAACAGGAACATTAAGATCACGAAATCAGCAGCTTATAAAGAAAACTTATATAAAATGTTTTATAGATGGCACCTGCCTCCTTCGAGATTGGCCAAGATGCACCCCAACACGAGCCCCAAGTGTTGGAAATGTCAAAACACAGAAGGTACCTTCTTCCACATGTGGTGGTCATGCAAGGAAACCCAGAAGTATTGGCAAAAAATTAGGCACTGGCTAGAGGAAATAACCATGGAACAGATTGAGTACAAACCGGAGTCCTTCCTTCTAGGAATTTTTGATAAACGAATATCCAAAAAATCAAAGTATATTACAATCCATATCTTAACCGCGGCCAGACTGGCATTTGCCCAGTGCTGGAAACTACCTTCCATCCCCACTGAACTTATGGTCATTCAGAAAATTTTACAATGTGCAGAAATGGACAATCTAACCCAAGCATTAAAAAATAAAGAATCTTCAATTTATTCTAGCAATTGGAATCCTTTGTATATTTGGCTTAATCAAAGATAGTTCACCGCTAAGAAGACTAAGGCCGACGATAGCTTTGAAGAAGAAAAGACCTTACTGACAGTCACAAAATATGGTTTTATTATAATTGTCTTTCCTACCTTTGTTTTCCCCACTTTTCCCCCCTTCTCTTCCCTTTCCCTCTTTCCTCTCTCAAACTTTCCTTTCTTTCCCTCTTGGCTTACGCCAAGACTGGTGCGTCTCTTCGTTGTATATAATTTATAGCTGTGTTGTTGTCTTTTTTTTTAAAAAGTAAAATTAATAAAGTTTATTTAAAAAAAAAAACTCAAAACTAATGTTATATAGAATGGAATGGAATGGAGTGGAGTGGAGTAGCATAGAGTAGCATAGTATAGAATAAATAACTTTATTATCACTTTGAATGTACACTAATCGGCATATATTAAAATGAAATTTGATTGCATACAGCTCTCAAAGAATCACCACCTCCAATGTACACTATATAAACATAACAAAATACATACATACATACAAAATAATACATATACCAACATATAATTATATGAAACAGAGAGACAAAACTAATTCGAATGTATTATGGTGAGAAAAATGAATCTTGCGAGTTTACCAGATGGATGGCATAAGGAACAAAGCTGTTACAGAATCTAGTAGTCCTGCTAGAAATATGTCGGAACCTCCTCACAGAGCGGAGCAACAGAAACAGACTGTGGAGTGGGTGTATGGGGATGCTTCAAGCTCTAAGCATACAGCACTTATAAACAGTAGCCCGAATAATGGAAAGCAAGTTTCCTAGGATGTTCTCCACTGTCCTCACCACTCTCTGTATGGACTTTCCATCTGAGGCATCCCAAACAGAGATGCAGTTTGTTAAAATGCTCTCAATCGTGCCTCAGTAAAAAGTGACCAGGACAGAAAAAGGAAAATATGTTATTTTACATTTTATATTTAAAATTGTAGAGAAATGGTTGTACTTTCACCAACATCCAAAAAGTCTGAAGCGTGGGAACAGAACACATGTTGGGCTCTTTACTGCAAGCCTAAAAAACACATAGGAGAAGAAATTGTCTTGCATCTACCTCAAATACAGTATATGACAGATCATTTCTGATGTCTTGGTCATTAACTTGGTATTAAGTATTATGGAGAATGTTTCCTGTCTAGAAACCAAAGTCTAATTTATTAAGGCCGAAATCCCTACGAATGCACCTACCAGCTAGCAAATCCTGTGTAATTCAAGATGGCTGACTTTCAAGTAAGAATGGAAAGATCTCTCTATGAAACTGATCCATTAAATGCCTCAGCTCTGCATTTCTAAGAACCCAAAGAGTTACATAGTGTTGTAGGAGGTGAGGATACATGAGGCTATTTTCCCCCCAAAGCTGCATTTAAAATCTCAGTGTGGGGTCCATTAATAAATCTGTCCACCATGGCTTTACCTGTACTACAAAGATAAATTATTAAAGCAAATATGCGTTCATTGTCTCCACGGAAAGTATGTCACCTACAGATAAAGGTAGCAACCCCTACCTTTTAAGGTTTAATCACAAATTCTGTTCCTTTACATATAAAAGGCTGCCTCCAACTAATTAGCTCCGACAAGAAAGAGTCTTGCCAAAGTTTCTTTTCAAGACTGCCAAAAACCTACAGATAAGAAATAGTTTGCCAGAGTTTTCAAACACCAACTATAATGTCCATGAGGCTGAGTCTCAGAGTGTCTTTGCTGGCTGCAAAGAACACTTCTACAAACCTGGCTTTTATCCTCTTGAGGGAGGGGCCATATCTTGCAGACTTACTCCTGAGTTGCCTGTGCTGCTGTAACTGCTCTCTCCTATGATCAATCCTGCATGCATGCACACTTGGCACAGGCTCCTCGGGAATCTCCTCATCACTGCTGCCAGCCCCCACAGTCTCTGAAGGCAGCAGTCCACTCCCTAATGGTCCCGGCCCCTCATCTGAGTCCTCTCTCTCCTCCACCGTCCGCACCTGCTGCCGGCTAACCACGACACTCTGCTGTTGGGTCCACCTGCCCACACCCGGGCTCCCATACTCACCTTTATCCTGTTTTTGAAGCGCAGCTGTTTTGCGTGGCACAGCAGGGTGCCGCACGGCAGCTGCTGAATCAACCAGGAGTGCAGGTTTGCAGGAGGTGAGTTGGAACGCCTCTACTCCTACGCATAGTGCACATTTGGCACGCGTGCACTTGCAAAGTGTGTGCACACGTGCAAAGCACACCCTCCAAGCCACGACCACCAAAATGGTAGTAAAACATTTTGAATCCCACAACTGTTGCAATTGTTAAGTAAGTAATACGGTTGTTAGGTGAATCTGGCTTCCTCATTGATTTTGTTTGTCAGAAGCTCCCAAAAGAGGATGACATGACCCCCGGGACACTGAAACCGTCATAAGTATGGGACAGTTGCCAAGCATCTGAATTTTTGATGGGGATGCTACAAGAGTCATAAGTGTAAAAACTGGTCATAAATCACTTTTTACAGTGACATTGTAACTTCAAATGGTCACTAAACAAGTTGTAAGTTGATGACTACCTGTAAATGTTAGGAATTTTTTTATTCCTAGCTAATTCTATATTTTTAAAAACTAAGCATATATATCTGTGTGTATGTATGTGTATACACACACATGTATGTATATGTGTGTGTGTGTGTTAAAAATCGTATTTGGATAATGTGCGTCTTTCTGCAACAAGTTTAGATTAACACCCTATATCGGATTGTCTAAATGAGTAGACTAATCAATAAATCACAAGCCATTTAAGCAACAATCCTTCTATAAAATAGAAAGGCTCCCTTCCCTGAAGTTAATTCAGTATTCATATTTCTTTAGCAGAATATATGCATATTAATAGAATGGCCTCGTGTAAGCAGAAATGCTTTAGCAATAAATAGGTAGGAAATAATTTAGGACTAATGGAGCAAAGGAAATAATTTTTTAAAGCTGTGGGCAACATCCTTAGTACAAGGCTATCTAACTTGCTGTTAACATGCCTTTAGCTAGTTCAGCATGTTCGTTTCAGCAGCAAATGCAGTTTTTGGAAAGAACAATTTGATTAGTTGCATTCTCTGTGTTGCAGATGGAGAAGTGAAATTTCATCGATTCGCAGAATCCTTGTCACATTTAAATAAGGTTGCAATTCATGCTTCCCTAGGAGCAATGTTAAACCCAGTTTTCTTCAGCTTTGTTTTGGGTGGGTTGGATACAGTGGCAAGTAATCAGGAGCCTGGTTCTTTATTTATTTTAATTAAAAGATATAAGTTTTGTTGAGTCTGATTTCATGAGGCAGGCCTCTTCAAACTTTTTTGTAGGATCCGAGTATGACCAATTTGCCTAGCGCCTGTCTGTAGTCATCTGAAGAGAGATGAGGAGAATAAACTTAATCATAAGGCAAGGTTAGCTTCACTTCACTTGCATTTTTCAATAATCTATTTCCAGGGCACTAAAAATCAAGTTGTTGTTACTTGCCTCCTCTTGGTAATTGGCTATAGAACACAGCATAATTGAGTTGGAAGGGACATTGAGCCATAATAAGAGTTGGAAGGGATCTATCCCATTCTGGCCACAGGATCATGGAAGCATCCTTAAGACAATAGCAATAGCACTTAGACTTATATACTACTTTATAGTGCTTTACAGCCCTCTCAAAGCGGTTTACAGAGTCAGCATATTGCCCCCAACAATTTGGGTCCTCATTTTACCCACCTCGGAAGGATGGAACTTTGATAGCCTGGTGAGATTCGAACTACCAAATTGCAGTAGGAGTAGCTTGCAGTACTGCATTCTAACCACTGCACCACTGAGGGTCTCTTGGCTAAGAGAGATCAGCACTGCTCCTAGAGTCAGGCACAACTTAAAAGGGAATTTACCTTTACCTTTATCACTCTAAACATACTCTCCCTTTGCCAGATATATGCCTCTGTTACCTCCTGATGCAACTTTACAATAGTTTTCTCACTGTAAAAGTAAATATTGTCTTTTAAATAGACAAATTGCAGGGATGTGCCACTACTAAGATATTTTTTTTCATAAATAAAGTATGCAGAAGATTTTATCTCTTATGCCATTATTGTTAGCATTGCTCTTTTTGATAAGCCCTGTTGTATTTTCAATTCCAACATTCGACATAAACGCAAGATATGGGAATGCCAGCACTTTGTGAATTGATGCTAGTTGTCTTGAAAAGGATGAGAATATTATTCTCTTCTCCTATTCTTAAAAACCCGAGGCATTACAACATTATCAACCAGAATTGTTATATCTCATTGTTGCTTTGCTGGAAAGGCATTTGAATATTCTTCGGGTGTAACTCAGATAAAGTCGTGCAGACTTTCAAACCTCTGTTTGCTTAATGCCACTGTTGCTTATATTGGAACTTATTGTTGGAATGTATTTCTATGCAACAATTATGGTAGTATTCAGACAGTATTTACAAGTTTGGATCTATGGTAGATACTGTATTCTCTTTTGTTCTAAGTTGAGTTTCCTGTTTTCTATTGCAGTTAAATAGTTGCGTAAAGCACATGGTGATTGTACTTGTTATGTTTGGGAAAAGAGAGGCTGAACCAGAGCATGAGTGCAACAATACTTTATTATAGCAATAAAGGGCTGACCGTGCTTGCCACGCCTGGAAACTGGCTCGCAGCAATCAGCAACTGGTGGGACCCCGCAGCCTGCTTTTATAGCTGGCTGCTGGGGAGAACCAACCAATGAGGGAAGGGAAGAACGCCCACGCAAAGTGAGTGGACCTGAGTGAGAACTCCTAGAGTTCTCAGGACATAACACCCCTTCCCCCCAGATGCGAACACGCATAGTCTCTGAGGTAGGCAGGAGGTTTATGTTGGCGCCCGGAACGGCGCAGCTCTGGAACACTGTCTGTCCGTTCAGGGTCTGCCTGGGAAGGCAGAGCCGGCAAAGTGTCATCAGTATGCCCCTCGGTTCGGGCATGCCAGGGGCTCGTAGGGTTGGTCCCTGGGGATGTGCTTCCGTAGACTGGATCGGGTTGGTCAACCGTCTGGGTGCCGCTGTCCGTGTTCGGGCCTTCGGAATTGGCTGTTGGTGTGAACTGGTCGCCGGGCATGATGTGGATGTGGGGCTGCGGATGTGGTCTCCCTTCATCGTGTGACTCTGGATCCCTGCTGGCGAGGGTGCTGAGGCACCTCCGCAGTTGGTCTATGTGCCTTCTCCAGACGCAGCCATCCTCTAGTCTGACCCTATACGACCGCGGTCCGGTGATGGCTATGATCTCGCCCGGGATCCACAGGGGGTCTCCAGCAAAGTTCCTCGCGAATACTTGCTCCTGTAAGATAAAATGTCTAACCCCCGATGTGGAAGCGAGGGGAGAGTCAGGGCAATATTGTGGGTGGAGTCTGTCCAATACAGTCCTCAGGCGCCTGCCCATCAGGAGCTCAGCTGGGGACTAATTGGTGGTTGAGCAAGGAGTTGAGTGCTGGCTCATCAGGAACCGCGAGAGTTTGTGGTGCCAGTCATCCCTGCTGAACCTAGCCAGGGCTTCTTTAGTGGTCCTGACGGCCCTTTCAGCCAATCCGTTACTGGCAGGATGAAATGGGGCTGTGAAAATGTGGCGGATGCCCAGGTTGGCCACGTAACGGCTGAACTCGGTCGATGCGAACTGTGGGCCATTGTCGGAGACAATGGCGTCGGGTAGCCCGTGCGTTACGAACAGGCGTGTTAACACGTTGGTGATTGCTAGTGTGGTGGTCGTGGATAGCTGTGCTACGTCAATCCATTTAGAATAGGCGTCCACGACCACTAGGAACATCTTCCCATGCAAGGGGCCGGCCAGGTCGATGTGAATTCTGGACCAAGGAGCGCTGGCGCTTTCCCATCTAGTAGGGGTGGCAATGGGGGGAGCAGGACGGGATTCCTGGCAAATGCTGCAGGAACTTACCCAATTGACAACGTCCTCGTCGAGACCCAGCCACCACACGTAGCTGCGTGCTAATGCCTTCATTCTCACGATGCCAGGGTGTCCCTCGTGCAACGCTTCCAGAACTCGGGTACGCAGTGAGGTCGGGATGACCACTCGAGTGCCCCATAGTAGACAGCCCTGCAAACTGGACAACTCCTGCATGCGAGTCTTGAAGGGTGTGAATTTATTTTCAACATTGCCCCCTGGCCACCCCCTCCTCACCCAGTCGAGCACCTGGGCGAGCGTTTGATCTACCTTGGTTTTAGCAGCAATGTCAAGGGCAGTGATGGGTAGGTCCAACTGGGTGATCTCGAAAATCGCGTGGACAGGAGCAGGGTCTTCAGCCGGAGCCGGCAAGGGGCAGCGACTGAGAGCGTCAGCGTGGGACAGTGTTTTACCCGGGCGGTGTATAAGTCTGTAGGAGTAGGCTGCTAGGAAGAGGGTCCACCTTGTCATCCTAGGGGAAAGGACTTGAGGGGTCTGTTTGTCCCCGGCTAGTAGGCCCAGGAGGGGCTTGTGGTCCGTGACCAGCTCAAAAAAATGGCCAAAAAGAAATTCGTGAAATTTTTTCACGGCTGCAACAGCTGCTAGGGCTTCCTTATCGATCTGGCTGTAATTGCGCTCCGTTGCAGAGAGCGTCCTTGAGAAAAAGGCGATGGGAGCCTCGGCGCCATTGGGGAGCCTGTGACTTAGTACCGCCCCAATTCCAAAAGGGGATGCGTCTGCTGCCAGCACTAAAGGAAGGTTAGGGTCGAATTGAATAAGTACCGCCTCTGACGTGAGTAGTGATTTGACGGCGTGAAAAGCCTGGTCTTCTTTGTGCCCCCAGTGCCACGGTGACCTTTTATCCAGTAATCTGTGTAGGGGTTCAGCTACTGATGCTTTATGGGGCAAGAAGGATGCGTAAAAGTTCAATAGCCCCAAGAAAGCCTGTAGTTCAGTTTTGGAGGTTGGAGTGGGTGCCTCGTGGATTGCCTTAACCTTGGACTCCAGGGGGTGAATGCCAGAGGCGTCAATTTTATAACCCAGAAAGTCCACCTGTCTAGTGGCAATGGCACATTTTTCCTTTTTCAACTTGAGGCCATGCTGTCTGAACCTCTCTAACACTACTCGAACTCTCTGGAAGAGTTGGGGTCTGTCCCTGGTCGAGACTAAGATGTCGTCGAAGTAGGGTACTACACCAGGGAGGCCCTGCAAAATCCGCTCCATGAGGGATTGAAAAATACCTGGGGCAACACTTACGCCAAACTGGAGACGCTTGCATCGGAAGGCACCCCTGTGAGTGACAATGGTCTGGAGTTCCGCTGTTTGGTTATCAACAGGGAACTGCTGATATGCTTGAGACATGTCCAATTTAGCAAAAATGCTGCCTGGTTCGAATGTGTGTAATAAATGCTGAATGACGGGCACCGGATAAGCGCTAACTTGTAAAAATTTATTGATTGTGGTCTTGTAGTCCGAGCAAATTCTCAGGCTACCGTCTTTTTTTTGGGGTGTGACAATGGGCGTCTCCCATTTGGCGAAATCTGTTGGCTCAATGACCCCTTGTTTTAACAGTTTATCTAATTATGCATCTAGTTTTGGCCGAATAGCAAATGGGACCCTACGCGGTTTTAGCCTGATTGGGACTGCCTGGGGGTCAACCGAGAATGAGATGGGGGTACCGTTATAACACCCCAGCTCATCGCTGAACACATCTGAGTAATCAGCGAATAAGGAGTCAGTGTCTGAGGTTGAGACAGCATGGACTCCTGTTAGCCCTAGGCCGAGATGGGGAAACCAATCGAGCCCCAATAAGGTGGGTAGATTGCCGTTAACTACCACTAGAGGTAGGTGACCTTTAAAAGCTTTAAAACTGACAAGGAACTTGCCTCTGCCGATTACAGGAATGGTCTTCCCCTGGTAGTCCTTCAGGCCAAACTGGCATCTCTGGAGCCGGCTAGTGGATAGGCTTGGTTGGAGCCTCTTGAGAGTGTTCCACGAGATAATTGAGAGCGCTGACCCCGTGTCAACCTCCATGCGGCACGGTTTACCTTCTAGGGAAATGGAGAGAGAAATTTTACTGACAGTGAGGCCAGCGTGCTTGGCAAGGTGGTGCGTGCGACAGTTCAATACTTGCCTCCGTGGTCCCGAGTGTGAGGGGGGGTGTCTTTGTGCTGAGCTTTGGGGGGCTTGGCAGACTCTCGCGATGTGCCCCCTTTTATGGCAGTTATTGCAGGTGGCTCCTTTAAACTTGCAGGTGGCCCTCTGATGAGATCCCCCACAGGCTAGGCACAGGGTGATGTGCTTGGGTGGACCGATGTTTTCTTGTTTGGCTCCTACCTGCGGCCGTCGGTCGTTGGAGAGGCGGTGGACGTCGTTTTCGTCACTGACAGTTTCCTCTGCTACCACCTCCTCGGAGTGGACTGGAGGTGATGTCAGCTTGGCGCTAGGGCCCTGGATTTCGGTGGCTGAGTTCGTTGCCAGCTCAGCTGCCAAGGCCTCCTCGACTGCTTGTGCGAGGTTGAGGTCTTTTTTGGCGAGAAGGCGCCTTTGCAGGTGGAGGTCCTTGACCCCGCAGACTAGTTGATCGAGGAGCATGTCCTCCAGGTAGGTTCCAAACCCACAATGCAGTACTGCTGTTCTGAGAGCGGCCATATATTGATTGATGGTCTCCTTGCTCGATTGCTTCCTCATACGGAAGGCGAATCTCCTGGCAATCTGTGAGGGCCTGGGGGAATAGTGGTTAGTGAGGATTTCAAGTAACTCAGACCACGGAACGTTTTTCAACTCACGAGGAGCCACGAGTGCCGCGGCAGTATCGTAGATGGTGGCTCCACAGTAGATTAGGAAATACGATTTTTTCCGATGTTCTCCCGCATCTGCCAGGCCAACTGCATCAATATAATGATTAAAGCGGTTCTTATACGATTCCCACTTCTCCTCGTCTGGTTTGAACGCTGGGAAGACTGGATTGGAACTCATGGTGCTGGGACCGGTTGAACAACCTGTGGAAAAAATCTCTCTGGGGCAGCAGACAATGTTTTAGTGCCTGTGGTAGGCAAGTGATTCAGCTCAGGAGAGGCTTTTCGTAATCCTCTCTTTCTCTCTGGGTTGACCACGTTTGGCTGTTAGCCGTTGGCGGCGTCTAGATTCGCGCCTGTGTGGGCGTCAGTGACTGGGCTACAGCACTGTGCTGTACCTTTTAGGTTTGAAATTCAAATGACAGCCATTTGAATTTCGTGTCTAATACTGAGCGGCTGCGGCTCGCAGTGCTTCACTTTCCCTGTAGCTGGGCTAACAAGCGGCTACAGACGCTTCTAACTTTCAATTCTGACCGCTCTCTCTGGCTGCGGATCAGCGTTCGCTCCTTATCGCTTGCTGGCCGCTTTCTCTGTCAGCGGATCAGCGTTTGCTCTTTTTGTTTGCTCTTTTTGTTTGCTGACCGCTCTCTCTGGCTGCGGATCAGCGTTGCCCTTATCGCCGGCCGATCGCTCTCTCTGGCTGCAGATCGGCGGCTAGTGACTCAGCGGTTGCATGGTGCTTCTGGTAGCCATCCCACCTTCGTCGCCAGTGTTATGTTTGGGAAAAGAGAGGCTGAACCAGAGCATGAGTGCAACAATACTTTATTATAGCAATAAAGGGCTGACCGTGCTTGCCACACCTGGAAACTGGCTCGCAGCAATCAGCAACTGGTGGGACCCCGCAGCCTGCTTTTATAGCTGGCTGCTGGGGAGAACCAACCAATGAGGGAAGGGAAGAACGCCCACGCAAAGTGAGTGGACCTGAGTGAGAACTCCTAGAGTATCTCAGGACATAACACTACTGTTTGTTTGCTCTGTGTGGTACTTTATATAAACTGAATTTCTAACAGTTTTTTCTTGTTACAAAATGTACAGTAATGACCAAACAGAACAAAAAGGGTATTGAGCTTCCAACTTGGTTTTAAAGGGATTCAAAGCAAAATCTGACTAATGTAAAAGAGCCGTATTTAAACAGGGCAGGGATACTGTACCTTTAAACAATCCTCTGATAAAGATTGAAAAAGAAAAGGAATATGATCAAGTGTCAGGCCTGCCAACTTCGGCATACTTCTCTTTGCTAGCATGCTGCCATAAAATACAAGGGAGTGGAGAAGGCAATTAGGGAAGTAAATCATGAGCATGGGAACAGGCAGTAAAAAGGGGCGGGTTTATAGGAACCAGAGATGTCAAATCAGAGTGAACTAACCAGCCACTTGGGGAGGAGCCTGAGAACAGAATGCAAAACTACACCAAAGAGGCGTCATATCTCAAAGCCATTCCCCAAAGATCAAAAACAAGTACTATTAGGCAGTGATGGGCTGGTCAAGGGGGAGGACCAGGGAAAGAAGGAAATTGCAAGGTTTGCATGAGGGATATTCCAATCCAGCTTTGCTTGATGTTAGTGGCTTGGCCTTAGCCAACCGCTTGACCCCTTTTTTCAAACAATGTAGTAGAAGATCTTTCTTTCCTAAATGTCTAAGTTGGGATAAGCGTGACAGTCAAGATTATTGACTTTGTTTCTAGTCGATCTAATAGCATAGCCACACTTGCTCAATTGTATAACCCTTTCTCTAATGAAATTAGGGGCATGCCCATCACAGCAGATGTTCTGAACATATGAGTAAATAAGAACATGAGTAGATTTGGACCGGGGACCTTAGTGTGGAGCCCAAATTGACATATATGCAGCCATTTTATTTAGGTTTCATCACTTGGAAACCTGACACTTAGATTTCTTCCTAAATCTGCTGAAAGGAAAGCCCATTTCCTGTCTTCTTCACTAAGACCTAGATCATACTTTAACATTATTTATTTGGTGAAGAAGAGATAGGTATGCTTCTGGGAATTTCCCATTTGACTCCCCCATTGCCAAAAACAGTTTGGCCCTCATGACCATAGCAGATGCCAGTTGTGATATCCATCCCATCCATCTCATCCCACCTGTTGCAACTGCTACCTGTTTGCTATGATTTACAGCATGTTAGTAATCATCTAGTAATCATCATCAAACTGAAAGGAATGACAAGCCTTTGCCTTGCCAGCAACTATGATTAGGATTGCATCTTCCCCATTGCTGAGAAGTTAAGATCAGTAGCACTGATGATGTTACATAGTTGGGTAATGAAATGTCTGCAAGAAAACAACCCAACTCAGAAAGCATCAACGATCCCACAGTCCTCCTCCTCCTCCTCCTTTTCCTCCTCCTCCTCCTCCATTCACCATTCTCATCTAGCACTGTTTATGTTACCTAATTGTCAGAGGTGGTCTTCAGCAGGTTCTGACCAGTTCTGAAGAAACGGTAGCGAAAATTTTGAGTAGTTGGGAGAACCAGCAAATACCACCTCTGACTGGAGATTTTACAGTATCCTTTCCCTGCCACTCCCACCCACAGAACCGGTAGTAAAAAAAAAAAAATGAATCCCACCACTGCTAGTTGTGCAATAAAGTATCTACAAGAAAACCAGCAAGCTCAGAGAACACCAAGGACCCAAGGGTTGAGAGAAAGATTGGAGGGGTTGGGGGAATGTAATGGGAGGTTCAGCTAACTAAAATGAACCCAAAGTACATTATTTTGATAGATACCAGATCTCCAGGCAAAGACAAATGCTGTGAACAAAACCAGATTACAGAATAACAGAGCTGGAAGAGAGACCTTGGAAGTCTTTTAGTCCAACCCTTTGCAGAAGCAGGAGACCCTTCAAAAAGAGGGTTTTGGGGGGAAAAAAACCTTCAAAAACAACAAAAAATCAAAATCTTCCACAAGGTTTTGATGATGGAAATCAGTGGTAGAAATGAAATGTTGGTTGTAAGGGCGGTGCTTAAAGCCTTAGAGTCCACCTTAGACTACCTTTTCTTTCTTGGCAGTATAATAGCATGGTTTCCTCCAGCGCTCTCATGGTGTGGGAGACATCAAACAATTTATGACTGGATTGATTGACAGCATTTATATAGCTCCAACTCGGCAAGGGTTCCCAGCAGGTTATTTAAAAATGAACATAAAATCCTTTAAAATTATAAGAGTACTAATGCAATCCACCCATCCCTGTGTCCGCATAAACCAGCTGCTCACTCAAATAATCGTAATTAAAGACTCTGCCTAAAAGCTGTGTTTTGCCCTCTACTGTGATGCCCACTTTATGGGTTGTGTATTGCTCTCTAGAGGCAAGTGATCTCGCAATAGTGGAACAGGTACAGAAAATCACAGTGTCCGTTGCTCTTTTTTTTGCCTGATCTCAGCTAGAAGGTAGGCTCAACTTCCCCGTTCAGGATGAACAAACTGGACACGTTGCTACTGCAGGAGTTAGTTTACTTTAGTTTGCTTTATTGTCATTGCACCTGTACAACAAAAATCAAACACCATCTTCAGTGCACGTCATGACCATGAAAATAAACGCAAACACACACCCTTCACACTCCACACATTGAACCGAAAACCCCCGACACCACACCAACACTGCACTATACAGCAGATTTCAAAAGAGCTACTGCCCTGGGATGGAAGTGTTTCTTCAGCTTATTTTGTCCTTATTTTTATTGTCCTGTACCATCTGCCAGATGGTAATAATTAAAAAAAAAAAAGGAGTGCCCAGGATGAGATGGATCTTTGAGAATGTTTTGAACTTTCTTAAGGCAGCGGGAGCTATAAAACTCTTCCAAAGAGGGGAGACAGCAACCAATGATCTTCTGGGCAATGACATTAACCATCTGCCACTGTGCAATTGGCAAACCATACAGAGGTGCAATAAGTTAAAATACTCTCTATGGTGCAGTGGTAGAAGGTCATCAGAGGTTTTTCATTCCGTTGTTGATTCAGTACCTAAAACAGGAGGTCCTGAAATACTTAGACAAGAAGGCACATAGAATGGCATAGCTTAGAATGTTTGAACTGCACTCAAAAGCCTACTGAGGCCAAGTTGCTATAAAGTATTAGCTTCACATTCAGAGCAGAGGTGGTATTCAACAGGTTCTGACCAGTTCTGGAGAACTGGTAGTGGAAATTTTGAGTCGTTTGTAGAACTTGCAAATACCACCTCGGACTGGCCTCGCCCCCATCTATTCTCTGCTTCCCATTGAGTCCCAGTTGATCAGCTGGGTCTTCTTTTGTTGCCCTGCACAGGAGAACGGAGCTGGAAAGCAGGTTAGTGGGGGGGAGAAAGAATGTAGATTTTGTAGTAACCTTCCCCCAGGAGTGGGGAGGGAATGGGGGATTTTGCAGTAACCTTCTCCTGCCACACCCACCAAGCCATGCCACTCGGAATCACTAGTAAAAAAATGTTTGAATCCCACCAGTGATTCAGAGGTACTTCTCTGGTTGAGTGCACTGAACTATCCAGTTTGGGAGAAAAGGAAGGCATGGAGAATTGTTGCCAGATTGGTTCCATCACTGTAACAAATGTTGGCAACACAAACTAACGATGCGCAATCCTCCTTTCAGCTTTGAAGTGAGCATGAACCATAACTTAACATTGCAAATGAGTTGATAAAGAGTATAAAAATATTATTTGCCCTTGATCACTGTGTTTAATTAGAAGAAAACGTCAAAGAAAACTTAAAAAAAAAAAAGTTTTTGCTGAGCGTGGAAAGTTTCTTGGATATGGCCACAGCTGGTGTTCAGATACAGCAAATTCTATTATCATTGCTTCCTAGGTCCACTGAAAAGACTGGGAACTATTTCAGATTGCTAAATTCCACTTCAGAGCCCACTTGGTTAATTTTAGAAAGGCTTTTTTGTGCAGGCAATCTGTGTCCAGGAAAGGGAGCACTAGGGTAGAAGAGAAGGAGAAAAGAAAAAGGAAAGGTAGGTCAAACTGTTCTCCCAAGATTCTGACAACTCAGTTCCTTGAATCAACAAAGGCTAGCATTCTCTGTTTGTTAAAGCTATTTGGAATGTGTTTCAGAACTTTCTTGAATCAGATAAACAAGTGCTTTGTGCATTCCCAAAGAAGAAAGCAAAAGCAAAGTCCTATTGTAGTGTTGCCAGGAAAATAACATGGGTATGTACCTCATGCAATTTCAATGAGTTAGAGTTCTATATTATAACTCTCGTGGTATCCTTTACTGGGGAAAATAAATCAGAATAATAAAACAACGGAGTTGGAAGGAACCTTGGAGGTCTTCTAGTCCAACCCCCCTGCTCAAGCGGGGAGACCCCACACCTTCTGAAGGGAAGACATTGCGCTGATTAATTGTCTTCACTGTCAGGAAATTTCTCCGTAGTTCTAGGTTGCTCCTCTCCTTGTTTAGTTCCTATCCCCTGCTTCTTGTCCTGCCTTTGGTACTTTGGAGAAACTGGCACTTCTTTGTGGCTGTCCCTCAAATATTGGAACACTGCTATTACTGAACATCACTATGATGTTTATTTTTCATTCTATGGAGATGTCAAGGCTATGACTGGATGGGTATCCACTGCTTCTACTACTATAATCAATAATTATCTATACCTAACTATCCATCATCCATCCATCCTTCCTTCCTTCCTTCCTTCCTTCCTTCCTTCCATCCATCCATCCATCCATCCTTCCTTCCATCCATCCATCCTTCCTTCCATCCATCCATCCATCCATCCATCCATCCATCCATCCATCTATCTATCTATCTATCTATCTATCTATCTATCTATCTATCTATCTATCTATCTATCTATCTATCATCTATCTTGTCTATCTATCCCATCCATCCATCTATCTACCTCCCTATCATCCATCTACCCACCTATCATCTATCTATCCATCTATCATGCCATCTGTCAGAAATGGTGTAGGGTCTTCTGCTTAAGCAGCAGGTTGGACTAGATGACCTACAAGGTTCCTTCCAACTCTGATAATCTGTATCTATATCTTTCATTCATCCATATGTGTGTGTATGTGTGTGTATACATACATACATATATAAATATACATGTATACAGTGGAGAGAGAGAGAGAGAGAGAGAGATTAGATATAGATATAGATATAGATATAGATATGGATATTTCAATTGATAGATATATATTAACTATCTACCACCTACTATCTGCTCCTGTTTTGCTTCACATAATAACAGAGGTGGAAGGAAAACGCGAGCCTCCACAATGCTTGGTCAGAAGTTTCATGTCAACTCTCCTGTCCAGGGCCCTGCAGTTGCAACCTAAAGTGAATTGGCGATGGCAGGAGAGGCAAGACAGAAACATTGATAGGACATACATATTTAAAAAATGAAATAAGAAGGAATAATTTGAATAAATGTAACTGGTCCTGCTTTTATTGAGGACTTCTTCCAGAATTTGCTTATTAGGATCCTGTTGCAAGCACAACAACATGTTTACTTCTTTGAATGATATATCTAGGGCCAAATATAATAGGGAATCATGTGCTTTTCAAACTTCAAATTTCAAAGCCAAGTGTTTCTTTCTTTTTATATATAAAAAAATACCTTTATCTGAACACATACACTCCTATCACCATTGTTTATTCCAGCAATGGAGGAAAAAAGAAAGCGTGAAATTTCTAGGCAATGGTTGTTTTCGTGGACTTTCCTTTGACTAGAAAAACAGTGTTTAGCTGAAAAAATCCATCATATCTTTCCAGATGGCTTTACATGCTTATAAAAAGATAAATAGTTATATTGCCAATAAAAATGTGAGTGTAAATAGTGTAGTTCCATATAATTTCCTGTGTAATTGAAAGGTTGAGTAGGTGTGATTGATGCCAGTAGAAATGTGCCAGTAATCAGAGATCTCATAAGATGTACCCAGGAGTAGCTAATGAGAAAGCAATATTGGACAAAGCAATATGAGATATTTGCTAATCAAATTTGAGCATTGATGTCAAGAAAAGTTTGGAATTTCTGACAGTGTGGACATTGTTGTCATAATTTTTCATAGTGGGGAGGCTGTGTATGTTGACATTGTATGGGTTGACACATACAAGTAGTCCTTGACTTATGACCCCATTTGAGCCCAAAATTTATGTTGCTAAGTGAAACATTTGTTAAGTGAGTTTTGCCCCATTGTATGATCTTTCCTGACAAAGTCATTAAGTGAATTATTACAGTTGTCATTTTATGAACACGGTTTCTTAGTGGCTCTGGATGCTCCATTGACTTTGCTTGTCTGTTTTGGCCCAAACTTTGTTCCAAGGAAACAAATGCAAAACAGAGGTAACAGAAAAACCTTTTAATGATTCTTTACAAATTCTGTTCCTTCACGGTGAAAAGGCTGTCTCAAACAAATTGTCTCTGATGAGAACGAGCCTTGCCAAGATTGTGCAAGGCTGCTAAGAACATTAGATAAAGTTAGTAAGAAATATTTCAAACACAAAGAGTCTCCAAACACCAACCAAAATATTCCGAAAGTCCACAAGGCTTGAGTGCAAAAACTTCTCTGCTACCTGCAAAGAACTACTGCAGCTCTGGAGTATGGGACCAACTTTCCCACCAACATTAGCAAGCCACCCCAGGGTGGATTTCCCTCCCCTGCCATTGGTCTCACCTTCCAGTTCCAGCTCATGTGACTCTCTACTCAGTCTCAAGGTTTGTGCTCGGCCAAAGGGTGCGGGTCAGTGGGTGGGTGGGCCCTGTGGGCAGAGCAGCCTTGTTTTCCCACGCAGCCCAGATTAATTGCTTTAGGGGGCCATTTTTCTGCCATTTCTCTGCAGATCTCCAAAATTTTGCTGCGGTCCACCAGGTATAGGGTCTCCTGCTTGAGCCTGGGGGTTGGACTAGAAGACCTCCAAGGTCCCTTCCAACTCTGTTATTCTATGTTCTATGAATACCCTTTGGGCTTCTTGTATTATCAATGCCACTTTCTAAAGTTCATTTCTCTGTCTTCACAGCTACAGGAAGAGGTCAACTTATTTCAAGGAGCTCAATTTTGCCCATTTGGCTTCAAGTCCCTTGTTATGAAATGGGTTATTGTTTACTGTATAACATGTTTTCCTGAGCCTAATGGCACAATTTTCCCCAGAATGCACAATTTGCATTCTCATAAAAATATGGTGAAGAGAAGTTGGTCCTCTATTCACCATAGTTCGGTACTAAGAGAAATAATGTGGGATTTTTGCAGTCTGGCAGAATGCTTTCTAACATAATAAACATAACTATTTAGTTTGTAAAACGATGATTGCCTATAGTGCAAACCTGAAAAGCAACACCTTGGTGTTTAAAACAGGGGTTCATATCGTGCTGCCATAGTAACCAGGAGGTTGAAAAAAATAATTTCATTTTATAATAGTGAGGCTTTTAAGGAATAATTTTGTGAAGATTTCATTAGGACGAGAATTTACCCACAACTGTTTCTCTTTTTTAAAAAAATAGCAATTTGAGAGTTCTTTTTTTAAAAAAAATAATAGCACCATTATTTATTTAGTTTTTAAATGAAATAAGATGGAATAAAACAAAGCAAGAAGTAAGTTGTATAGTGTCGCTTTGATTGTTTCAAGAAAAAAAGAAAGGAAAGTCTTGAACTCTGATTTTCTCCTATCTAAATTCCCCAGATCAGGAGTCTGAAGAGGGTGCTAAGCAGTACAGAAAATATCAAATAATATCCCTCTGTCACGTTATCACTGCTGCTTAATTATTTGTCACATTTTTAATCACTATTCTATATATCCTTTTCCTGATTTTATTAACACCAGTATATTTTTGGTTGTGCTTCATTATATCCTTTGATTGTTGCATTTGCCGATAATATAAATATATATTTAAAAAAAAGGGGGGGAAAGCCACAGATGATCCAGAATGCAGCAACATGTGTAGCTGTAGCAATAGCACTTAATCTTGCATATTGCTTCCTAGTGCTTACAACTCTCTCTAAGCAGTTTACAATCTGGGTCCTCGTTTTACCAATCTCAGAAGGATGGAAGGCTGAGTCTATCTATCTACCCTTCTATCTACCTACCTACCTATCTATCCAACTACCTACCTACCTACCTACCTACTAGTGGTGGTATGCTACTGATTCGGACCAGTTCGGCTGAACTGGTAGTAAAAAAAAAGCCTCGGAGGATCAGCTGACAGGAGAAAGAAGAGAAAAGCGCAGGATCGGCCTTCCTATCTGCCCCTGCGCTTTTCTGTTCTGTATTCTCTCAGCTGATTGGCGCTGCAGGCCTCAGCTGGTGTGGGGAAAGCTGCGCGTGCACATTAGGTGTGTGTGTGTGTGTGTTAGGTACGTGTGCATGCGCGTGCGATCACCAAACCGATAGTGGAACAGGTGGGATCCTACTGCTGCTACCTCCCTGACTCCCTCCCTCCCTATCGATCGATAGGGATCTATCCAACAATCATCTATTTATCTAATCTATCAATCATCCATCTATCTAGTCTTCTCAGATATAATTTTCAATAACAGTTCCTTCTCCCCCAAAACACCCATCCTTCACTTCTAAAAATCTGCGTTTGGTTCACAGGACCTTAATCTCGGTAGGAACTGTTCTCCTCGATGTGCTTTTGAGTTCCTCACATGACCTAAACAAAGTGGGAGGATTGCTACCACAGTTCCCTTCATCTAAAATGGCACAGAGACATTGATCATTGGTTTATGTACTAGTAGTGGACATGCACTTATTTATTCTCCCAGTACAAATATTTAAATATACCTGTGGAATTATTATTATTATTACTTGCTTAACAAGGGAAATGTAAGGTAAGATTTAGTGAAGGGAAAAGAATTTGGGATTCATTTTTTAGGTTGATTTACTGGAAGGCAACTGAAAACCTTTAATCTCATCCAGTAATTTTCAGTAGATGAAACTGTTGGAAATACAGTCCAAAAAAAATCATTATTTTATAAAACTATCTGTGATACATGAATCTGATCCTCCTTTGACCTTAGTCCCTTATCTGGAATCTTTAGGGAAATGGAACCTTCTTGAAAATTAACAAAACTACTATGTCTGGATGAGGATAATGACTGAAAATTCTCCACTGGTTATTTTCACATTGAAAATAGCTACTCTGGGAGAAGGCAATAGAAACTTGTTTGAAATATTCATAAACTTAATCTTCTATAATGTCATTGCTTTCTCTCGTTACCTCTTTCTCAACTGTGGTTTGTCACATCTGCTAGTCTGGCTTATTAAAGAACATACATTGAATGCCATTGCTTCCATGTATTACGTGGCCAAAACAGCTTAGAGAAATAATGTGATTGTCCAAGAGAAATATGAGGATTTGGAGCAGCAGAGCCTGCCAATGTAAATGGGTAATTTGGGAAGGAGACACAATAGAGAGAGAATGAAATTTGTTCAGTCATGGGAAAATGGAGTATAGAGAGCAGAGAGAGGAGTGGAATGGACTGGAGTGGAATTGAGCAAGAGGGAAGGGAAGGGAAAGGAAGAGATTATGGAAGAGAAGAGCAGACGGAAGGGAAGGGGAGAGGAGAGAAGAAGAGAGGAGAGGAGAGGAGAGGAGAGGAGAGAAGAGAAGAGAAGAGAAGAGAAGAGAAGAGAAGAGAAGAGAAGAGAAGAGAAGAGAAGAGAAGATGGCAGAGAAGAGAAGAAGGAAGGGAAGGGAAGAGGACTTACTGAGTCATATGACTATATCAAATATGTAAAACTTACGCAAAACTACAAATATATGCAAGGAACTAATAGAACGTTGTCATAATAAGTCATCACACCTAAAGTCAACCCTTATCTAATCTAAATAACCTGTTCTCTTTGAAATGGCCTATGAAATTATTGATGACATGCAAGTTTGTTCCTGGTAAAAACTTTTTCCCAGATGCTCCATTGTGCAGAGGACAGTTTGCAATCAAAAAAAGAATGTGTTGAATGCCTTCAGTGGCTGGAGCTCCACAATTGCACAATCTTTCTTCAGTTGGGACTACGAAAACTTCCGTGTCTTACTATGTACTCCGGTAGAGTAACAGAATGACAAAATAATAGAGTTGGAAAGGGACCTCAGTCGTCTTCTAATCCAACCCCTTGCTGAAGCAGGAGACCCTAAACCATCCCAGATAAATGGCCATCCCATATCTTAAAAACCTCTAGTGATGGAGCACCCACCAGTCCTTGAGGCAAGAGGTTCCACTGGTTAATTGTTCTCACAATTTCTCAGTAAATTTCTCCTCAGTTTCAGGTTGCTTGTCTCCTTGATTAGTTTCCACCCGTTGTTTCTTATCCTGCCTTCAGCTGCTTTGGAAAATGGGTTGACTCCACCTCTTTTTTTGTGGCAGCACTTAGATATTGGAACACTGCTGTCATATCACCCCATCAAAGGCAGGAAGAAATCCAGTGTAGCCAACAGTCTGTAAAAATAATGGAATTGAGACCTTGCTTGGTGGTTTGGTGGTCAGAGATTGTTGACTCCATCTTCTTTTTGAACCTGAAATGAATTGAACAATTGAAACAAAAAAAAAAAGGAATGGAAAGAACGCAACCAAGAGTATCTTGACCCAGCTTTAAGAAAAGGGAGAGAAATGAAAGTTTCGTTGCTGCTTACTGGGAATTTTCACAATTTCTACAATAGGAGCCAGCTATGTTCTACTTCATAGGCTTTACTTCTCATGCCAAAGAGCTAGCTGTGAAAGGACCAGAAATTTTGATTTGCCTTTCATAGGATTTTGTTTTAGTTCCTTCATGGTTTTTGACTGAAAACCTTTCGTGGTTTGCTCTCTTCTCCATTCTACTTTGTCAGTTTAATTGCCACCTCACTGAGCAGGCATTGCATCATTTCTTCATATTCGATTTAGAAAGCTTTTACTCATAAATATATTTTGAAGATTATGGGCTGAATGGACCTTAATTAGGAAATGTTCCTAATTGTGGCAATGGCTTCTTTCATGGCCCTAGGCACAAATCCTTGGGAAAATAACGTTTCAGTGATAAGTTTAGTGTGTGCCTGCACGCATCCTCATAAAATCTTAAAACACATACTTGAACATCCATTAGTTATGTTAGGGGGCTTTTAGCAGAGTGCACACGCAATACTTTTTCAAGGCCCATTGGACAAGATGCTATTTTTGCTCATCCAATTACCCTGCTAATATACACAAAATGGTTCTATATGTAATATTGACAATGGCTAATGCCTGGTTTGGAGATATCCCTCTTAGATAAAATGTATTAATGCAAGATCCTGGCCCCAGTAATGTCGGTGGATAAGCTCCCATTAACTTCAGGCGCATTTTGAGTTTACCAATAAGAAGGTAGAATACACTATCTAGGTTGGTGAGAGCCAAATGCAACAAGTAATATGAACACATAAGGCATTAAAGCTGTCTTCGGCTGGGACTCATTTTAAAGTCATGAAGACTTTTTAGAACAATACTCAGAATAAAGAACCACTTAGCCTTTGAATAACAGAGTAACAAAGTTGGAAGGGAGTTTGGAGGTCTTCTAATTCAACCCCCTACACAAGCAGGAGATCCTGTACCATTCCAGACAAGTGGCTGTCTAGACTCTCCTCTGAAAGCAAGCCCTTCCACTAGTTAATTGTTCTTACCATTAGGAAATTGATCCTTAGTTCTAAGTCACTTCTCCTTTTTAGAATAGAACTAGCCAATAACCCAGTGTTCCCCAGGTATTTATTTATCCCAATATTGTCTCAGACAGGAAAATCCTGCAGTCAGGACTGTTGTACTGTCTCTCATGCAGCATTGCAAGATTTCTATTTCTCTCCTCAGGAGTTTCTTGTCTACACTGGTGTTCCCTTTTCTTGATTGCATTTGGCCAATCCCCTGACGTTTCCTTGGAGGACTGAGAGGGAGCCCCCTTTGTGGAGTACTGTGAAATTGTTACCATGGCAAGTCCACCGTGCTGTACAGTAGAAGCCATTTTAAGGCACACACATACACACATGGTGTCTTATCCCCACAGCATTTGTTTCCAGAGGGTAAATCATCTGTGTACCAAGTTTGGTTGAAATTGTTTGAAGTGTTCCAGAGTTATGCTGGAACACACACACACACACACACACACACGTTTAGATAGATGGATGGATAGATAGATAGATAGATAGATAGATAGATAGATAGATAGATAGATCGAGCTGGAAGGGATCTTGGAGGTCTTCTAGTCCAGCCCCCTGATCAGTCAGGAGATCCTATACCATTTCAGACAAGTGACTGTGCAGTCTCTTCTCTAAAACCTCGAATGATGAAGCAACCACAATTTCTGAAGGCAACTTCTGTTCCACTAGTTAATTGTTCTCACTGTTGGGAAGTTTCTCCTTAATTCAGGTTGCTTCTCTCCTTGATTAATTTCCAACCATTGTTTCTTGTCTCACCTTCTGGTTGCTTTGGAGAATAATTTGACATGTCACCCCTAGTCTTTCTTTTCATTAAACTAGACATACCTAACTCCTGCAATTATTCTTCATGTGGTTTAGCCTCCGGGCTCTAATCACTTTGTTGCTTTCTTCTGCACTCTTTCCAGATATATCTTTTTAAATAAATTCCTTACTCTGGAATTGAATTTCTTATTCAGGCTGGAAAGCAGAGATGGTATTCAGCAGGTTCTGACCAGTTCTGGAGAACCGGTAGTGGAAATTTTGAGTAGTTCGGAGAATAGGCTAATACCACCTCTGACTGGAGATTTTACAGCAACCTTCCCCTGCCATGCCCACCAAGTCATGCCCACAGAACCGGTAGTAAAAAAAATTGAATCCCACCACTGCTGAAAACAACCCGAGCAAGTGTCCAGCCAGCCTCTGAAGGAACACACTGGCAAAAGTAAGCCCACACATTTTCAGGATTATTGACTCCACTGGTAAACCTCCCCAGCTACTAAAATGCTCTTTATATTTTTCAGATCTCTTGTAACTTTATTATTATTTCATAACCCATGCTGGGCATTTATGAAAAAACAAATCGTAACGTATTTCTGAATGACCCTGCGCTTTAAATATTGATGTATGCTATCATACCTCAATTTAATTGTCCCTTCTCAGGGGCAAACATATCTGTTTCCTTGAAGCTTTCCTGATAAGATTTTAGTTTCTACTTCCTAAACATTTTTATTGCTCTTGTTTTGGATTGCATCCAGGAAGTAGAAGCAGTACCCAAAATAGAACATGGCCAATTAATTAGTGGATGGAAGATGTACTTTGTGTAGGTGAAGCACCGATAGAACCTGAGGCTGGATTCAAGAGACTCAGCCTAGAATCATTACATGTTCGCAAACATTTTAAGTCTAACTCAATTCTATCAACACTTATCTAGTGACAATTTAGTGCTGACCATTAGTGGACTAGAATAGAATAACAGAGTTGAAAGGGATCTTGGAGGTCTTCTAGTCCAACCCACTGTCTAGGCAGGAAACCGTATACCACTTCAGACAAATGGTTATCCAGTATCTTTTTAAAAACTTCCAGTGTTGGAGCATTCACAACTTCTAGAGGCAAATCATTCCACTGATTAATTGTTCTGTCAGGAAATTTCTTCTTAGTTCTAAGTTGTTTCTCTCCTTGATGAGTTTCCATCCATTGCTTCTTGTCCTGCCCTCAGGTGGTTTGGGAATAGCTTGACTTTCTCTTCTTTGTGGCAACCCCTGAGATATTGGAACATTGCTATCATGTCTCCCTTAGTCCTTCTTTTCATTAAACTGGACATACCCAGTTCCTGCAACCATTCTTCATATGTTTTAGCCTCCATTCCCCTAATCATCTTTCTTGCTCTTCTCTGCACTCTTTCTGGAGTCTCAACATCTGTTTACATTGTGGCAACCAAAACTGAATGCAGTATTCCAAGTGGGGCCTTACCAAGGCATTATAAAGTGATATTAACACCTCACATGATCTTGATTCTATCCCTCTGTTTATGCAGCCTAGAACTATGTTGGCTTTTTTGGCAGCTGCTGCACACAACTGGCCCATATTTAAATGGTTGTGCATTAGGACTCTGAGATCCCTCTCATAGTTACCTGTGCATTTGATTTTTCTTGCCTAAATGTAGAACCTTTTTCTTGATTCTTGTGTATAGACACGAGCAATAAATCAGCATAATTGGAGCTTAACCTGTGGTGCTGATTCTTCAACCTGACTCTTTTCATGATTTGAGCATTAATAAGTGAAGCATGTATGCATTAGTAGAATGGCTTAGTACTCAAAAATAATAACATTAGGCAGAAATTTGAGCTCTTTGCCATTCAAAATATATGAAAATAATGATTAGTAACTTTTCATATCCACACTACTGAAAATGAAATTGAAACAATGAAATTGGTGCTGGATAAAAATCAGTGCAATTCAAGGAAGGATGTACTTGGATCACCTGTGGCATTGTAATGACTCCAAACTAGTAACTCTCTTAACTCTACCCACTTCCTCTCCTACATAAACAAGAATTCTGAAAGAGAGAAACCTTTGATAAACAATGTATCGAAATCAGGCACATTCACAAAGTTGTCCTTCCATCTTGAAAACTTAGCAAGGAAAACATAGCAAGTGAAGTGAAAGACATAATATACAATTAAATGATTAGCAAAACATGGACATTTTTTAAAGAATTCCATTTTAACTTCTTAATTTAACTGTGCACAGTGTTATTTGTAGGAAAATGCAAATAATCTTCCATTAATTCATGAAAACTGCTCTACAAACAATATAAGAAATGGTTAAATGAAGTGAAAATACTTGCTGCTAAAAATGGGGTACAACAGCTATGGTGGTTTTCTGTAAATATGAATATCACGAATTTTAGTGAAATAGTAATTACACTAATACATTATTCTCATTTACATTCTGCATAAAATTTTAACTTTCACTCCCTAGAAAATTAAACATTATTTGAAATATAATTTTGCTTTGTGTTTATAATTATATGAATCCTATGGGGAAAAGGGAAATAGTATGCTAGTTTTTGTAACAGGATAAGAAACTTTGAAGTTTTTTTTAATCAAGAATGTAGAAGAATTTAATTTTCTTCCCAAATGAATTAAAACCTATCCTGTTATATGTACCATATCAAGATGCCAATTGGAACACACATATGCTTACAGCTGAATTCTTGCAAGTTTCATTAAAGCATACATATTGTTTTAAAATGCATGTGGATATATCAGGAGAAACAGTGCAGATAAGAATACATATATATTAAACAAAACAATATATATTATTTTCAAATGAATTCAAGCTTCTTTATATATTTTCACTTAAACCCCCCAAAATACCAGCTCCTATAGAAATAAAATAAAATTAAATTAAAAGCAAAATAAAAATTGAAAGTAATCCTAGATACTTCCTGAATAATTCTCTGTTCTTTGAGACATTATGAAAGAAAGCATCCATCTTAATGTACCTTGAAGAACAGAAACATTTTAGAACAGAATAGAATAGAACAGAATGGGATGGGATGGGATAGGATAGAATAGAATAGAATAGAATAGAATAGAATAGAATAGAATAGAATAGAATAGAATTCTTTATTGGTCAAATGTGATTGGACACACAAGGAATTTGTCTTCGGCGCATAAGCTCTCAGCATACATAAATATATCAGTGATGGATCATGATCATAGTCATCATAAATACATTCATCATGAATCATAACATACAACACTTAGTGATAGTCATAGGATACTAAATAAGCAATCAAAACCATATTAGGCAACTAAATAAAACAATATAAATCATAAGATGCAAGCAACAAGGTTATAGTCATAAGTAGAAAAGGAGATAGATAATAGGAAGGATGAGAAGAATAGCAGTAATACAGTCTTAGTAAATAGTTTGACAGTGTTGTGGGAATTAGTTTAGCAGAGTGATGCAATGTGGGAAAAACCTGTCCTTATGTCTAGTTGTTCTGATGTGCAATGCTCTATAACGTTGTTTTGAGGGTAGAAGTTGAAACAGTTGATGTCCAGGATGTGAGGGGGTTTGTAGATATTTTCACAGCTGTCTTTTTGACTTGTGCAGTGTACAGGTCCTCAATGGAAGGCAGGCTGGTAGCAATTGCACACAGCTCAAATTTGCTTTAAGAAGTTCTAACATCTATTTTAAATCAAGCTTTGGATCAATTGCTAGGATGAAATGCACTCAATTCCCAACTACTCAGAAAGTTGAAGATTCTTAAAAGGCAATGGAGGATCCCTGGAGATCAGAAAGATCAACAGGAAGCAACAGTCAATATTGCTGAACTAGTGTTACTACATCTGCAGGATGGGGTCAAGAAATCAGAATTGTAGTTCTGAGCACAATCAGACACTTGCCGCTGTTTTCATCCATGTGAAAAATAAATTTCTTCCCCCTCTCAACATTTTCCTAGTTGCTAGGTTTTTCCGACATTCACATGAGAGTACTTGTTAGTCTCCTAATATAAGTACTCCTCGACTTACAACAACAATTGAGACCTACATTTCTTTTTTCCCCCCAAATATTATTTTAATTAGGTTATAAGTTATTATAAAATGCAAAACACAAAAGTAAATAAAAGAGCAGTGAGAGGAGAGGAGAAACACGTACTTATGAATGTTGGATTTCTAGCCTGGAAACATTTTATACAATTCTATTTTATGAATCCAGAAACAGAATAAAGAAATGAACAGCAGAGGAAGAACTGGACAAAAACCACAAATTAACAAGAATTAACAAGATAGAAGTATTGTTGTATCACATTTTTTATTGTTATAGTTCAGGGGTCACCAACCTTTTGGACCTCAGGGACCACCAAACTCATAATTTTAAATCCCGCGGACCACCAATATGAATTTTGACTGACGGTGGCTTGCTGACGTTGGTGGGAAAGTCGGTCCCATATTCCAGAGCTGCAGGAGTCACAGGACTGGCCCTTTGGTCATCCCGGAGCAGCTGCTCTTCCCCCCAGGTGTACCAGCCTGCCATGGACTGGAGGAGCTGCTCCAGGATAACCAAAGGGCCAGTCCTGTGACTCCAGCAGCTCTGGAATAGGGGATCGACTTTCCCACCAACGTCAGCAAGCTACCCCAGGACAGATTTCCCTCCCGTGTCATTGGTCTTACCTTCCAGTTCCAGCTCGCATGGCTCTACTGAAGGTAAGATTTGCGCTTGGCCAAAGGATGGGGGCCAGTGGGTGGGTGGGCCATGTGGGCAGCACAGCCTTATATTCCCGTGCAGCCTGGATTAATTGCTTTGGGAGGAGTGCTTTGGGAGGGGATATTTCTCTGAGGACGACCAACATTTTCTCGTGGACCACCAGTGGTCCCTGGCCCACCAGTTGACGACCACTGTTATAGTGTATTGTAAAATACAAAATATAAAAGCAAATAAGAGGACAATGAGGGGGAAGGGAAAAGGGGTAAGAAAAGTGAGGAAGGATAGAGAAAGAAAAAGAAAAAGAAGCAATGACTTCCGACTCTCTGTTGCAGTAGAATAAGGCATTAACATCAAATCACAGCTTTTTTGTTTTTCCATAATAATAAGTCATTTCTATAAAAGATCTATCAATCTAATCTGTAAAGCCCAAAAATAAAAGTTACATCTTTTTTCACACCAAGCATGTTCAGAAGCAGTTTTCATGTGGAAACAAAAGTACTTATGTTCTTTTCTTGAATCAAAATAATCAGTTTTACCATTTCAGCCAACTCAATCAACTTCTCCATCCATTCTTTACTCTTAAATTATTTATTGCAAATATACATAATATATCTGATTTTTATAACAGTTCCCCTCTTAACTTATTTACTTCTATAATCATATTTTCTATTTGGTAATCTCTAACTTTCATATTTTTTCCTCTAACCATTGATAAAACAATTCCCATATCATATAATGTTCGTTTTTTTACTTCTCTTTAATTGCAAGTGTTAACCTGTTCATTTCTGCACATTCTAATATTTTCTTTATCATGCTTTCATCAGTAGGAATCTTTTCACTTTTCCAATTTTGTGCAAATACAATTCTAGCTGACATGAATAATCAAATATACATTCTCTTTACTATAAATTTAAGGTAGGATCCCCAACAAGAGAATTAATATCAATGTAATAATCATGGCTGGAAATTTTAATTGTTATTGCACAAAACATTTCTACCCTCATCCATTCTTCCATTGTAGGCATCTAAGTGTCTTTCCATTTTTGCGCATGTAATAGTCTTACTGCTGTCAACATATATAGTAATAAAGTTCCACATTTCTTCTCCAGTTCTTTTTCCATGAGATCCAAAAAGAAAAGTTCTGGTTTCTTTTGTATCACCACTTTCAGAATTTTCTGTGTTAGAGTGTGAATCATACTCCATTTTTTTTTTTTTTGCTTTATCACATGTCCACCATAGATGATAAAAAGTTCCTTCTTTACACTTCCAACATTCATTTGATATACTTTTATACATCTTAGGTAGCTTATCTGGTGTTAAATATCAATGATACATCATTCTATAAAAATTGTCTTTTAAATTATAATCTAGTGTCAATTTTAAACCCTTCAGTCATATATTTCCCCATTGTTCAAGCATTACATTATATCCCAAATTCTTTGTCTACTGGATCATATAATGCTTTACATGCTCATTTTCTACGTTCAGTTTCAATAACATTTTACAAATCTTAGCAGTAATATGTTCATATCCTAAATTTCTGTTGCTAAGTGAGATAGTTGTTAAGTGAGTTTTGCCCCCTTTTGGGACCTTTCTTGCCACCATTGTTAAGTGAATCACTGCAGTTCTTAAGTTAGTCACATGGTCAGTAAGGGAATCTCATCTCCCCGTTGAGTTTGCTCACCCGAAAGTCACAAAAGGTGATCACCTGACATTGCAACCGTCATAATTATGAATCAGTTACCAAGGGTTTGAATTTTGATCGCGTGACCCTGGGATGCTTCAATGGTCATAACTTACTTTTTTCAGTGTTTCTGTAATTTTGAACAGTCACTAAATGAACTGTTGTAAGTCGAGAACTACACATAGTTCATGTGAAACCCCTTCTTTCCAGGTTAGACTAGCTGAAAAAAGAGAACATGGGAACCTCTTAAAAAGTGATCAGCACTCTTGAGATCATTAATGTCTCCAAGAAAATACTGAGTGACAGCTAAGCCCCCATATTTTTCTCCTTAGGCAGTTCTGTCATTACTGTCTCTTAGTACCACTTTCATTCTTTCTCATGTTTTCCCTATTCTCTGGCATCTGTCTTGCTGTGAGCAGACTCCAAAATTTTTCAAGACATATTCAACTAGGATGTATTATTAGTAGGCACCAAATCTTTATTCATTAGACTCATTTGGCTTTCTGATTATTTATATGATCCTTTAGCCTCCTGCAACTGATTATACAGCATTCTTTCTTGAATTTTTTTACTCTATCTTTCCCATCATGAATATTTTGAGTTCTAATACGGTATATTCGAAAATATTATTTTTGTGCTTGGGCCCCCCCTCTCTTCTCTTTCTATAATCATTCTTTTAAAGCAAGCCATTGAATTAAGGGAGGCATAAAAACAGGGGCACAATTGAAACTTTAGAGTCCAAAAGCCGTGAGCAAAAGATATTTCTGGTTGGGTCTATGACAACTTGCCATGGCCAACTCACTACAGTCAATTGATGATGGCCATCTCGTCTCAGGACAAGAGTTACACTAATATGGAAGAAAGAGTGAAGTAGAATCATTAAAGTAAGGATGCCAAAGGAGGTATAAAATGAAATGGCAAAAGTGAATGACAAAAATTAAACTATTTTAAAACTATTTTAAGTAATTAAATTGAACTGTTGAGTTGTTCTATGGCTAATTGGCCATGGAGAGTTAGCCATGGAGAGTTGACCTTCTATTCTGGATAGGCATCACTTACCCTTCCTATTTTATGAGAAGTGTTGTTTTGACTTTCCTGATCCTTTTACTTTTCCGACTGTTGGAAAAAAGAGAAGAAAATCCATGGAATGAATTTATGGGCTAGTTTTACTCGATGAGCCAGCATTAACTCCAGCAATACTCTTAGGATGGCTTTATTAAAATGACACTACAACACTAGAAGAGACTGTAAATTCTTACAATACCAAAGAAGGCTCCATTTGAAATTGTTCAGACACTGCTAACATAGGAAGGGCCAAATCTGCACAAGCAGATCTAAAGTAACAACACACAACAATAACTGTTTGAAGTACTTTCAATATTTATTGCATGATTTTCTCTGCAGACACACAGAAAGACATCCGGTTGAAAAACAGAAAGCTAAGCCTTGTGTAAACTTACATGCTATGGAAAACAATGAGCTTACCAAAAATACTGGACAAAGATAAATCCATGCCTACTGATGTAAAAACAAGTTCAGAATCAAGCAAAACATTTTTTTTCCCTAACAAAAAAAAAGAAGCATCCATACTAAAGTCCTAAAATTTCACATTCATGACAAGGGCAAATGACAACAAACATAAGCAGCTGGTAGCTCTTCCTACCAGGTGGGTTTTCAATGACCCTTTCATCTTTTCAGCTGTTTGATGGGACTCTTAGCCCATATTCAACAATAGTTCTCCAAAGGTCATTCATTGAAGAGTTTGCAGGTGGCCTATCTAAGATAAACTAAGCTTACCATATGGACTTAGAAAGTTTTGCATCTCTAAAGTTCACACATTAGCTCTTTTGCAATAATCACCACAAAATAACAGGCAATATACAAACACCAAACAGGACAGGGCAAAACAACATAGTTGGAAGGCACCTGGGAGGTCTTGTCATCCCACCCAATGCTCAAGTGGGAGGTCCTATAATATTTTGGATAAATGGTTGCCCAATCTCTTCTTAAAATCCTCCAGTGATGGAGCACCCACAACTTCTGAAGGCAAAGCTGTTCCACTGATTGATTGTTCCCACTGTCAAGAAAATTCTCCTTATACAATGTGTGTGTGTGTGTGTGTGTGTGTGTGTGTGTGTATTCTAGCAAGTCAAAATATTAAAATAAAATCCATTGCATTAATATATCATCCTTCCTAAAACAGCACAGATTTTTACAAAGGGTTGTTATCATGAATAATATTCAACGTCATTCCTTGAAATTTACACTCCTCTGGAGTGAAGTTTCCAGAATTTCATATTCCCACTGAAAATACAGCTATAAAATTTAAGGTTTCTTTTTTTCTAGATGAAGATTGTGCTATTATAGTACTACCACTAAATTGCATGATGGTTTTATCTTTTAGAAATACAGTTTTTTAAAAAAGAAAGAAAGATATATCTCCAGTCTCTCTTGACAGCTATCTAGAAGTAAAATGAAATCCTATTAATGTCATGTACTCAAAAGTAAGGATGAATAAGTTTGAGAAAACTTCTTTTTTAAAAAAATAGATCAGTCCATTCCTTTCTTTCTTAGCGTAAGTTATCCAATTAATTGAAAGAAAAACCTCATATAAATTTGAAAAGAATTTTGCCAGAGCAATTTCTCATGATAAGCTTTTCTATATTTTTAAATATTCATGTGTAGAATAAAAGTGTGTGTCACTCGATGTGTGTGTGTGTGTGTGTGTATAAACACAATTCTTATCCAAGCAAATAAATTGCATACATTTGCAATGATACAGATAATTTTCAAGCTTGTATCAGGATATTGTGAGAAAATGTAACTATTCATTAATTGATTAATAATTATCAGTCAATTATTGAGGTTCAATAATTAATGTTTTTACTGTTTCATGTCTTTCTTCTTGTGAAAATTATATTTGGAAGAAACCACCTCTGATAACCCAAAGTTGAAAATCATTGTAATTCAAGGTAGCTTCAGGAGTTCCCAGTTTTGGAACTGAGAGAACAACTAAACTTATTTTGTATCTGTGAAATGTTAATTCTTTTTATTAGGACAGTCTATTTTAATGTATTTCAAATTATCATTAAAGTATTATTTAGCACATAGAAAAATCTATAGTGTCTTGTATCTATTGGAATAGACTTGGACTTCTTTTGTTAAGAGGACACCAGCTGAAGCGATACCATCTGATCCGACTCAGGAATGTCGGAAGTGATGGATAAGAGCCTGGTACGGAGTTGCTTAGGAATGTTTTTAAGAAGGGAGAGTGTTAAATGATGACCAAAAAGTCTTAACCCACTTTCTAACTTTTAGGTAAACTATAACTCTGAGCATGGAAGTTGTATGCATGATGTGACTTTTAAGGGCTATCATCTATGCCAGGGGTCTTCAAACTTGACAGCTTTAAGACTTGTGGACTGCAACTCCCAAAATCCTCCCTCTAGTCATGTTAGTGCAGGAATTCTGGGAGTTGAAGTCCACAAGTCTTAACATTTACCAAGTTTGAAGAACTTTGGTCTATGCTCTCATGAATGGTTCATGGCATGGTATGCTTTTCAAAATTATATAAAATGAAGTCCCCTCCAAGCAGGGGGTGTGCCCATTTGGAACTAAGTTCCAATTACTCCCTTTATTTGCAAATTAAAGTTCTTTTCCCCACCTATCTGGTGTGATTCATTTGGGCTAGCATAGGGGTCTTCAAACTTGACAGCTTTAAGACTTGTGGACTTCAACTCCCAGAATTCCTCCTCCAGTCATGTTAGCTCAGGAATTCTGGGAGTTGAAGTCCACAAGTCTTAAACTTGCCAAGTTCGAAGACCCTTGGGCTAGCATGCCAGGTAAAAGGTCCAAAGCTTTCTGGGACAAGGTTTTCTCTCTTAGGGACCAATATCTAATATTATTGTCTGCAAAAGCTTCTAAAACAGAGGTATTAAACTCAAGGCCTGTGGGCTGGATTTGGCCCACTGGGTGCTTAGATCTGCCCCACAGGGAACAGTGAAGGACTGGCCTGCAGTACCTCTGCCAGCAAAACCGGAGCTTGGGAGTGGCAGAGGGTGCAGGAGGCTATCCCAGTTGAAAATGGAGTTTGTGAGCCCGTTTTTGCTAGCAGAGCCTCGGGATACCAGAAGCGTCCCTAACATGAGAGAAATCAAACACCCAGCTTGGCCCTCTGAGGTCAAACACAACCCTGATGCAGCCCTCAATGAAATTGAGTTTGATACCCTTGCTCTAAAATATTGTGATGTAACTCTATTAATTTTGAGTTTTAAATGTCCATAAAATGTCCATCCTTCTTCTCAGGGTCTACCTTTGATTCTATAATAGGAGAACACATACAATTTTGTAAATTATCTGCATTTGTTCTATTGTTAACAGCATAATTGCAGGAAGAAATTGTGTGACGGATCACAGCTGTTAAAATTAAAAAAGCAGTGTGGCTAAATAAAATTAAGGAAAGCGAGAGTAAAAAAAACCATGGTGCTAAAAACCATGGTACTAAACAATCAGAAAGGCACTGAACAGCACTGATACGAATTATGAGTAAATTGAACAGGAAATAAGAAAATAAATAGTTAATTTTGCAGTTCAATGAAATGTTGTTTGATGGAGATTTCCAACATCCAAAGAACGAAGTCATGAGCTGATTTCTCTCTTAGCCAATGTGCATAATGGCTTAAAAAGTACACACACCAAAATGAATATATTTCGAGAATATATTACCCAGGAGAAAATAACTTGCAACAAATTCATTATGAAGAGTACTCCCCCAAAATAAAAGGAATACATAGTGCATCCAAAAACAGGATGAAAATTCACATACAAAGAAATCTGAAAATGGGTTTAAAAAAACTTAAGTGAAAAAAAATTATATTTATATGTTTGTGTGTGTGTGTGTGTGTGTGCGTGTGTGTGCGTGTGCTTCGCTACAAAACTATGTGATCGGGCTTAGTTTTGGGGGAGGAGAATAAGGTGAAAAATTCTGCCTCTGCCTACCAGCATCCATCGGTATTCATCTGGCTAGCATCCTGTCAGTGTGTGAGAGAGTTGAGGGCTGTTTCGAAACAGAAGCAGCATTTGCTATGTGAGCAAGGAGATAGCAAGGAGCCTGGGTGTGGCTTAGCTCAACTGGTCTGTACTAAAGCTGTTCGGTGCTGTGAAACTAAAACTGAAACTGAAACTCCTCTGCTCTGCTTGTGTTTTGCATTTGGAACAAATTTCTTTTCAGGTGGGGAGCGGGAGTAGAACTTCTTAGCATCAGAGCAGGTTAATAATAATAATAATAATAATAATAATAATATAAGAAATACTCTAAATGCTCTGATGGTCATTTTGAAAAATCCTTTCTTGGTGAGCATCTAGAAACCAGGAGTGCCAAATTTCAAGTTCATAGGCTTTACGGTTCTGATATAGATAGACAGACAGAAAGACAGATAAAAATATAGATATAGATATAGATGTGTGTGTGTATGTGTGTACGTGTATGTGTATGTGTAAAAACTTAAGAATACATATATATATATATATATATATACACACACACACACACACACACACACACACACGACATTTAGCATAAGTGCGAAGAACGTGATGGCGTTGTGGGTTTTAAAGAAAGTGTGTTCAGTGGGGAGATAGAAGAGAAGAACTAATTCTGGAATGACTTTTTTCTCTCTAAATTACTGCGTTCTTATTTGTCTGTCTCCTGCCAAACCCACTCTCGATTTCCTTGATGTTTTCTACAATTCAGACTTGCTAAAGTGATCTTGTCAACAGTTCACTGGCTGAGTGAAGCAAAGTGTTAGTTAATAGCGTGAAAAGTCTGGTGTGCTGTCAGAGAAGGCCAGACGATTAAGTTGTGAAAATTCTGCTCGCCTGTGTTCAGCAGGCTCGGTGAGAGCAGACTGAAGACGGCGGATGATTTACAGTTAAAATTACAAATGGCATTTGAATGTATGCCACTCAATAATTAAGCGCAGAGGTGTTTCTTTCTTGTCATCTTCTAGGATGAGTGTGGGATTCAGAAGTTGCGGCGTGCCACAGGCGGGGGTAGGGAGGGACACAAATTACATATTCAGATCAAAGCAGAGATAAACAAGTCTATTTTCACGCTGTATCAGTTTTTGCATGCATTCAGACATAAACCCATTCTGTCCAATTTTTACATCCCAATGTATAGAATGGAGAAATAATAGTTTATTTCTGTGCACTTTTTTTTTTTGCAGCTCCCACATTTTTTAGACTTTACTTTTCCTTGATCTAGGTCTTTCCTCATGCAACCTGCCCCAATATCAACCTTTTTATGCAAACTGCATTATTTTGTGAAAAAGCAGAGCTGAAATTATTCCACTACATAACGAGAGAGAGAGAGAGATGGAGAAAGAGAGAGAGAGAGAGAGAGAGAGAGAGAGAGAGAAATAGATAGATGATAGATAGATAGATGATAGATAGATAGATAGATAGATAGATAGATAGATAGATAGATAGATAGATAGATGATAGATAGATAGATGGATGGATGGATAGATAGATAGATAGATAGATAGATAGATAGATAGATAGAAGATAGATAGATAGATAGATAGATAGATAGATAGATAGATATAAAGATTGAGATAAATAGATAGATGATAGATAGATAGATAGATAGATAGATAGATAGATAGATAGATAGATAGATAGATAGATAGATGATAGATAGATAGATGGATAGATAGATAGATGATAGATAGATAGATAGATAGATAGATAGATAGATAGAGATAGATAAAGATATAGATAGATAGATAGATAGATAGATAGATAGATAGATAGATAGATAGATATAAAGATTGAGATAAATAGATAGATAGATAGATAGATAGATAGATAGATAGATAGATAGATAGATA
>NW_020769320.1:14176933-14195236 GCF_900518735.1 Pseudonaja textilis | reverse complement strand
TTCTTTCTTTCTTTCTTTCTTTCTTTCTTTCTTTCTTTCTTTCTTTCTTTCTTTCTTTCTTTCTTTCTTTCTTTCTTCCCTTCCTCCCTCTTTCCTTCCCTCCCTCCCTTCCTTCCTCCCACTACCACAGAAAGCTGACATACGTAGTCTATTTTGTGTTCTACGATCCTACACAAGATTGGAAGGGTGTCTCTTTTCTTCTTTTGCCTTTCAAAATGGAACCAATAGTATATGATCAAATAGCATCCAGTCTTGTAGAGCTCATACCTAAAGCTTGAGCTGATTTATGGGACTGAAGGAACCAAATCAAGGCAATTGCTAGCAGTTATTCCTTAGCAAAAGCCTTTCTGTCCATACTATTTAAGCCTATCACATTTTTTTTAAGGATGATGGACAACCTCATGCAACAACATCAGTCAGAAGTGAAATGTGGAAGGATGAGAAAATGGTTGCTGTATTTGCAGAATGGCATCAAGTGGAGAAGGAAAAAAAAACACCACTTCAGAGTTTGCTTCATAAGCATTTCATTGAGAGAGAAATAAATACATCAATAGAGTTTTCTCAGAACATTTTCGATGGGGTTGCTCTTAATAGGTATGGATATACTTACTACTCTGCATAAAAAATGCATGAAAAAGGAGCTGAGCATTTTAACTGGCATATGGAAAGCTTTACTCATCTGAGGGCTGCGTTTCAATGGTCAGATTTTTTGCCAGTCTCTAAATAGTGGTTGTGCTGGAACATTGATCTCCAGGGGAAAAGGGATTTCCATAACTTATTATCAAGCCTCATTACTGTTACACAAAGGCATTCCAAGGTCATAGTGAAATCCCAATTTTACTCCAGGATGGATCAAACCATCAGTTGCAAGTGGGAATGAGAAACTTTAAAAGGGGGGGGGTTAACAATTTGGGGATTAAAGCAGAGGTGGGTATTCAGCCAGTTCGGACCAGTTCTGGAGAACTGGTAGCAGAAATTTTGAGTAGTTCAGAGAACCTGCAAATACCACCTCTGTCTGGCTCCGCCCGCATCTATTCTCTGCCTCCCGAGTCCCAGCTGATTGGCTGGGCCTCCTTTTGTTGCCCTGCACAGGTGAACGGAGCTGGAAAGTAGGTGGGGAGGAAATGAGGATTCTGCAGTCTCCTTCCCCTGGAGTGCAGTGAGAATGGAGATTTTGCAGTATTTTCCCCTGCCCTGCTCACCAAGCCACGCCCATAGAATTGGTAGTAAAAATTGCTGAATCCCATCACTGGTTTAAAGCCATTCATATTTGGGAGATGAGGCAGAGTTTGCTCAGGAAAAGGGGGTGAGGTCTAATCTTAAGAAGGTGCTATCCCCCATCTCAAATTCATCTGCCAGCCATTGCAATTTTATCATTTATCCATTATTGATGTGCTACCTAGTTATCTATTATTTAGATTTATTTAGTTTTTTTATACCAGAGGGAGGCATTGCATTCATTCATTTATGGTTCAAAGGGAATTCTCTATTACAAACTTTGAAAAAGTTTTAAAGCTTGGCTTAAGCTGGCATAGAGATCTGGATATGGCTTGCAGGCCTTACCGAGGGGGCTGAGTTTGCATAGTCTGAACAGTGAGCCACAAGTTATATCTGTAATGAACGAAGGCAAATGTGACATGTCCTAGGATAATGTTGCAAGAGTAAATCTGGGTCGGTCACAAGGTTTGAATCCCTACCGCTGCATAACGGACTGAGCTCCCGTTACTTGTCCCAACTTCTGCCAACCTAGCAGTTCAAAAGCATGTAAAAATGCAAGTAGAAAAATAGGGATCACTTTGGTGGGAAGGGAACAGTGTTCCATATGCCTTTGGCGTTTAGTCATGCCGGCCACATGACCACAGAGACGTCCTTGGACAGCGCTGGCTCTTTGGCTTTGTAATGAAGATGAGCACCACCACCCAGAGCTGGAAATGACTGGCATGTATGTGCAAGGGGAACCTTTACCTTTACCTATACTTCATATTTATGAAGGTAGCTTACATTTTACCAGATGCCTGTGCGTCACAGTGAAGATATTGATTAGGAGGAAAGGAGGAAACAAGATATAAGACCAATCTCATGGCACACCCTGACATACATCAAAAAACATTTCAGAAGCAGTAGCTTCTGAGGTCTGCAAGTGGGCATCACACACTGCCAGAGTCTAACCATAAGATTGCAAGAACACAAGCAAGCAGTCAGACGAGAAGACCCAAACTCATTGGTACCCACAATGAAATAAACAAGGACATGCATTCAATTTTGAAGCTACTAAGATTGTTGGATGAGCAGGCACAAAAACAGCCAGAGAAGTGATTGAAGCCTGGAAAATGGGCCCTTCATCAATCAATAGGAATGATGATTTACCACCAGCCTATCGAGTACTTAAAAGGCAAGTGCTGGGCAGCACAAACAAACAACAGCTAATAACTTAAAAGTCAGCCATCAGCATACCCCAATCAACATCTAAAAAGCCACATACAACAGGCATCATACCACACACCACACACAGAGCAGCACTGTGCTAGAGAGAATTTCCTTGAAGATGGATTCCAGCACGAGTCCAAAAAGTCCAAGTCAAAACCTCTAATCCTGATGACTGACTAATCCTGCAGCTTTCATGGGGGTTTAATCTAATTTTATGTTCACCAAAGACATCCACAGGGAAGGAGCATTAAAAAAAAGTGGCAATTGAAAAATGAAACAGAAGACCCTCTACATTAAATATTTTTCCCTCTCTGGCCCAAACTGGTACATAAGGATGACAATGAGAAGATATTTCACTCTCCCATATGTAAATCCTATTTGAATATATTCAAGTACAGCAGTGGTGGGATTTAAATATCTTTACTACCGGTTCTGTGGGTGTGGCTTGGTGGGCATGGCAGGAGAAGGATACTGCAAAATCTCCATTCCCTCCCCACTCCTGGGGGAAGGTTACTGCAAAATCCCATTCCCTCCCCAACATACTAACCTGCTTTCTAGCTCCCTTCTCCTGTGCTGGGCAACCAAAGAAGACCCAGCCAATCAGCTGGAACTCGGGAGGCAGAGAATAATGGGGGCAGGGCCAGTCAGAGGTGGTATTTGCCGGTTCTCCAAACTACTCAAAATTTCCGCTACCGGTTCTCCAAAACTGGTCAGAACCTGCTGAATACCACCTCTGAAGTACAGAGGTTGAATCTGTTTTATTAAAATGTCCACTGTACACTCAATGGTCATTAAAATTTATAACCCCAGTTATTACAAAGTTTAATTTCCCTCATGACAAGGAGATCACTTTCTTTTTAAGTGACCAATTTCTAAAACTATCAAGGGAAATGTCATTTTTAAAAAAACCACTGTAGCTTTAACATAAATAATTGCTGATGATTTCCACATTGTTTAGGTTTTGGCCTGTGTATTTTATATTTGTGTGGATTTTTTTTTTTTAAAAGTGCTATATATCTTTTAATGTTTGTTGATTTGGTCATGGACCATCAATTAATAAATAATAACACTAAGGTACATTAGAATATCTGTCAGAAATACCAGTTGCCCGCAAGCAAGAACTGGCAAGGCCACAAAACAGGCAAAGTAACAAAAAAGCGAAGAGTCTAAAATGTTCCATGACTAGAATTCAAACAGTCAAGCAACTCTCCAAACTTAACAATTGTCAATAAGAAAGGTTGAAAAGTCTGGGTAGTGGACATGGAAGTACTTGGAGATAGCCAAAGAGAAGAAAAGGAACTGGAGGAAAATCACAAAATGTAAAGACCTACAAACAGAACTAGAATGAACTGGGAAAAGAAATCAGGGATAATATCAATAGTAATGGGCACCCTGGTGTAATATCAAAACATCTGGAACACTACTTGAACACCATCAACTTTGTCAAAATCACTACCAGTCAATGTCTGTGGAGATTCTCAGTCATCCAGATCATGGTTGTCCCAAAGATGTTTTTTTCAAGAGGCACCTGGACTTTCTGGTTTTTCTTTGAAGGCATTTTGCATCCAAGAAGCTTTTTCAGCTCTGACTGGATGGTGGGGAATGGAAGGAAGCACTTGGCGGCTTCAACTACACGGACCATTAGGACTACTCAGGAGATTCTGAGGACACAGATAAACCTCCAAGTGGCCTCAATGACTCTCTGAGAGGATGTAAATGACCAGCTGTCTGAAAGATGTATAAGTCCTTCCATCCCCCACAATCCAGTCTGAGCGGAAGAAGTTGCTTGCATGAGAAGTGAAAAATCTTCAAAGTATAACAGGAAAGTCCAGTTGCCTCTTTAAAAAGCACTTTTTGTTGTTGTTGTTAAGAAAAGTCATCTGGTGGCCATAGAACCGTGACTGAGGAACATCAATCAGTGGTAAGAAGGATTTATACTCCTTGCAGATAGCTGGTCATTCGCATTCTTTTAGAGAGTTACTGAGATCAGTTGGAGTTTTATCTGTGTCCTCAGGGTCACCTGAGTAGTGCAAATGGGTGTGGATACTCTTTAGGAAGGTGCTGAAGACCTAGTTCTGCCCCTGGGCCTGGGGAACCCAGAGTGGAATGGAGCCCATCAAAGCAAATCAAAACAAAGGATTAATAAATAGTATTGCGTGGTACTTTTCCTTTTGGCTACTAAGGTAGGCTCTTATTATCATCTTGATATACAGGCATTTTATTCTCAGTTCCAACCAAAAATCCTTGCTAACTATGTCCTTGAATTGAAAAAAAAAATCATCTTCTACATTCATTGTCTAAAAGAAACCAAATACTTGAAAAAGCATCAAGAAGTTCTAGAATGGAAATGAATCATCCAAACCTCCCTCCTTGAAAGGCTGGGAACAGGGATTATTGTCTGTTTGAAGAAGCACTTGGAATACTGAATGGAGTTCTGGTCACCACAATATTAAAAAGAATATGTTGAGACTCTTGAAAGAGTGCAGAGAAGAGAAATAAGAATGATTTATGGGCTGGAGGCGAAAATACACAGAGAACAGTTACAGGCATTGGGTATGTCTAGTCTAATAAAAAAGGACTGATGTTTTTGCATCTATATGGGAAGACACATGATTTTTTTAAAAAGTTAATCCAATACTGACATCAGTGTAACCAGGTTCTTGGTGCTCTCTAAACTTGATTGTTTTCTGGCAAATATTTCATTTCCCAAACTAGGCAGCTTGGCTAATGAAATGTGTGCAAGCAAACAGCCAAGTTCAAAGAGCTCCAAGGATTCCATAGTCCTCTTCCTCCTCCTTCTCCTCCTCCTCCTCCTCCCTGCAAATCCCAGTCCTTTCTAGCAATGATGATGTTACCTAGTTTGGGTAATGAAATGTCTGCAAGAAAACAGCCAAGCCCAGAGAGCACCAAGGATCCTTCATTTCAAACCCTGAACTACAAAAATTTCCTTTATTGGTATCATTGTAATCAATTATCTGTGTAATCCAGTGGCTGAGATTGAATTGTGGACTGGGAACTATTTAATTTAGCTTTCATTTAGTTTGCTTGAATGACAGGGCCAGGGAGCTGAATAGCAATCAACCTTCTCAAAATTGCATTCAACTGAATTTGTCTCTATGACAACCAAGCCTTAATTTAGGGGCATGCTATACTATTTGTGCTAGAGAAGTTAAATCATACCCTATCATACTCCTGGACCATCCTATAATCTTGAAGAGAAGAACAGTGCGTCTGCTACAATTTCTGTTTTCCACTTTTGACGGGTGTAGGAACATCTATAGTTTCAGCCTTGCATTACAAAACTCTCTTCCGTATTTTACTCATATCCAAATCAGTGTAGAATTCAAGGCAGTGTAATAAAATATTCAAATATAGCTGCATTTCCATTGCCATAAATACCAATGGAAAGAAATACAATTTCATGAGTCAGTACCATCAGTATCCTGCTTGGGGACATACACTGGATGAAATTGTTTTATTACCCAGAACAATAAGTGTCCACATAAAAACTTCCTATATTCTTTGATCATGCCCTGTGGATGTGTGCTATAACCCGGACACACAATGATGTAGGTATAAATGTATTAGCAGCCAAGAAAAGTACTTTAAGATGATTTTAACGGTATCTGATTTCTAAAGCAGCTGACAACTGTGCCTGAGATTATACCGTATGGAATCTAACAGTCATTTTAACCGCTCTTTTATATACACAGAAAAACCTTGTCTCAACTGCCTCTTGAGGCATTGTTCTCTCTAGAAGGAATTGATCAAATTAATCTTTGGCTTATGACTCTTAAGCACTCCTGATGTTAGAAGTCAGCCATTCCATATATGCTGTAGTAACACTGCTGATTTTCATGTTAAAAACCTTGTATTTTAGCAATGGGGGTAACTCTACCCAACTGCCAAAGGCATAATATGGGGGTGCCCAAGGCATAATATTTAGCAGCTCTGAATAAGTCTGCTTTTGTTGGGGTTGGGATGGGATGGCCAATCTGCACTTTTCTCTTCTCTTAGCTGCTTGTTGGGTTTTTTTTTTCCTCCTCTCAGCTGATCATTGGAGGCTTTTTTTTTTTTTACTACCAGTTCAGCCAAACCTGTCCGAACCAGTAGCATACCACCACTGTTCTGAACCTGCCCTTTGGGGGTTAATAGGAATTTTGAAGTGTGAAATTCTGAAATCACATTGTAGGTTTTTGTTGTTGTTGTTCAGTCACTAAGTTGTGTCCAACTCTTCTCAACCTCATGGACCATACATAGTACTCCAGGTCCCTCCATTCTCCATTGTCTCCTGGAGTTTGCTAAAATACATGTTGATTGCATCAATGACACGGTCTAAACCATCTCATTCTCTGCCATCACCTTCTCCTTTTGCCTTCCATCTTTCCTAACATCAGGGTCTTCTCCAGTGAGTCCTCTCTTCCAGTGTCTTCATTCCATGTTGTCAGATGAGGAGAGCACAACTTTCTCCTTCTGTCCTGGCCACTTTTTACAGTGGCACAATTGAGAGCATTTTAACAAACTGCATCCTGGCTTGGTTTGGTGGCAGCAGTGCCTCAGATAGAAAGTCCATACAGAAAGTGGTGAGGACAGCAGAGAAGATTATAGGAAGCTTGCTTCCCGTTATTCAGAAGATACTGTTTATAAGAGCTATGTGCTTAGAGCTCAAAGTCTGGTTCGAGATATACCCCACACATCCACTTTACAGTCCGTTTCTGTTGATCTCCTCTGGGAGGAGGTTTCAAAGTATCTATAGCAGGAAAGCAGGACTACTAGATTTGATAACAGCTTCATTTCTTATGTCATCCATCTTGTAAACTTGCAGGATTTATTTTTTTATTTTTTATTTTGCCCTATATTTCTATATATCCAAACTGGACTGTGATGTTTTTCTGTGTCATATGTGTGTGTGTGTGTGTGGGGGGGGGGGTTATATGCATAATGATGATCTTTTGAGAGCTGAATGCAATGAAATTTCATTTTAATATATGCTGATTAGTGTACATTTAAAGTGACAATAAAGTTCCTTTTCTATTCTACTCTACTCTATTACTTGCTGCTTGCTTCTTCTTTCTATAACATTTTTATTTTCTTTTTGCTTCGTTGCCTTGGGTCCAAATGCTTTTTCTTGGGGACTGTTCTGACCCAGGCGTTGTCAAACTTAATAAAACACAAACTGAATTTAAAAGTAAAACCTTTTCTAATGTGACACTGGGAATTACTTGCATTCCCATCCAAAACTAATTAGACACAGTTCCTCCAGATAAGAGCACTCTTTTCAGTGCTGTAGAATGCTGCCAAGAAACAGAAGTCCATTAAGGCTAACAAAAACCAACCCAAAAACTCAGAAAAAAACCGACCAGAGTACAGAGATTCACAAAGGACTCAGAGATTATTGAGCTGCTTTGCTTCCTGCAAAGCTCTTCATCATTGAGGCCTGACTTTTATCCCTTATGGGAGGGGCAATCACCTCCCAGCCTTACTTTCAAGTCGCCCTTTCTGCTCCAGCTGCTCTAGCCTTCTAGCAGTTCTGCACGCATGCGCACTGGGAACAGGCTCCCCTGGGTCCTCTGCTTCGCTGCTACCAAACTCCAAAGGCTCCAAAGACAGCACTCCATTCTCAGATGGTCCTGGCCCCATACCTGCATTGGACACAGGATCCTCATACAAGTCCTCTCCAGACTCCCAGACTGTTCCCCTTCCGTCCTCACTGATCATCTGCACTGGCTGCTGGTGAACCACAACAGGGACACCCTATAATTAATTAACTAATATTCCCATTCAATTAAATTGTGCAGGTGGCTTTTCCCTGATCATACCCTTTATTTTGCTTGGAAAAATCTAAGTTAGGGTGATTTTATGTTAAACACCTTGGTTTCTCATCTTTCCATGCTTCTAGGCACAGTATCCTTTCTTAAAAATGAATTGATTTTCAACGTTCGACTTACTGTTTGTTTATTTATTACACAGTTTACCAACCCATCCATTTCCATAAGACTCAAGGCAATTTAAAACAACAGGAGGATTCATACAATAAAAGCAAACAAACAGAGAGCACAAAGCTTCCATCCATCATACCCCTCCATGAAAACCACCAAAATGAACCAAAAAATAAAAATAAAAAATAAAACCAAAACTTTGCAGTGAAAGCTAAAGAACTCTAGACCTACAAAGATATTTGAACTTAGGCAATTTACTTAAATATGAACCTCTAGTTCACCAGTTTATGAACTAGGCCATTAGGACTGTAACTTGGGTTTTATTTTTTTATTTTTTTTAATGTTTTTATAATATGTATGGTAGCAAAAAGATTATTAAGAAGGCCATTATCATAAAAATATCTGCTTAGAGTAGGTAACTTGAAACTAATGACTCTGTGTGTATGGATATGTAAGAGATCATATATGCATTACAGACCTCTCCTTTGTATTTATTCTGAATAGATTATTTTCTTAGGGAAAATGGTTAAGGACAACAAAGGAATTGGCAGGGCTTTGAGAATCAGACAATAGAAGATTGAAAAAATTGGAAAGGATAAAATGGTGAATGCTCCTCTGTGGTAGAGATTGGTTCCATCCAGGGGTGGGATTCAACTGGTGTATATAGTGGCTAGGGTTTTGGTGCCATTGAAGTTGATGCTTTGACCTGTGGCTTTCATGTGTTGGACTAGTGAGGAAGCGTGTTCCAGCTTTTTTACTGCATTTTTGTGTTCATCAACTTCAATGGCACCAAAACCCTAGCCACTATAGAAAACCCCAGGTACAGAATTATCAGAGAAGCCATAGAGATTGAAAAAAGACCTGAAAGCATGAATAGAAGAGATGATTCCACCAGACCGTCAATCATGTGGAAGCCTGCACTCACAAACAAAAAAAATCTCCACACCACAAGCCAGGCAAGCACCTGGGCACAAACAGATCCCCCCTGATACCTCCAGCTCAAACACACCCCAACCAGGCACCCAGATGAAACCTAGCTTCCTAATAAATGATAGCTACCCATTTACTCAGAGCCAAGCTGCACTAAAAGCCTCCAATACAGGAACACAATGTTGCCAGCCAATCAAGACACAAAAAAAGCCACAAAACAGACAGAAGATATTAGAAACACCAATCAAGCAGAACACAGCAAAGTCCAAGACCAATAAACACAGACCAAGACTCCCAACCAATCAGGAGGAAGAAAATAAACATTCTGGCACAGCAGTAGGCTAGCCCCAAATTTAAAACTGAAACAACTGTAAAAGTCTGACTCACAGACGAACACAATACAGAAGCCTGATGATGGCAGATGAGAATTCTACCGAAACATTGCTACAACTTTAAAAGCACAACTATAATGACGTGGGAAAATACCTGAACAAAGCTGAATACCATACATGTAAGTACCCGCGAAAACTTAAGAAAATATATATATGTATATGTATATGTATGTGTATGTGTATGTGTATGTGTATGTATGTATGTATATATATACACACACACACACACACACACACACACACACACAAACACACACACACATATATACATATATATATATAAAAGAATTTTGCAAGAGACAACCTGTCAGCTTGAGTACCCAAATAAAAGTCCAGGATGATTTCAATTCTGAAAAATGTACTGTTTATAGAATACATAGCATGGTAATGGCGAGGTAAAACTAACTCTGAATTTCAAAGGCACCAGTTCACAGTATTAAACACTTAAGTTCCCAGCCCAATCCCTAGGCTTCCACATAGACCATGTAAACAAGTTGTCTTGGTTATGGGAACCATCTGCCTTCTTCTTCACACCTGTTGATATGACCTTGAAAAGTATCCAAACTCTCACAAGCTTCCATGGAATTGCAGAGGTTTTGTTTCTTCAAACTACTCCATTTGTAGTCAACACCTTCCCCCTTACTCTAAGGACAAGTTCAAACAAAGAGGCATGTAGCTGCCCATGTTTCACACTTGACACAACCATTCAAAACAATTTAGCAGCTGATCACAATACAAATATTTGCAGAGAGGCAGGTTGTTCTCATTTCATTTTTTTTTCTAGTTTCAATTTCAGACATAGGGTCTTCAAAAGGGTTTAAATGTTTGCTAATTCTTAACATTTAGCCACTTGTCACTTTTTGCAGTTTTGGGATTTAAAAGACAAGGAGAAATTTGAAATGGTTATTTAAATTCCTGTTTCTCAGTTTTGATCTACGGAAAACTAAATATTTAAGAAATAGGTAGCAGATGGAAGATGCAGTCATGATTTGACTTATTCTTTCTTGCCAACCGAAACTATCAAGCAAAGAATAATATTTTTCCACAGATAATTCTATCAGGGCTTTAGCTATAATTTTCTCTTATAAATGAGTAATTTGCAACAGCAGCAGATTATGGTAAGCATGTAGATGTGTTGGCAATGTGTACTGGAAATAAAACCTCCAGTTTAGCAGAATTCTTAATTCCGAAGATAACACAATATGCTATTTGGATGTTCATCTGGAAGGTTGCATTCCAACTCAACGTTTCTTTGACAGCAGTGGCTGAAACTGAGAATATAAGAATCCTCAAAAGATGCTACATTGGACGTTGATCAAAACAGAAGCTTGGTATTTTCCGGAAATCAAATCAAGATCCGTCTGTAAGATCAGAATGGAATGTATTAAAATTTCTGGTGTTAGCTTAGTCACAGCCTCATTGCCTTAAGTTGCTGCTCTTTCCGTTGCTCGAATGCCAACCCAAAGAACTTAATTTGATTTAAAATAATGTATATTCTTCAGTCAAAATTGCTAAGTATCTGGACACTTAGCCTGTTTTCATGGAATATTCTGCTTTCTTTAGCTATAGAACTACTTGCTAATGTGGGTGCCACATTAGTTTTGCAAAGTGGTTACTATCACTTTATAATGCCTTGGTAAGAAATATTGCATCAGCTTTGTTTACTAGGATGTAAAAAGATGCTAAGACTTTAGAAAGAGTGAATAGAAGAACAACAAAGATGATTACGGGAGTGGAGAAAAACTGTATGAAGAACAGTGGACTGCAGGGGTGGGATTCTACCTGGTCGGACCAGTTCTATAGAACCGGTTGTTATGATTCTGCCCAGTTCGGAGAACCGGCAGATTGCACCACTGGCTGGCCCCTCCCCTCCCTGCCCACTCATTCCTTACCTGTCATGCATGCTATCCAACTTGCCTGCATTTGGTAAGTTGCTATTTTTCCTTCCACCCCACCCTCCCAACCATCAGCTGTTCTGCTGTGCCAGGAGATTTAGATTAGCTAGAAAGTAGGAAATTGTTGGATTTCTTGCTTTCTAGCTAATCTAAAAGCAGAGCTGAAGCTTCCTTAGGAGTTAAGCTTCTATTTTTCAGTGCAGACTCACACAGCAGATTGCAGAAAGGTAGATCTCTGAGTGAATCTGTGATTCTGTGAGCCTGCTTGCTTTGCCTGATTTGGGGTAAAAGTTGCTCTTTTTTATAAAAACAATCGATATTTACATCAATATTTATAATATTTATAAAATATTTATAATATTTTGCATATAAGCCATGCCCAACCATCACATGACCACCAAGCCACACCCACAAATTAGGCCATGCCCACAGAAGAGGTTGTTAAGAAATTTGAATCACACCCCTGGGTGGCAGGAATTGAATATGTCTGGTTTAATGAAAATAAAGAATTGGAGTGATATGATAGCAGTTTCCAGTATCTGAGGAGCTGTGACAGAGAAGGGGGTCTCTCTCTCTCTCTCTCACACACACACATACACACACTAGATGGAAACTAATCAAAGAGAGAACCAATCCAGAAATTAGGAGAAATTTCTTGACATAATAATTTGTCAGTGGGAAGGTTTAATTTCAGAGATTGTGGGTGCTCCATCACTGGAGGTTTTCAAGAAGTGAATGGACAGTCGTTTGTCTGAAATGGTAAAGGGCAGTGATGGTGAACCTTTTTGGTGCCGCGTGCCCAAAACAAAATATGTGCATGTGTGCACCCATGGGCACATGTGCCAGTGCACCAAACTCCCGGAAACTAAAAGAGCAGCTTGTGACTGCTCTGCATGCCACTTCTGATATGTGTGCCATAGGATGCCACCTCTGGCATGCTTGCCATACCTGTAGGTTCACCATTACAGGTATATGTTCTCCTCCTTGAGGAGGACTTGGGCTACAAGACTTCCAAGGCTTCTTCCAATTCTGTTGCTCTATTAAAAGGCTACTATATAGTATGCTATATTTCATTGAGCCATGGTGGTGCAGTGGTTAGAGTGTAGTACTGCAAGGCCAGCTCACTGCTCACTCCAGGAGTTTGATTCTAAGCAGCTCAAAGTTGATTCTGCATCCAGTTTTGTTCATACTGCATCCAGCTTTGTTCACCACATTATAAAAAAGATGTTGAGACTCTAGAAAAAATACAGAGAAGAGCAACCAGGATGATTAGGGGACTGGAGGCTAAAACATACAATGAACAGTTGCAGGAACTGGGCATGGCTAGTCCAGTAAAGAGAAGGACCAGGGGAGACAGGATAGTGATCTTCCAATATTTGAGGGGCTGCCACAGGGAGGAAAGGGTCAAGCTATTTTCTAAAGCGCCTGTAGGCCAGACAAGGAATAATGGATGGAAACTGAACAAGGAGAGATTTAACCTGGAAATAAGGAGAAACTTTCTGACAGAGAGAACAATCAACCAATGGAACAGCTTGCCCTTGGAGGTTGTGGGAGGTTCATCACTTGAGACTTTCAAGAAGAGATTGGACTGCCATTTGTCAGAAATGGTGTTGGGTCTATCGCTTGGGTGGGGATTGGACTAGATGACCCACAAGGTCCCTTCCAACTCTGATTATCTGTTATCTGATTCAGCCTTCCATCCTTCTGATGTTGGTAAAATGAGGACTCAGATTATTGAGGCAATAGGCTGCCTCTGTAAACTGCTTAGGGAGTAAAGCACTGTAAAGTGGTATATAAGTGCTATTGCTATATCTTGGTCACATAGCTAGGTGACAGGATAAATGTATCAAGAAATCTCTTTCTTTTCATCTATGGAAGATCTGGATTTGTTTACTCCCTGTCCCAAGCAAAACAGCCAAAGATATAAATAATGTGCCTCTGGTCCATAAACTTCTTATTTTCACAAATCCCTATTAAAATGTTGAAGACAACATGAATAAAAGGGAAATAACAAAGAATATGGGGGAGATTTGTTAGTTTCCATCAATTACCAGCTACTTTTCACATGGTAATTTATTTCCAACCTAGAATTGCTTCTAGCTTCTGATACACCTTCTGATACACCTTCATACATTAAAAAAAAAAAAAAACCAACTCAGCTAAGTAAGTCTTTAATGATATGTATTAATCATTTTGAAACAAAGTCAATATTTATAGTAATAATACCGATGTTTGAGGTCATTTTTTCTTTCTTTCTTCATGTGAGATTATTCCATCTTGCAACACCTAGTCTACAAAGAGCAGACTAATAAGCAATTAATAATGAATTAGTTAAGGATACTTAATTAGATGGCCCATCTCCAAAAAATCTCAGAGCTTTACTGAACAGGAAAATTAAAATACTGTACGTTTAAATTTTGCTATTACTTTTCTGGAAGGTTACCAGGAATTCAAAAAATATCTTTAAAAGTGCAATAAATCTGGAGTAAATCAAACAGATATACTGTTTCTAAGAAAAGTCTATGGTGTCAACTAAAAAATACTTCTTTGTTTTTTTTTAGTTGCCAGCAGAAAGGGATGGGGAAATGTAGGGCATTCCTAAAATGCTTCAGATAATTGCTAGATAGCCGAAGCTGTTGGCGCACAAGATTATTACTGGAGAGCATGATTGATGACTCTTGGCTATGGATGTGTCCCATTGGAGAATATACATCCTAGGGGTGGGGGAAAGACCAGGGTCAAGGGGGAAATGAATAATGTTGTCTTAGTGTTGGCTACACCCAGGTAAGCCCAACATGGTCACTCCTAATAAATCATTTTTTTTTTTACTCTGAGAGATGTGGCAAGAGACTTATGATTTGAATGGAGGTGGATTTGTCGGAGCCCTTACATATGGTTGACTTCATGCAGTCACATGGAATTTTGAGGATAATGTGAGGATAACTATATATTTTATACATAATTGTTCTGCTTAAAAACTAAAAGGGAAAGAAAGACTGATTACTAACTGTTTGAAGGTTTCTCTCTGAAACTTTGATAAACCTGTAATCAAACCTTGGTTTTCATCAAAGAATCAACTATTGATCTAAAGCCTTTTGAAGTCAAGAGTTGGACCATCATGTGTTCTCCAGACTTCTTCAATTATTCAGTTATCCTGATGACAAGAGTTAATGTAACTTCAAGTTCCATTTACCATGCTTGGCTCTCCTTCCAAATTTAGACTAACTTGATTAGAGGGTACCTTGGAAGCCTTCTATTCCAGCCTGCTGTTTGAGCAGGAGATGCAAAACCTGTTCTGACCTAGGCTTCACAAAATCAGGAAACAGACTTCTTGTCCCGCCAAACCCCCTTTTTATTAGGCTAATGTGAATTCCTCTCATTCACATCCAGGAAAGTCCTGGCATACAGTCTTTGAAGGGTGAATTGCAAGCACAGACCTTATCAGGCTTGGAGAGTTGAAGGCCAATAGCTTCCAAGTGCAACGCTGTACAAGAAAATACTTGGCAAGGAGTCTCTGTGAGTCACAAACAAATCTTCACACTAATTAAATGAAGTAATTGTCTCCTGCAAACACCACTCCCATTTCGCTCATATTTATTCCCTATGGGAGGGGCCATTCACCATCCACCTGTGCCTTTATTCACCCCTTGTTCCCTTCTCCTGGCAGCTCTGTGCATGCACACACTAGGAACAGGCTCCAACTGTTCTTCTACCTCACTGATCTCTTATTCTGAAGGCAGCTGATAACTGCCAGATGGCCCTGGCCCCATCTCTGCCTCCGATGCAGAGCCCTCGTCAGAGCCTTCCTCAGACTCCAGGACTGGCCCATGTTCCTCCCCAAACTCCTCACTGTCTGAATCTGCTACCAGCTCTGCTGGCTGCTGGCAGGCCACAACGATACCATTCCAAACAGATAGCTGTCCAATTTTTCTTAAAAGCCTCCAATGCTGGAGCACCCACAACTTATGAAGGCAAGCTGCTCCACTGATTCATTTTGTGTTCTCTGTCAGGAAATTTGTCCTTAATTCTAAGTTGGGTCTCTGCTTGATAAGCTTCCATCAAATAATCTGGTGTTATCATAAGGGTGCCACCACCAACCCAAGCAGCATTTTAATATGCAAGCTCTTAATCCTTACAATTGTACTTTATTCATTGGAGCATTTTTGGAAGCTGTCCTTGTAGAAAAGACATGTTCTGACCCAGGCTTCATCAAACGTACTTAAACACAATCTTGTTTTAAAAGCAAACCCCATTTTATTTTAATTCCCAACACTGGGAATTACTTGCATTCCCAGCCAGAACTAATTATAAACAGTTCCCCAAGATAAGCACACGCCTTTCAGTGCTGTGGAATGCTGCCAAAACTAAAAGTTTCCAATTATAACAAACCAACTGAAGTACCAGAGAAAAACAACCAGAGCTTCAAGGAGGACTCGGAATCTGTCTAATTACTTTGCTTCCTGCAAAGCTTTTCGTCATTGAGGCCTGACTTTTATCCCTTATGGGAGGGGCAATCACCTCCCAGCCTTACTCCCGAGTTGCCCCTTCTGCTTCAGCTTCTCTCACCTTCTACCAGCTCTGCGCACACACACACTGGGAACAGGCTCCCCTGGTTCCTCTGCTTCACTGCTGCCAGACTCTGGAGCCTCCAGAGTCATCACACAACTACCAGATGGTCCTGTATCGGGTGCAGGACCCCCGTCCAAGTCCTCCCCAGACTCCCTGACTGATCCCCTGTCTTCCTCACTGTCTGACTCCACTGCTGTCTGCACCAGCTGCCGGCGAACCACAACAAAACATTTGGACAGAAGATCTCCAATAGGGGTCTTGAAGCACAAGCATCAAACTTCAGGCCATGGTTGCTTTGAAGCTTCAAAGACCAGATCTGAAGGAGCGCTTTACTCAAACTCATGAACAAGCAGAGAAGAGAGGGGTTTTGAATTTTAATTGGGATGCTGAAACATCAAATCACACTTGTTTGTTTTCTAGAGACCTGTCGTGTTAGTGTAAAAGAGAATGAAGCATGAAATGTAAAAGATGTCTATCTCTCAGACAATGAATGGATGCCTTGTTTATGGAATTAGGTTATTTCACATTACTTTAAAGAACACAAAGGAGCACTTACATTGAGGGTATGCTAAGGTGAACATTTGTTTAGCTGTAGTTAATTGATTAGTCAGTTGGAAAGGAAAAAAACATTATTCATTTAAACATTTTTGAATTAATAGACAGCCGTAACAGACAAATACGCTTGTGCAATGGAGTGTAAAACAACTGTTTCCTGTGTATGGCTTTCTTACTGAGTCTGTGCTTTTATTAAATCCTGAATGTAGATAAACAAAATGTTGAAGAAGAATGATGGAACCTGTAGTTAAAAAAAAAAGAAAAAGAATGCAATTCTCTGGATTTTCCACCGCAAAAAAGTGTCTAAGCACAACCAATTTTATGGGGGAGAATTTGGAATCTTACACAGCCAACCTTTAGGGAAGATGGAGAAACTCGCTGAAAAGGTGACTCTAATTGCAATGACCCCATGAAAATAGATATTTAATGCTTTATAAAAAAATCATTTGATGCTTAGGAATCAATCTGTCTAATCTCACAAGGAGGAGTTTCCAAGTTCCAAAAAAAGCCCAAATGTATTTCCCCTTTGGAAGGCTGGAATCAGTGTGAATACAAGTACAGCTTCCTGCTTACAAACAGAATGGAATGGAATGCGATGCAATGCAACAGAACAGAACAAAACAGAACAGGATCTTGGAGGTATTCTAATCCAACTCTCTGCTCAAGCAGTAGATTTTATATCATTTCAGACAAACACACTTTCCAATCTCTTCTTAAAAACCACCAGTGATAGAACACCCACAACTTCTGGAGACAAACCATTCCACTGTTTGTTCTAAACTATCAGGAAACTTCTTCTTTCGTTCTAGGTTGGATCTCTCCTTGATAAGTTTCCATCCATTACTTCCTGTGGTGCCTTGGAGAATAGATTGACCCCATCTTCTTCGTGGAAGTCACTTAGATATTGGAACACTACTATCATGTCACTCCTAGTCCTTCTTTTCATTAGACCAGATATACCCAGTTCCTGCAACCATTTTTCATATTACTTAGCCTTCAGTCCCCTAGCATTTTTGTTCATCGTCTCTGCATTTTTTCTAGAGTCTCAACATCCTATTTGTATCACAGCAACCAAAGTTAGATACAGTATTCCAAGCATAGCAAAGTATTATAAAGCAGCGCGAACACTTCATGTGATCTTAATTCTATCCTTCTATTAATGCAGTTCAGGAATGTGTTGGCTTTTTTGACAGCTGTAGCACACTGATCATCCACTAGGACTCTAAGATCCCTCTGGCAGTTGCTGCTGTTGGGACAAGTACCAGTTATTCTATACCTTTGCCTTTGGTTTTTCTTGCCAAAGTGTAAAACCTTACTTTTCTCACCACTGAATTTTATTTTATTGGATGGGTAGGGCTCAGTGTTCAAGTGAATAAACATTCTTATGCTTACAATCACATGAATTGGGGGGGGGGAGTTCTATTTTGATCCATGCCTTCTACAGTTTTGAAATCAGACCACTGTCCATAAAACTTCAATTGTTTTATAAAATGTAAACTTTAGTTGCCCTTGTGTTGAAATTGACTCCTGATGACCATGGAGGCTTCTGGACATGATGTTTGGGGTGGTGATTTGCTTTCTTCTTCTTCTTCTTCT
>NW_020769320.1:14160902-14174839 GCF_900518735.1 Pseudonaja textilis | reverse complement strand
AGAATAGAATAGAATAGAATAGAATAGAATAGAATAGAATAGAATAGAATAGAATAGAATTCTTTATTGGCCAAATGTGACTGGACACACAAGGAATTTGTCTTTGATGCATATGCTCTCAGTGTATATAAAGGAAAAAAAAATATTCATCAAGAATCAAAAGATACAACACTTAGTGATAGTCATAGGTTACTAATAAGCAATCAAATCATACTAGGAAACAGTCTTTGTGTTCTTACGATATTTTCAAATCTGTGAATGCCTCAGTGCTGCACTTCACTTCATTCTTCTTCATACATTCAGCCTCACATATAACCACTCTGTTTTTCCTTTTTTTTCCCTTCTCACTGCCAGATCTTGTATGTTTTCAAAAGAAACTATTCCAAATATAGTTTTTGTAGGCTAGTAAACCAGGAAATACCTCGAGGGTTCTCAATTTTGTGGGTTGGTTTCCAAACTTTTCATTACCAGGCTAAGTAATATCTCCAGCGGAATTTAGAGGATGACATTGTGAGTGTTCTTCTAGTTATAAGGGCTTTGTGTGGTCATTAGGTCTTATGTTGGAGAGGTCACATCAGATGAGGGTCTTGTGACAACAATAACACTTGGACTTACATATTGCTTCACAGTGCTTTACAGGCCTTTCTAAGCAGTTTCACAGAGTCAGCACCTTCCCCTCAATGATCTGGCTTCTCATTTTGCCAACCTCAGAAGGAGGGAAGGCTGAGTCAACCTTGAGCCAGTGAGAATTGAACAGTTGAACTACAGTCAGCTGACAGTCAGCAGAAGTAGCCTGCAGTACTGTTCTGGCAATGAGTTGGACCCACCCATCCGCCCCTGCGCTAGTCCAGCCCCCATAAGTAAAACAGCACCTCAGTTGTTTTACTCACTGGGGCTGAAGGTAAGGTAATTTTTAGAACTGTTGTTTGACAACTGCTACCATGCATGAGCAGGTGCAAAGTGCACACTCACTGAACCAGTTGTTACACCATTTGAATCCCACCACTGATAAAGGGGGGAAGAAGAAAATATGAGGTATAAAGGAAGAAAGGAAAAGGCATTGGCTTCCAAATCTTTTTAGCACAGTACAAGATAACAATATTACAACCTCAGCTTTTTAACTTTTACACATTAGTATATGACAAGACAGTTCTATAACAACAGATCTATCTAATCAGAAAAACCAAAGTGAAAGTTTCATTTTTTTTCATCACAAGCACAAAATCCAGAAGTGATATCCAAATCAAAACATAAATATATTCTCCTCTTTGAACAGAACAATCAATTTAGCCATTACTGCTTTATCTTCCTTGCTGTTGAAATATCTATTTCTATTTGCACTGAATAATCTTTATAAACTGTTATAAACTATGAGGGTTTATAATGTTTGTTCTCATTGTATAGATTGACATATTTAGGATGAAATAGTTTTTTGAAGCCAAGAGTCTACTTTATAAATTGCATGAGATTTTATTGTCAGATGCATTGGGCCTATTAAAACTGCAGTGCAATATGAAAAGTCAAATTATTTTGGACTTTCAAATCGGTTTAGAAAATTTATGAGATCTTCATGTGCAAATAAAACCACACAATAGATTTAGACTTCAGAAGTGATTTGAGAGCAGTGTGTTTGGACCTAGGCAAACTATTGCCAACTTTTCTGACCAGTCTTAAAGGATTCCAACTGGATTCAGCAATTCTGCTTAAAGCAATGATTACATTCAGGCTTGAGTTTGTGTGGCAATCTTTTGTGTGATACCCTTACAGTATTTGAAGCATGCTATAAGATTATCTCCAGGATGATAATAAGGCAGGACATAAAAATATATTAATTTTAGAGAAATAATGATACAAGTTTTATAGATAGTGAAATATGTGGTATTAGCAAGAGAAAGAACAAGGAAGTGTGAAAAGCCAAACAACAAGGATCATCTATAGGCCACAAAGTCATATTTGCCAAGAAACCGTGTCTCGCTTGTAACACAACCACAAGCTAGGGAGTTTAGCAAGATGGGTTTGTGACATCCAGCCATCCTAGCCTAGCAACAGGGGAGGGGGAAAGCTATGTTTCAAGTAACCAATGAATGACTGACAAGTTATATTTCTGTGTTTTGCCCCTTCTGAAGAAGTATATAGGCATCTGCTGTTCTATAAGAAGTTTGTTCAGAAGTAGCTCTGGCTAAAATATTCTGAACCTGTTTGCGCAAATAAAACCAACTTATTTTTGGATTCCAAGGTCTGAGTCTCTTAATTTCTTGCAACAATAAAGTGAAAAGTGGTATAATAATAACCCAGATAAAGAGAACTTCTTGACAGTAAGATCTGCACAAGTGTGGAACAGCCTGCTTATATAGGTTGTGGGTTCTTCATATCTGGTGCTTTTTAAGTGGAGACTCTTGCAGATTGTTTAATTGATTTTTCTGCATATTGAAGAGAGATGGGCAAGGTAATTTTACAGATAGATTATAGATAGATTAACAGAGTTGGAAGGGACCTTGTAGGTCATCTAGCCCAACCCCTTGCCCAAGCAGGAGACCCTACACAATTTCTGACAAATGGCAGTCCAATCTCTTCTTGAAAGCCTCCAGGGACGAAGCTCCCACAACTTCCGAAAACAGTTTCTGTTCCATTGGTTGATTGTTCTCTCTGTCAGAAAATTTCTCCTTATTTCCAAGTTGAATCTCTCCTTGTTCAGTTTCCACCCATTATTCCTTGTTTGGCCTTCAGGTGCTTTGGAAAGTAGCTTTACCCCCTCCTCTCTGTGGCATCCCCTCAAATATTGGAACACTTCTATCATGCCTCCCCTGGTCCTTCTCTTCCCTAGACTAGCCAAGCCCACTTCTTGCAACTATTCTTCGTATGTTTCAGTCTCCAGTTCCCTAATTATCCTGGTTGCTTTTCTCTGCACATTTTATAGAGTCTCAACATCTTTTTTTATAGTAAGGTGACCAAAGCTGGATGCAGTATCTTGGTATTCTTTTCAATACCACAATTCTATGATTCTATGAATCAAACCTTTGAATGAAATATTCAAACATTCTTGTTATGTCCTGAGGACTCTAGGAGTTCTCGCTCAGGTCCACTCACTTTGCGGGGGCGTTCTCCCCTTTACCCATTGGTTGGTTCTCCCCAGCAGCCAGCTATAAAAGCAGGCTGCGGGGTCCGACCAGTTGCTGATCGCTGCGAGCCAGTTCCAGGCATGGCAAGCACGGTCAGCCCTTTATTGTTATAATAAAGTATTGTTGCACTCATGCTCTGGTTCAGCCTCTCTTTTCCCAAACTTAACAATTCTTGCATGCAAGCAATAAGGATAGAAGAAAATTAAAGTCAAGCAATGCAAAATTCAGTTGACATTTGTATTCAAAGTCAGCACTACAGCTTTCACAACAGCACTGGTAAATAGTAACTAAAAAAAACCTCTCAATGATTCTGAGTGAATCAAACTTGACTTGAACAAGAAGGCCTGAGAATAATCTAGTATGGAGTGAAGATGGTTAATTCCGACTCAGAAGTATTTCTCTTCACTCCTTTTTTCAATTCCAACCTCTCCATCCTCTTAAAATCTGCTTTAGTGATTTAGAGAGCTCACAGAAATTATCTGTAGAGTCTTTTCTCTGTGTCTTTTCATTCCCAAATCAGTAGATTTGAGAACTTTTTCATAAACTGTGATTCATAATTTTCACACTGGAACCTATTAAACTTTAATCAAACAGTCAAATTATAGTCCCTCAACTGATTATGTTATAAACGCTCAGTGATAGGGCAAAGGTCATTTTGCATGCATTTAAGCTCTAACTGAACTGTCATTATCTGTCTCTTTTTACTAACCTTTTCTTTCTGGCCTCTGTACACACCATTCATTCGCCTACCAGAAAATGTATATTTAAGCCATGTTCATAACAAAGATTAACATTCCGGCAACTGATGAAGAAGCCTACAATCCACCAAAGCATGTATCACTGTAAATTTGGTAGTATTTAAGGCCCTATATATTTTTCCCCTCCTACAAGACAGGCTAAGCAACCAGTTGGCAAATAAAAACTTCATGTTGTGAATCTGTAAGATATATAGATGACTGAGTTCATATATTCCACCAGAATATGCTTCCAGGACTGCTCCCAAAGACTGCGTTCTTTGTATGAATAGCAGTAGTATTTAGCAATAGCACTTATATACCACTTTATAGTGATTTACAGCCCTCTCTAAGAGTCAGCCTCTTGCCCTCAACAATCTGGGTCCTTATTTTTCTGACCTTGGAAGGATGGAAGGCTGAGTCAGCCTTGAACCGTTGAGATTCAAATTGCCAAACTGCTGCCAGCTGGCAGTCAGAAGAAGTAACCTGAAGTACTGCATTCTAACCACTGTGCCACCATGACTTTAGTACTTTGTTTCTAATACCAAGATAATTCTATATTATCAGGGAAACTAGTTGTTGGTGAGTGGTGGTTCAGCATTCCTCTTCAAGGACAGGGGTGTCAAACTCAATTTCATTGGGTTGTGTTTGACCTCGAGGTCATGGCCAGGGTGAATGTGGCCAGCTTGAAGTCACCTATGTTAAAGATGCCTGCGTAGGCTCAAGTGCTCTGCCAACAAAAATGGGCTCCCAAAAACTTTGATAAATTTATGGAATATGCTCAATAAATATATTGAAAATAATTGAAATGAACTATGAGGATGGTTGAAATGAGATTAATATTGGTGACTGGTATTAATTGAATATATTAATTTTCCTTCTTGAAATTATAAATAAGTTTTATGAAATTAAGGGGAGAAAATACCATGTGGAATCTGATCTAAAAGGTACATATGTTATGTAGTTCTTAAGGGATTATTATTATTAATTTTCTAGGTAATAAAAGTTAAATGTTTATTGGGATTCAAAGGGGAGGTAATTAATGAATATGTAAATTATAAGGGTGGCACACTCAAACTAGTAACGGGGGGGGATTTTTTTTCTTCTTTTAAATGTTTCTATTAATGTAGAATTTGTGAAATGGTGAAATAAGAGTATGCAATGAAATTGCAAATTTGACAGATAAAAGTACTAAAGTATAATGATTGTGAAGATATGATAATTATCTGTGATTTAAATAAGAGGAAAGCATTTTGAAAATATAATAAGAGAAAACATGTAAAGTATTAATAAGATAGGAAGTTGAATGTAAAAGATGAATGTATAACTATGGTCATATTTGTATGTAAATGTGGAAACCTGGAATCATGCTGTTCACTAAAAAGAGATGTTTTTAAAATGTGGAAAACTGAAATAAAATTTGTTTTTTTTTTAAAAAAAGGGCTCCCAACATCTATTTTCAACTGCATTGGCCTCCTGCAACCCTCTGCCAGAAAAAATTGAGCTCAGTTTTCACTGGCAGAGGGCTGCAGGAGGTTGTCGCGGCCAAAACTGGAGCCTGAGAGGGCTTCTGGAGGCCCTCCCAAGCTCCATTTTCACTAGCAGAGGCACCATGGACCGTTCTTTTGCTTCCAGAGTGGCCCTGCGAGACAGATCTAACAACTCCATGAACCACATTTGACCTGTGGACCTTAATTTTGACACTCCTGTTCTAGTAGAAATACTACTGTAAAATCTCTAGGACTACGCAGTCTGCACCCCAATATAATGCCAACAGCGGTCGATACAAGAAGATTCTGGACCCCCAATGAGGATATGTGAAAATCACAGAAGCTGGCTTTCCATCCATGTGCAGATAAGCTCACATCGATAAAGGAGAATACTCTACCTAGCTCTGGGTTGAAATGAGAGATCCTTGATACTCTCTGAGTTTGGCTCATTACCCAAACTAGATAATACCATCAGTACTAGTCACTGGTTTGGGCACTGAACCATCTGCAAGAAAACAACGGAGCTCAGAGAGCACAAGGGACCCCAAAAGCTGACACATTATGATGCTGCAAGTAACTCCAAGATCCATCTTTTAATACATGAGCTCCAAGGATGTAAAATTGCGAAATATCACAGAATAAATTATGCAGGTATTACTGGGTAATTTGTAGACCTTTGCTGTTGATCATGAGAATGGGTCTCCAAGCATGAGGATAAGTACAAAACAAACAGTCTAATCAAACATTCAGCTCATCTATATATATAAAAGCGAAAGTCCACTCACGCTTCATCACAAAATCTCCAGAACTGGTAAAGCCCACAAACTTGGAATTTGGCACATATGTTCCTCTTGGCTTCTAGAGGCTCATTAAGAAAGGATTTTTTGAAATGACCATCAGAGCATTAGTATTTCCTATATTATTATTAACATGCTCTGATGCTAAGGAGTTCTACTCCCCCTCCCCACCTAAAAAGAAATCTGTTCCAAATGTAAAGCAGAGGAGAGGAATTTCAGTTTCAGTTTCAGTTTCACAGCACCAAGCAGCTTTAGTACAGAACAGTTGAGCTAAGCCACACCCAGGCTCCTTGCTGCCTCCTTTTTGCTCACACAGCAAATATTGCTTCACTTTCCAAATAGCCCTCAACTCTCTCACACACTGACAGGATGCTAACCAGATGAATAGTGATGGATGCTGGTAGGCAGAGGCAGAATTTTCTCCCCTTATTTTCCTCCCCCAAAACTAAGCCCAACCATATAGTTTCCTAGCAAAGCAGGGATATCGAGCTAGTAATATATAAACCAAAGCCTTTAATAAGCAGCAATCAATACCAGCACCATACTGTACATTTGAAAAATTAAATGTGATATAACCGACCACTTCCTTGAATGCTTTTCACCAGCCAACACATGCTTGACATTAAAGCTTTACCCATATTAGGTTTTTGTGCAATTAAATTAGAATAGATTAGATGTCACTCATGAATTATCTCCTGTTCTCCTACTGTAATTCATTTAATTGGTCTCAGTGATCAACTCCCAGCTTTCAGATCTCTGGTGAATTTGTTCTACCCAGAAGCAGACGTTTCAGGAGATATATCCAGTTTGAATTCTATCTTACGTACTGCTAACACCCTGGAGCCATTCTTTTTATGTCAAATTGTCACATAAAATTTTGACAAGACATGGGTAACTGTTCAGCGCTAGCCATTAGAGTACTTCCTAGAGATTGGCTAAAGTATCCATGCCACTTGTTTCTTTTTCGTATTTGTGATCAGATCATTGCATCCATCTTTCAAGTCGTATAAATTAATTCTACCCACCGGACAACCATCTTCCAGGACAAGAAGCAATGGATGAAAATTAATCAAGGAGAGCACCAAATTAGAATTTAGATTTTCTCCAACTTAGGAGAAATTCCTTGACAATTAGAATAATTAACCAGAGGAAGGGCTTGCCTTCTGGAATTGTGGGTGCTCCAATCCTGGAGAGGTTCAAGAAGATACTGGACAGCCACTTTTGCTTGAGCAGGAGGCTGGACTAGAAGATGTTCATTGTTTCTTTCAACTGTCAACCTTGAAGTGATCATAGCTGAGGCCATCTTGGAGGCCTCAGGGTTGCCACATAGCAATAACAATAGCGATAAGACTTATATGCCACTTTACAGTGCTTTACAGCCCTCTCTAAGCAGTTTACAGAGTCAGCCTATTGCCCTCAACAATTTGGGTCCTCATTTTACCTCATTTTACCCACCTCGGAAGGATGGAAGGCTGAGTCAACCTGGAGCCTGGTGGGATTTGAACTGCCAAATTGTAGGCAGCTGGCCACAGAAGTAGCTTGCAGAACTCTAACCACTGTGCCACAGAGGCTCCCATAACATCACATCACATCACAGAGGGAGGGGGGGAAATAGTTAGATGGGGTTAGATGGGGTCACCAACTGTTATTCTGTTATTCCTTTTGTTGGATGAACTGATAAGTGATTTATTATCACTTATTATTATGAACATATTATCATTATATTATGAACATATCACTTACTGTGGAATTGTAAGAAAGCCCAAACATATTGGCAGAAAATTCAGAAATGGATAGAAGAGATGTGTAAAACTAAAGTAGAATTTAGACTCGATTTTTTTTTTATTGGGAATTAATGTGGGAAAATATAATAAAGGAGTAATATACTTAATAATGCATGTCACTACAGCTGCAAGGTTAGCTTATGCTCAGAACTGGAAAGATAACGAAACCCCAGAAGAGATGGAAATAATCGGGAAAATTTGGATGTCCGCCAAAATGGATAAATTAACTCAAGAATTTTTTTTTAAAAAAAGACCAAATCTGATTATTATAAAATTGGGGAAAAATTCTACCACTGTTTGAAAAAAGGAATGAACAAGAATATCAAAAATGACTAAAGCTTATTCTTAGATTTGGGAAGATGGGTCCAAGGACGGAGACAAGACTCAGATAGCAACAACAACTCTTTATTAGTGACTTCAGAACTGAGCGAAATATCCCAGCCGCAGCAGCCCCTTATATAGGGCTGGCTGCGGCTAGGCAGCCAATGAAGGCGATTTGAGTTTGCCGCGCTTGGTTAGACCAATCGCGGCAGCCCATTTACTAGCCAATCGGATCAGTCTGAGGTGACCAATCACGATCCGCTATCAGCGGGCCAATCCGATTTGCAGGCTTTCAAGCCTGCTAGTCCGGAACACTTATGTATATATGTAAATTTATATTATTTTCTATATTTATTAATTAATGACGTAAGACAATCAGGTCTGTCAGAATGTATGCACCACATTCATCATTGTTTTTCATATCTTTTCTTTTTTGTATGTTTAATTTAAAAAAAAAAGAAACTTCTTGGATGAGAAGTGAAACGTCTTCAAAGAAAAACAAGAAAGTCCAATGTCCATTGGATGTCAGCAGAGGAGAAGGATGGTAATGTTTGGGGAAAAAAACTGAGGTTCAAAGTTTTACATTAACATAAGAGTAGAATTACTAACACTCCATAATAAGGTGAAAGCAAAATCCCCTTACGGAAGACTCAATATACTGTATTAATAAAAAGCCCAATCTCAATTCAAGACAAATGAAATGATCTTTGGCTGAATTAAAAGGATATCATGGAGTCGAACTAAATGTGGGTCTATTGAAAGAAAGATAGTGGGTAGTTTCCAATATCAACAGATATTTTGGAGCTCCTTTAAAGATATTTGTAGAAGAGGAGATGATAGGGTAGAAGAGAGAAAAGCAATGGGGAAAATTGGTCAAGGTACATAAACCTGGAAAGTTTGTAGGCTTTACGGTTCTGGAGATTTTGTGATGATGCGTGAGTGGTATTTCAGATAGATAGATAGATAGATAGATAGATAGATAGATAGATAGATAGATAGATAGATAGACAGACAGACAGACAGACAGATAGTATTCAGCTTTGTTCGGGTATTTTCCCACGTCATTGTAGTTGTGCTTTTAAAGTTGTAGCAACGTTTCAGAAGAATCTCATCTGCCATCATCAGGCTTCTGTATTGTGTTTGTCTGACACAACAGACGAACACAATACAGAAGCCTGATACGCACAACTACAATGATGTGGGAAAATACCTGAACAAAGCTGAATATACATATGGCAAATACAACTGCAATTGCTTGGAGAGAGAAAGATATAAATTTTATTGCAGAAAGTTTATCAAACCTTGAAACCTACTGGTTAGGAGGCTTGTTGGGTCATATAGGGAAACATCAATGAAGCAAGCTGATTAGAGGTGTGTAGGAACTGATCCATTCTGCCTTATCCAATTTGCAGCAAAATCCCCCACTTTGGCAAAGGGCCTGATTCCCTTTTAGCCAGCTCAGAGATTAACCTCTTCTGTCTTTATTCCTGATTGCATTGGGTGCACTGGGGAAATAGAGGCTTGCCAGCCTATTCATTAGCAAAAGAAAAGCGGAAACATTTAATGGCACCTAGGTGGTTGCTTTTATGCATTTGACCTGCATGATTACAGAATTCAGTCTTGTTGTACTGTCTGCACTTACTTTTTGTAGCAACACTTATCAATGCATGAAACAACAAGGAGTTATCTTCACCTATTGGCTTGTCACATTCTCTTGGCTTCTGTTCCTAATGGAAAATGCTAGTCCAGTTGCTTAATCACCGTGTCATGTTGCTTCTCCCTTTCATGCTGTTCTTATTGTTTTAAATGTATTGGAATAGGACAAAAATTGCAAGGAATGGAATGGAATGGAATGGAATGGAATGGAATAGAATAGAATAGAATAGAATAGAATAGAATAGAATAGAATAGAATAGAACAGAGTTGGACAGAGTTGGACAGAATTAGGAATAGAATTGGGAATAGAATTTGGAATAGAATAGAACAGAACATAACAGAATAGAACAAAATAAGGAATAGAATAGAATAGAATAGAATAGAATAGAATAGAATAGAATAGAATAGAATAGAATAGAATAGAATAGAATAGAAGATCCAGCATCCCATTCGTCTTTATAGCAATAGCAATAGCACTTACACTTATATACCGCTCCATAGTGCTTTGCAGCTTTCTCTAAGTGGTTTACAGAGTCAGTCTCTTGCCCCTAATAATTTGGGTCTTCTCATTTTATTGACCCCGTAAGGATTGAAGGTCTTGAGCTGGTAAGAATTGAATTGCCAAACTATTGGCAGTCAGCAGAAGTAGCCTATAGTACTTCTATATAGTAATGCATACTATAGTAATGCATTCTAACAATTGCTTTTATTGTACTAATATACCAATAGATGCACACACTAGAGGCAAAATATTGGAGATACTGCTTACAAAGAACCAAGCAAACAAAAGAAAGCCGATACACCTAGGTATATCACTTAGTATATCACTTAAAGTTTAAAATAATAAAAATGTAAATGGGTTATTGATTTCCAAGAGGGAGACGTGAACAAGGGAAGAAAATTAAATAAAACCTCATGCAATTGAAATATTATTCTATTTAAACAAACAAAAGAAGGCAAGGCAAAAAAATTGAGATGTGCAATATACATAACAGATTGGAAATAAGGAAAGGCAGAGTAAAGAAAGACAAAGAAGAAGAATTCAGCAAGAATGGAAATTAAGATGATAAATGGAAAAATATCTCAGTCCTGTGGTGCTTTCTGGGTTTGATTGTTTTCTTGCAGATGTTTCATTACCCAAGTAGGTAATGTCATCAGCACAGGAAGAGAGTTTTCTGTCCCAACTCCAAAAATGTTAGAGAATTCCTGAAAGCCTGGCACTAACAGAAATTGGTCATCAACAGGTACACAGTGATAAATAACAACTACATACCATTCAAAAGAGACAATAAAAAAAACTAAAAGACCACAATACCTCCTTGCCAGCAATGCATATCCATATAAGCAATGATTAGCACCAAGTTTAACAGTAGATTAACAATCAAATAACAGCCTAATCAAGGAACCGCTAAGATCACTTTCACCAACACCAACAGGGCAAGTCACTTAAAAATAAATAGAGAGAAAATCTTATTCCTTTCTAGCACAGATGATATCTAGTTGAGTGATGAAATGTCTGCAAGAAAATAATCAAGCTCAGAGAGCATCAAGGAGCCCACAGTTCAACCCTAAGCTACAAAGATCCTATTGATTGAAAAAGCTGCTCAAAGTTTAGGCAGTAATAAGGCATGATAATGGTGATAATGATATGTATTAATCTGTCTATCCCCAATCTACAATCTCGTTACTCATCCAAAATTTTATGTATCTCATTCATTCATTTGTCTGAATATATCCTATCTCATCTTTCATTTAAACACTCAAGGATGTGCATGTAGCTTTAGACCTAGGAATTGCCATTACATCTGGCTCCTCAACTACACTTTCTAAGCCAAGCTGAATGAAGGAATTTGAACTCACGTACAGGAGGCACAACTATCCATCTGGTAGCTAGCGTGCTGCCTTAGAAACCAGGAGGGATGCGAGTTCTAGTCATGGCTTCAGTATGAAAACCATCTCAGTGACTTTGGACCAATCACTCTCTCTCTCTCAGCCTGATATTCACCATCTTAAATTACTTAAAAAAGTAATAAAGATGATGTTTTTAAGAAATCTAATAATTTTTTTTTAAAAAAAACCCACCCCATATTGCACTTTACTAAACTTAGGTTCTTCATCTTGATCTATGTTAAAAAGGCATTGTCATGACTTTTAGCTCAAATGTTGGTAGCAGTTTTTAGAGATGCAATAAGGCGACAGAAAACCAACTTGAGTTGATGTAGATGTGCTGCCAAATTGAAGCCCACACAGATCTTTCCATCTTCACACAGATTTAAGTCTTATCTTTTTGCTGTTTCTAAGCGAAGTCTCTGCCAGAAGTGATTCACTCAACACTGGCTCTCTGATTTTTTGTCATATTCTGTAGATCGATTCTGCGGGGCATCGCAGCATCGTTTTATCATTTTCAATGTCATCATGGGATGTCAAGTGGATTGCTGATATTGAAAGGAAGGCCAAGAGGAACCTTTGCCTTCAGTCTAGTGAAAAGAAGGGCGAGGGGTGACATGATAGCAGTGTTCCAAGATTTGAGGAGCTGCCACAAAGGGAGGTCAATCTATTTTCCAAAGCACCAGAAGACAAGGCAAGAAACAATGGATGGAAACTAATCACCTACCTAGAACTAAGGAGAAATTTCTTGACAGTGAGAACAATTAATCAGAATAACTTGCCTCCAGAAGTTGTGGATGCTCCAACCCTGGTGGTTTTAAAGAGATTGGACAAGAATGGTATAGATTTTCCTGCTTGAGTAGGGTGTTAGATTACAAACCTCCAAGGTCTCTCCCATCTCTATTATTCTGTTATTCTTTCCACCCTTGGTGTATTATAAATTTATTCCTATTTGACAACATTATGTCAACTGTAGTGGGAAGTTTGTCAGAAACTCTAGCTGAAGAGGAGGGAATATGGAGGGAAAAGATTTAGAAGGTCTCCATTCTGGACTTGTAGATGAACAGTTGTGGCCATAGCAGGAACACTAGGCAGGAAGCCCCTATACCAGATTCCTTTTCCCACGCATCCATCCATCCGTCCCATTTAGGAAAAGAAGAAATGGCAGCAGCAGGATATTTTCACGAGACCAAGAACAGGGATATGGCATGTTCTTTCATGCATGCAATGTGAACACAGATGGATTTGTTATCCAAAGAACTGAAAAAGTCACCTCGATTGCAGCTCAAGAAGTGGGGAAAATGTTTTATAGACGGCACCTGCCACCAGCAAGAATGGCAAACATGTTTCCAAATATGTCAGCAGAATGCTGGAAATGCAAACAGACCCCGGGGATCCTACTATCATATGTGATGGACTTGTCCAATGGCAAAAAATACAGGTCAAAGATAAAGAGATGGTTAGAAGAGGTGACCTCACAGCAAATAGATCTAAAACCAGAACTATGCTTATAAGGGATAATACTGGGAAAATATAATAGAAGATTCACATACTTAATCTTAAATATAACTAGCTCGACACCTGTTTTGAAGCTCGAAACTGTGTGGTCGGGCTTAGTTTTTTGGGAGGAAAATAAGGGGAAAAAATTCTGCCTACCAGCATCCATCAGTATTCATCTGACTAACGTCCTGTCAGTGTGTGAGAGATTTGAGGGCTGTTTGGAAAGTGAAGCAGTATTTGCTGTGTGAGCAAAAAGGAGACAGCAAGGAGCCTGGGCGTGTCTTAGCTCAACTGTTCTAAAGCTGCTTGGTGTTGTGAAACTAAAACTGAAACTCCTCTCCTCTGCTTGTGTTTTGCAGTTGGACCAGATTTCTTTTCAGGTGGGGAGGGGGAGTAGAACTCCTTAGCATCAAAGCATGTTAATAATAACATATGAAATACTAATGCTCTGATGATCATTTTGAAAAATCCTTTCTTAGTGAGCACCTAGAAGCCAAGAGGAACATACGGGCCAATTTTCAAGTTTGTAGGCTTTACGGTTCTAGAGATTTTGTGATGATGCGTGAGTGGTATTTCACATAGATAGATAGATAGATAGATAGATAGATAGATAGATAGATAGATAGATAGATAGATAGATAGATAGATA
>NW_020769320.1:14137691-14159403 GCF_900518735.1 Pseudonaja textilis | reverse complement strand
AGGAAGGAAGGAAGGAAGGAAGGAAGGAAGGAAGGAAGGAAGGAAGGAAGGAAGGAAGGAAGGAAGGAAGGAAGGAAGGAAGGAAGGAAGGAAGGAAGGACTTCTTTGAGGAAGAAACTTATTGTGAATCCCAATATGTGCTTTGAGATTTTTAAGACCTAAAAGTCCTTTGGAGCAAAGTTCTAGGTAACAAAGCTTGGAATATGGCACACACAACATGAGCTTACAAGGACATAAGAAGCACTTATGGGCAGCAGAATGTCCAACAGAATGTTTGACATCCACCCCATGGACATCAAACAGAAAATTGATGTCCATGGGGGTGACCAAGATGCAAGGGGGTAGGTCACTCCTGCTAATCCTCACCAAATAAACCTTTTCCAATCTTGATTCAAATGCTTAAAACCAAAATATAGAAGTAAATATAGTACCTTGATAGTTTGCAGTACTACATAGAAGCCAAAAGAAATCTACACTATTGATATCAGACATGAAGGCAAATCTTTCATGCCAGTGAGCTAATCATTGTCTACAGTACAATAGTCAGTTCTGGAATGCAAACAATAGGAAATACAGCCACAGAATTCCAAGTCCTGACCATGGACCAAACTTTCTCTCTATGACCTATATGTAGTCCAGAGAGAAAGCATTTGAAGAGCCTGTCTTTACACAAGCCATTAGCTTTGGGGTCAGAGAGGGACATCAAAACACTTGTGGGAAAGGGTAGAAAAGAGAGGAAAAGTTTGATTGCAGAATCAGAATATGAAGTAAAAGTTCTAAGAGAAGAATACGGGAGGCAAGTAAAAAAAAGATGTTCTGAAGTGAACAAGAGATGATGGATAAAAAAATTAAAAAGAGTAAAAGATCTTCAATTTATACATTTTAATAAACATATCAGACTTATATAGGCTGGATAATTACCTTGTATGTAGTGTGATAGACATTAGGATAATATCCTGTGATAAATTAGTATGAAGAGTGAAATATGGGAATTATGAATAAGAATTAAGTACTAACTGGAAAACTTGAGATTGAATGATGGTATTATTAAATATACATAAAATATGACTAGCAGTGAAATAATAAAATTGAACAATGGGTCATTAGATAATGAAATAATATATTTTAAGGTAAGTATATGTATTAACAGTAGAAACTTATGGATTAGACAGTTGCTAAGAACATAAATAGATATATTTTAAATATTTAAATGATTGTGATTGTACAAGAAATGGATGTTGAGATATTGGTTAATGGAAGAAAGAAGTGTGAAAAAAATAAATAGTTGGGAAGACATAAATAAGGGAAATATGATTAAAAAGGCACTTCTTAGAATATTACCATGAGACGGGAATTATTTTTACAATAGAGATAGAAATAAGAAGGAAATAATAATACATATATATTAATATTAAAATATATGAAAGAACAAGAGAGAGGTTTGGAAAATGAAGGGCGGAAGGAAAAGGTATGTGTAAACAATATGAAAAAATGAAAATGAAATGTAATCATCGGGAGCAATAATAATTATGTTTATTTGTATTAAAATGTATGATACCCAGCTATCACACCATTCACATATTGATATGTATAAAGAATATAAAATAAAAAAACTTGACATAAAAAACACCTGTCTGCCAGTAGGAACGGTGTCTGTCATGCAAAGCCCTTTGTCTTTCTATAGCTTCCTCTCCACCTCCTGTAACAGAAATAGAAAGTAAGGATTGAAGCCTGAAATGATCTATTTATATTGACCTATTCTATTCAAATATTTGAACCACATGAAGATTATAAACATCTTCATGGGAAGACTACGATATGATTCAAGACTGAAATAAAACCCAATTTCCTAAGTTTGTACAGAAAAATTAAAGATAATTAGATTTAGCACCACAGAGAAAAGTAAAGTTAAATCTAGTCCCATTCCTAGCTTAAATATTTTACTTAACCCACAGATGTAAGAGAAACATCACAGAGACAAACCGGAAGAGGGAGAAAGAAAGGAAGAGGGAGAAACAGGGGAGAGGGAAATGAGGAGGAGATAGGGAGAGGGAGCATGTAAGAGGGAGAGGGAGAGGGAGGAGATATGGGAGAGGGAGAGGCAGGGTAGAGGGGAAGAGAGAGGGAGGGAGGGGAAAGATTCTAAGAATCTAAGCCATGGGAAATTATTGTTCTGACCTAGGCTTCCCAAGTTCATGAAGCAGACTCCGTGTTGTGGTCTGCTGGTGGCCTGCAGAGCTGGCAGAAGACTCAGACAGTGGAGAGGATCATGGGCCAGTTCTGGAGTCTGGGGACGGTTCGGAAGAAGGATCTGCATCCAACACAGAGATGGGGCCAGGGCCAACTGAGAGTTATGTGCAGACTCCAGAGCCTCCATAATCTGACTTCAGTGAGGCAGAGGAACAGGGAGAGCCAGTTCCCCAATGCGTGCCAGAAGGCAAGAACAGTTAAGACAAAAGGGGTGACTCGGGAGTAAGGCTTGGTGATGATTGGCCCCTCCCATAAGACATAAAGGAGGAGCAAAGGGACATGAGCTTTTGCAGGAAGCAACTTTGTTCATTTGGGTCAGTTTAAACTCTGAAGGTCCATGTTGACTTTGTGCTCCATTTGGCCTTGTACAACTAATTGGAAGTTTAGTCATTGGCAGCATTTCAAGGGAAAAAAGGTGGGTGCTTATCAGCCTTATCCCAAAAGACTGTGGCAGACTTCTGTTGGACTATTCACAAACTGTTTGGGACTCATTATGGGCTGTGAATGCATATAATTCACCGCCGTTGAAATAAAGCAAAAAGTTTTTGGGAACAGCATGTGATTGTTAATGTCTCAGGAAACCTTGGTCAGAATCCTCCTTGTCCCGATAAAACCCCTTTTATTTGGGTTAAAGTGGATTCCTCTCCAGGAAAGTCCCAGCAAACAGTCTCTCATGAGATTTCACAAGTACAAACCTTTATCAGGCTTGGAGAGTTGCCAGGCTGATATCTTCCAAATGCCATGCTGTAGCAGAATGGTAAGAAGTCACGAACAGATCTTCACCCCAATGAATTGAACTAATTGCCTCCTGCAATCACCACTCCCCTTTTGCTCCTCTTGATGGCGGGCATTAAGATGATTTATTAAATTGGTTTGCTGTCCATCTCACTACAAGGTGATTCTGGGTAGCTTACAGCGTTAAAAAGAATCAAACGATACAAAAACATGTATTCAATAGGAATAAAACACTACAAAAATATTGCTCATGCCTATGTATAAGAATCTGGCCAATTAATTGTCAGCGTTAAATTGGAGGTAGATGAGAGTTAACAGAATTCAAGAGTGGTTGAACTAAACCAGGGTTGTCAAACTCAAGGCCCAGGGGTCAGAGCTGAAGAAGCTTCTTGGATGAGAAGTGAAAAGTCTTCAAAGAAAAAAAACAAGAAAGTCCAGTTGCCTCCTGAAAAAAGCACCTTTGGGACAGAGAGAGAAAGAAACATTATATGCTGAAATACAGAAATTGTTTTGGCAACAAGTTCAGTCCCTCAAAATTAAGACAAAATAAAAGACCATCATAACAAATCCATCCATATGTTATTATATTTTCCTTCTTGAGATTTTTTTTTCCCAACAGCATTACTTGTTATGACACTCTTACCATACATATATGATCTTAGACTGGAATCCATGCATAAAGTGCCCTCATAAAATACAACAGATGTAATAGGACTTCAAAAAGGATGTACATTAGTCTAATGCCTCTCGGAGTATAGCACCGGGTTGCAAAACACTTTGAGGATATTGTCAGCCAGAAAGTAATGAATGTGTAATCCATCCAGGTGACCAAGCATCCTCATTGTTAGGAAGTTTAATAGACTTAAACTCAGTATTGGAATAAAAAGTTATTATCAAATCACTGCCAACGCAACCTTGCGCTCTTCAACAAGAACAAAGCTTCCGTATGGGTGGAATATGATGAAATCTCCCTTTCCGTCTTGTTAAGAGAATGTAAGAAAAAAAGAAAACATAAGTTTCCTCTTTGAATCATTGATAAAATAATAATTGTTTTCTTTACCCCTGATCTGGAGTGGATCGCAATGTTCTAGATGGAGTATTATAGATTCCTTTTTATTCTCCATATTTGCTGTGGCCTGCCAGCAGCTGGTGGAGCTGGCAGCAGAGTTGGACAGTAGTGAGGAGGTTGGGGAGGAACCTGGGCCAGTCCTGGAGGCTGAGGAAGGCTCGGATGAGGGATCTGCATCAGAGGCAGAGATGGGGCCAGGGCAGGCTGGCAGTTATTAGCTGCCTTCGACTCAGACAGCCCTGATGAGGAGGAGCAGCTGGAGCCAGTTCCCAGCCTGCGCACGCACAGAGCTGCCAAAAGAAAAGAACAATTACGAACTAAGGGTCGACACTGGAGTAAGGCCACAGGTGAACAGTGAATGGCCCCTCCCATAGGGAATTAAAAGAGGGGCAAAGGGGAGGGGGCTTTTGCAGGAAACAATTCATTCGCTGCAGCAGTGTGAAGATCTGTCTATGCATCTCAGACAGTGGTGGGATTCAAACAAAATTTACTACTGGTACTGTGGGTGTGGCTTGGTGGGCATGGCTTAATGAGCATGACAGGGGAAGGATACTGTAAAATCTCCATTCCCTCCCCACTCCTGGGGAAAGGTTACTGCAAATTCCCCATTCCCTCCCCACCCCACTAACCTGCTTTCCAGGTCCATTCTCCTGTGCAGGGCAACAAAGAGGCAGAGAATAGATGGGGGTCGGGCCAGTCAGAGGTGGTATTTGCCAGTTCTCCGAACTACTCAAAATTTCCACTACCAGTTCTCCGGAACTGGTCAGAACCTGCTGAATACCCACATCTGATCTCAGAGACTCTGGCTGTGTCCTTCCTTGTCAGCACTGCATTTGAAAATATTTATTTGGTGACTCTCCAGGCTAGATAAGGTCTGTGCTCCTAATTAAGACCCTTGAAAGACTGTTTGCCAGGCCTTTGGCTGAATGTGAATGCAAGAAATTCCCTTTCATTTAATAAAAGGGGTTTTGCCAGGACAAAGAATCTGCTTAGTACTTTTAGTGCATCCAAATTATTAATGTCCTACTTCATGGTTCAGGTTACTTTTTTTTTCATCCTGAGAAAGGAAAAAAAAATCAGAAATCAGGAAAAAATGTGTTTTTTGTTTGTTTGTTGGCATTAGATACATACTCACCTGGATCAACACCTGTTGTATCTCTGCTCTGCGAGCTGCATTCATTGCCAGTTTATTTCTGGGTTGAATTCAAGCTGCTAGTAACGACATACAAAACCTTACAAATACAGAGTATTTGTGGAACTGCCTCTCCCCAATCCAATCTCCCCCAGGCCATCACGTTTGGCAGAAGAGACAAGTTGCCAAGTCTTGTGCACGAAACACCTGCCCTCTGGAATATAATTTCCTCAAAGTCAAATTGGTCAGAAGATTTTGTTGGTTTTCTGGAGGAACGTGAAGACACATCTTTTTTGTCTCAGCTGGGAATGGTGACGCAGAGCCTGCAACCTGGATATATTGCCAGGGAAACTGAAAGTGTGCTCTCCCACTGATTGTCTTTTTACGGTTTTGACATTTTCATTGTTGTTACGGCTCTCTTCTTGTGGTTGTATTCTTGGATCTATAATTTGGTATCATTTTTGTGTCTTTAAATTTGTAAGCTGCTGGGAGTCGCGTACGTGAGATGGACAGCTACATAAATTGAACATTTTTTTTTCCTTTTTGTGACCATGTAAATCCCTTAATTCAGGATACAATCGAGGCATCAGAATGGAGCTGAGCATTTACTGGCTGGATTCCCTTCCTGACACCTAAGCAGAGTTTGCAGCAGATATTTTCTCTTTGTGCCTTGAGAGAGAAACATCTGTTGCTACCTAGGGTTGAACTCTCAACCTTCTGAGTAGGAGGCGAACGTCTTCACCACATGGCAACCACACCACTCATATAGACAAATAAATAAATATTATCTAAAGGACATCTAGACATTGGAAGGAGACAGTTTGGTGTAAAGGTTAAGGCATCAAGTGAGAAACTGGGAGGCTAGGTGCACAAAATCAGCAGGATTAAGCCAGTCACTTTTTCTCAGCCCTAGGAAGGAGGCAATGGCAAACCACTTCTGAAAAAAACTTACTGAGAGAACTGTAGAGACTTGTTCAGGCAACATCTAAGAACTGGACATGTTTGAGTAAAGGGGAAAAAAAATGAAGACACTAAGCTTTCCATTTGGGGTAACCGGAGAAGTTTCAGTATGAACTCAACATTGACTTGTAGGTACAAAAAAAAAACAAAACTAACACAACAGCCCCTACTACTTGTAATCACCAAATTCCACTTAAATTGAAGAAGTGTCTTTGTAACTTGCAATTCTCTCTCTTCTCTTCCCTCCTCTCCTTACTTCCTCTCTCTTAATTTATGGTCAAATCACGAGGACATATGCAGAGGAGAAAGCAGTATGCTGAAGGTTAATTGACAAATTTCACAGAGGTTTTTCCTTCTGCCAAAGAAAAAAGTTGGTGGGAAGGGATCAGGATGTCTGTTCCAGAATGCAGTCATCCTGATTGTCAGGGTTGAAACAGAAGCGCGAGCGATTTAACTCACCAATTTTTTGCACAAAATAAATCAGCCAATAAACCAGACAGCTAGTGAAAGCAGGTCATAAAACATTACAATAAAGCAATTCAGGATGAGAGACAAGGCAAGAAAGAAACAGAATGCATGTTAAAACCTTCCATTTATTCTCCCAAATTATCACTTAACTTTCAATGCTTTTTCGGGGGAATTGGGGCAATGATGGCTTGACACCAAGAGTCAATCCTAGATGGTGGTGACTCCAATATTATCCTTCTTCTCCCTTTCAAGGTGTTTTGTATATTTTTCCATTCCAAAGTGGGTGTGGTAGGATCACCATTTGCAATTCATTGGAATAACAGAATAATGGAACAACAGAACAATGGAATAACAGAAGTTTAAAGGAAGAACTTTGAGATCTTCTAGTCCCGTGATGGCGAACCAATGGCACATGTGCCACAGGTGGCACACAGAGCCATTTGTGCCAGCATGCAAGCTGCAGGCAAACTTACCTCATTGGGCATGCACGCACCTCACAACTGATTTTTGACCGGTTCAAGGCCTTTTTCAGCCTCCCAAAGGCTTGAGGAAGGCTTCTGCAAACTTTGTAGGCTGGAAACTAGCCCTGTTTCATCACTTCCTGTTTTTCCGAAAATACCAGAAGTGACTAAAATATGCAATTTCACTGCTCTGAGGTGAATTAATTTAACATTAAAATCACCAATACATATTGAAAAGACAATACCTGCTTTGTTCCTCTTCCTCCTCAAAACAAATGGACAAATTTATGCATGGAACACTCAGTGGGAAATATACATTATCCTTACTTTTAGATCAGGTGCATTCTTATTTATATTCCTTATCAAATTAGGGTAACATTACTTCACCCTAGCAGCATTTGTCTTAGATCCATGTCTGGTTGTGCTGACAGACTTCTGAGGACTCAGCAATTTGCTGCAATTTCCATGTGCAAAGTGTTGCAGGGTATAAGAAGTTGCTTGAATTGACTCCGCGCAATTGTCAAGGCAAGAACTGTAGCATTAATCTTTGCTTTAAAAAAAAGTTCTCAAAATATATTACTAAAGTTCTACACCCTTGTGAACCTCAAGGGCACATTGAAGCTGGAATTAAATGCAGTCCCACAATCTTGTGCTTTAATGTCACAAAGCAGGGTGGTTTGGAGGAATGCACTTGTTTTAGAAACATGACCTGTAGGTATAAGTAGGTAATAAGTAGGTAGGTGACATTCTTCTTCTCCTTTTTTTTTTTCAATTAAAGAGCTCACATTTTCAAAATAAACTATTGGCTTGTAGAGATTCTATAAATTTGTGTTTTTTTCCCCCCATTGGACTGTCCAACAACTTTGTTAAAAACTTTGATGATCTGTTTTTGGAGATGGGAGGTTGTTTGTGGAATGTAAACTTGTTTTTTCTTGACAACTTCCATGCCACTGAGAGCCTGGGTGTGTTTTCTAAGCAAATTAGCACTTCATTATCTCATTTTTGGAATCATGTGTGGTTCCATCTCTTACTAACGTTGATGTTGGGTGAGAATCTGCTCAGCTCTTGCTTCTGTTTGACTTTTGTCCGTTCCTCTTAAAGGATTCACAGTTGTGGGTCCTAGTCTGTGGTTTTCTTAACTGCTAACCCCAAAATAATCTCTCCTTGCCTGAATAGACTTTTCTCCCATGGGGCAACATTCCGGTGTCCCCATTGTTAGGAATATGCATAAAAAGTTAATTCAAGGATTCAAGGAATCCTAATGGTGGGATTCATTTTTTTTTACTACTGGTTATGTGGGTGTGGCTTGGTGGGTATGCCAGGGAAAGGATACTACAAAATCTCCACTCCCTCCCCACCCTATTAACCTGCTTTCCAGCTCCTTTCTCCGTGCAGGGCAAGCAAAGAAGACCCAACCAATCAGCTGGGACTCAGGAGGCAGAGAAGAGATGGAGGCAGGGCCAGTCAGAGGTGGGATTTACCAGTTCTCTGAACTACTCAAAATTTCCACTACCGCTTATCCAGAACTGGTCAGAACCTGCTGAGTACCACCTCTGAATTAACCCATCTGAGAAAAAAGCAAAACACATGTGAAGATGAGTATTTATTTATTTATTTATTTATTTATTTTGCATTTTTCTATGTCAATGAGAATAGTTGAAATAGCAATAAAGCATATCAGACATTGTTGAGTGTTCTTTTCTAAAAAAAAAAAAAATGAAAAATAAGAAATAGAAAATCCATATTGAAGTAACAAGTATTTTAAATGTGTTGAGGTGGTAAGCTGTGGTCCGGGCAACCAAAACATCTCATTAGAGGAATGGAAAGGACTATAACTTTGACTGACATCTGCCTAATGTCTCATGAACAAGATATGAGAATGGCGCCTGAAATAACACTTCTGAAGTACAACAATTCACTTAAAGAATCTATAACCACCAGCTTGCAAGTAATGAAATTCTCTGACTGTTAACAGCTGCGAAGTAATGTAAAGCTCAATAGCATAGCTAGAGTTTAAGGGTGCCAAACAGGCATCAATAAAATATTTTGACAGTTATTAAAACCGTGCTACATTTGTTTTCTGAAATCGTTAGCTACATTTTGGAATAGAAGATTTCAATTAAACGGCTATCGGCTGTTTCAGCGGTTCTCAGCTGTGTCCATTACGTAGCAGCAGTTGGATCCTCTAAGTGTGAATTCCCTGCACGGAAATACAGTTAGTCTTCAACTTACAACAGTTCATTTAGTGACCGTTCAAAGTTACAACGGCACCGAAACAAAGGGACTTAGGACCATTTTTCACAGTTACAATCTTCGCAGCATCCACAGGATGATGGGATCAAAATTCAGAAGCTCGGCAACTGAATTCCTACCTATGACTGTTGCTGTCTCCCGTGGTCACGGGATTCCATTCGGACGACCTTCCAACAAGAAAAGCTAAGGGGAGAGAGAAAGACGGATTCACTTAACAGCTGTGTACCTAACTTATCTACTGCAGTGATTCCCTTAACCATGGTGGCAAGAGAGTTCGTAAAATGGGGCAAAACTAATTTAGCAAAGGTCTTACTTCACAATGGACATTTTGAGTAGAGGGGACAATTTGTGCGTATTTATTTATTTATTCTATCTATCTATCTATCTATCTATCTATCTATCTATCTCTCAATCATCTATATCTATCATCCATATCTATCCACCCATCTATCCATCTATCCGTCTACCTACCTACCTACCTACCTACCTACCTATTTATTCATCCATCCATCCATCTTTCCATCATCTATCTAATATCTATCAATTATCTATCTATAGATCTGTCTATTCATCCATCCATCCATCCATCTATTCATCATCTATCAATCATCTCTCTATCTATCCATCTATCTATTCAAATGTTATGCTGACCATCTCATGGACACAGCAACTCTTGGCAGCCTATCATATGATTAAAAACTAAAAAAAAAAAGTCCTATAAGACAATTAAAATTAGAAGAGAAAACCAAAATCAATTTCTTCATTTAAATTTTTAAATTATTTTATTTTATTTTATTTTTAAAAAAAACATTTTAAATGCAAAAACTAGAAAACAAGATGGTGGGCAGCCTGCAGGTGGAGATCTTCTCTACCTTGTTAGCCAGCCCCCAACGTAGTAGGTCTCAGGCTGAGTCCCAGACTAGTGTTCAGGCACTTCCCAAAGGCCAGGTGGCTCTCACTTCCAATGGGAGAACATTCCAAAGTGGGTGGGGGGGCTCTTCTCCTGGACTCCTCCAGCTGAAATTCTTTTGCCAGCAAAATGCAAAGTAGACCCTTCCTGTTAGAATGAGTGGAATGGGCTAGCCCCATTGGGGCGAGACAGTTCTTCAGATATCCTGCACCAGCGGTGGGCTCGTACCAGTTCAAACCACCTCACCCATACTGGTAGTTCCGACCACTGGCTGGGCCCACCCCTCCGCCCCGGTGCCAGCCCATCCTATATATCTGGTTTGCTCGCCCCACCCATGCAGCCCAGCTGACTTCCATGCCTCACCCGCTCTACTCACCAAGGCTGCCGCACGCGGGAAATCCCCATGGTTTTGCAGCTGCACACAAGCAGGCGGGCACGAATTCACCTTTTCGGTTCTGCACTAGGTGAACCAGTTGTTACATTATGTGCAGCCCACCTCTGCCCTGCACCTTTGTTATGGAAGGTTTTAAAGGTGATAACCAACACCTGGAATTTGACTCGGAAGCAAACTGGCAGCCGGTACAGCTCCCCTAACAATGGTGTCACATATGCCATCGGAGAGCCCTCAAGAACTGTTGTCCATGCTGTTGCGTTCCACACCAGTTGTATCATCTGATCATGGGTTGCCCCATGTAGACCATGTTGCAGTAATCTAACCAGGAGATGCCTTGAGCATGAGTGACCTTATATGATAGCAGAAGACTTCTAGTTTCATATATTTCCCCTGAACAGAGGAAACTGAGTCCTTCAATACTTGAAAGGTCAGCTTTTATCTTGTATTTATGGACATAGAACTGAAATGTTTAAGCTTAATCACAACTATGAGTACGGCTGGGTTTTTAAATAAATCAGAATCAGGTATTTTCTTCCTTTCTTCCGATTTCTCATTTCCTTTCCTTTTTTCTTCTCCGTTCCACTTTCCTCTTTCCCCTTCCCTTCCTTTCCCTTCCCTTCTTCATTCCACTTCATCTTTCCTTTCCTTCCTTTCCTCTGCTTCCTTTTCATTCCCTTCCTTTCTTTTCCTTCCCTTTCTTTTCTTTCCTTTTCTTCCTTCTCTTTCCTTTCTTTTCCTTTTCTTCCCTTCCGTTCCTTTCTTTTCCCTCTAAGAACTATAAATAATTTCTTCTTTTGAAGCCAACAAGCTGATTAATTTTCCCTCCTGCAGATGGATTTCAAATTCACTTACCACTTGCCAGTTAATTCTCACAAAGAATTTGACTACCCAATTATTTTAACATGAAATCTTCTTGGCTTCAGAAGCATTTAGATTTGCAGTCTGTGTCCTCCAATTCATCTATCCCACCAAGGTGCTGAAAAGCCTCAGATCAGTACTCAAAAGTTTGGATTTTTTTTTAAAAAAAAGGAAGACAAAAACAAAAAGAAAAGATAAAGATAAAAAGGAAAAGAAAGATAATTCTTGATTTTCACACAAATGAGTAATCATCCATCAAGTACAGAAAACTCTCTGATTCTGCCTCTCTCTCATCTCTCTCTCTCTCTCTCTCTCTCTCTGTGCGTGTGTCTGTGTCTGTCTCTCTCTCTCTCTCTCTCTCTCTCTCTTTGTGTGTAAGTACCTGTGAAAACTTAAGAACACACACACACACACACACACACACACATATATGTGAACAAAGCTGAATGCCATACATGTAAGTACCCACGAAAACTGTATGTATGTATGTATGTATGTATGTATGTATGGCATTCAGCTTTGTTCGGGTATTTTCCCACGTCATTATAGTTGTGCTTTTAAAGTTGTAGCAATGTTTCGGCAGAATCTCATCTGCCATCACCAGGCTTCTGTATAGTGTTCATCTGTGAGTCAGGCTTTTATAGTGGTTTCAGATTTAAATTTGGGGCAGCCTATTGCTTTGCCAGAATGGGTTTTTCTTCCCCCTGATTGGTTGGGAGTCTTGGTCTGTGTTTATTGGTCTTGGAGTTTTCTGTGTTCTGCTTGATTGGTGTTTCTAATATCTTTTGTCTGTTTTGTGGCTTTTTTGTGTCTTGATTGGCTGGCAACATTGTGTTCCTGTATTGGAGGCTTTTAGTGTGGCTTGGCTCCAAGTAAACGGATGGCTATCATTTATTAGGAAGCTAGGTTTCATCTGGGTGCCTGGTTGGGGTATGTTTGAGCTGGAGGTATCAGAAGGAGTCTGTGCCCAGGTGTTTGCTTGGCCTGTGGTGTGGAGATTTTTTTGTTTGAGAGTGCAGGCTTCCAGATAATTGACAGTCTGGTGGAATCATCTCTTCTATTCATGCTTTCAGGTCTTTTTTCAATCTCTATGGCTTCTCTGATGATTCTATGGTTAGGGTTTTCTATAGTGGCTAGGGTTTTGGTGCCATTGAAGTCGATGCTATGACCTGTGGCTTCCATGTGTTGGACTAGTGAGGAAGTGTGTTCCAGCTTTTTTTTATTGTGGTTTAAAAAGTTACCTGATGGAGAAAAGATGATTAAGCAACCTATGGATCTGAAACTAGAAATATTTTTGTTGGGAATATTGCCAGAGGGTTATGACAAAGGGACTATATATTTAGTTTTGAATGTATTGACAGCATCAAGGATTGTATTTGCACAATATCGGAAAAATAAGAACACCCATCAGAGGATGACATAATTCGGAAAATATTAGATAGTGCAGAGGTGGATAGATTGACATTAAAAATAAAGGACAAAGCAGACACAGAATATTACTTAACATGGAATAGATTTTACGAATGGTTAGAGATAAGAGGTGGAAATTAGGTGAAGAAAGATTACTGCTATGTATGAATTAAATATAAAGGGGGTTTATAATTATAGATATGCTAATGTAATCAATAGAATTACAAATAAGCTAATACAAAGAAACTTAGTCAAAACTATTGTATTATGCTATTGTTATTGTTATCAATATATATGTTAATATTTCTCAATGTTTTTTCTTTGTTTTTCTGTAAATGATACGCCCTTACAATACACTGTATTCAAAATGTTTATGAATAAAAAAAACATATACTAAATAAAAGATACCTGGTGGTATGTAATAGGCACAATTGATATTCCTGAAAGAATAAGCATATAGTATGCCTGAGCGGATGTTAGCATGAGCCAATATACAGGTTTGAATACTTTATTCCTGTTTTCTTTGAAAACTTTCTTTTCCCATCCCAATTCAAAGCTTAGAGAAAGATTTATTCCTTAGCTAGCAGTTCTGCCTTAGCTCTGACTGTAATTCTGACTAAAATCTAAGCCTGCTTTTCTCCCCATTGTATGGGATATTATAACAGTTATCGTGCTGAGGATTTCTCTTTATGCCAGATGAAAAGTGACTAGCCAATGTTTTTGAGTGACGTCTGGCATGCTCGATGAACCAAAATTATAGTTTTAATTAATTAATTGCTTCCCACTGGCTCAAAGAGAGAAGAAATATAACAAGGGATTCTCAGAATTAAAAGTTGAACTGGGCTTCCAAACTGCTTCATGTGAGTCCATTTTTGTACTGCAAAAATATTTAAAATGTCATGATGTTCTCATTTAGCACTGCAGCTATATTTGTGGCATTTTTCGATCTCCTTTTCCACAATGACCTCAATTGTTGTTACTCATGTCACCGAGTTCACACATTCGCTAAATCAAAATCTAATGTTCAACCTCAACCCATTTCATTTGAACCCTTCATTTCACTCTTGGAATTGTTTTACATAGAGCTGTGCCAACTTTGGTAATTATTCAAAAGGAGCACTTCAGAACTGATGCAAGATACTTTACCTCTCTCTAATTCATTTTAGTAACATTTTTTTTCTTTCCAAAATCCATAGACTTTGTTGTTTTAATGTATAGAAAGTAAATAGTATACTCACAATCAAAAGCATTCCAAAGCATATCTTACTCCCCAGGCTGAATCAAAAGATGAACCAATTAGGGTGTGGCAATATAGTGTATACATCTGAATCTTAGCAATTCTTTGTTGTTGTTGTTGTTTTTGTTGTTGTTGTTGTTGTTGTTTCAACCATTTCACTGTGTCCAACTTATGGCAAATTATCTTGCAACTTGCATCAGTTCTGAAATTCTGCTTGGCTCAGCCCTAATATAAACCAATTTGAAGAATTAAGATGGCTTCATACAAAGTGGGTTGAAGTTGCAACATCAAGTCCAAACAAAAACCACATTTTGTTTTAGTGAACATGTGAACTCAGTGACATGAATAACAATAATTGATGTCTTTGTGGGAAAGGGTAACACCAAACAGCTCAAATATCTCCATGAAACCCTGTGAAGCACAACTTCTTTCAGTTGTTGAATGTTTAACATTACATGCATCAGATTTGATGTTATCAAGCCAACATGTTCTTTGCTTGCCTCTTCTTCTTGTTCCACTAACCATTTCTAGTATCTATGGAGATTCTCCATCATCCAAGTCATGGTTTTCTCAAGGGTGCTTTTTCAAGGCAACTGGACGTTCTGTTTTTTTTTTCCTTTGAAGGCATTTCACATCTCATCCAAAAAGCTTTTTCAGCTCTGTAGTGTATAGCCAGATATGGGATTCTACCAGTTCGCACCTATTCACTAGAATTGGTTGTTTACATTCTAAGCAGTTCGGAGAATTGGTTGTTAGAAGAAATTACTGGCCTAATCCTGTAAGAAAGGCAGGAAGGAAACATTCTGGTGTTGCTTACAGAAACTGCCTCTCCATTAACCCTTATTACATTCTTGGCAGGACTCGACTTCCTGTCTCTGGAACGTCTCTGGAGTTTTTTTCCCCTCCTTTGCTGGTACTTTGCTTGTGTGGAACGACCATTTAAAGTTACAATGGCACTGAAAAAAAGTGACTTATGACCATTTTTCACACTTACAACTGTTGCAGCATCCCCACAGTCATGAGAGGCTAGGCGAGGAGATGCGTGCCTTGATGTGAGTGATATTGAGTTGGCCACACCCAGCCAATAACATGACCACCAAGCCATGCCCACAGAACCGGTTGTTAAAAATTTTGAATCCCACCCCTGTGTATAGCTAAATATCTATGGAGATTTGCAGTCATCTGGGTCATGGTTTTCCCAAAGATGCTTTTTCAAGAGGCAACTGGACTTTCTAGTTTTTTTGTTGAAGACGTTTTGCTTCTCATCTAAGAAGCCTCTGCTTTTGGATGAGCAGCAAAACACCTTCAAAGAAAAATCAGAAAATCCAATTGCCTCTTCAAAAACCACCTTTGGGACATTTCCAACATCATTGCTTTCTCCAATGAATTTGCACACATGACATGACCAAAGTAAATCATACATAGTGTTATGATTTTAACTTCTAACAATGTGTCTTATATGATTTAGGACCTCTCTGTTAGTTACTCTGGTTGTTCCTGATTTAAGCAATAATTTATGCCAGCACTACAATACACTCCTTTGTGGTGTTAACAATTATTGGTCTATCAGGTTGGAGTCGTAGTCATCTCAATCCTGTCCAAAGATTCAGGGAAAATATTTAGGTCATGTATTCTTTCATACTGCTATATCTTGAAAAATAGAAACTGCAACATTAGTGGGCAGAATTGTTAAATGAGAATGTCTATCACAATGAATTCCATGACACAATTCAATACATTGAATACAACATTTCATTGTAATTTTTTTTTCTGTTTATTAAAAGAAACAGGAAAAATTCTATATTTTGTTTTCAATTGTAAGAATCAATTCAGTATTCAGCCAGTTTGGATAAACAAGCAGTTGGCAAACCACTCCATTTGTTTTCTTGTAGCAATATAATGAGATTTGAATAGACTTACTCTTTTAGTATAAGTAAGAAAACTTCACTTTCTCTTCTGACTTTGTTAGACTTAAAATAATCAGCTATCCATCTATGGAGGTTCTCATTCATCCAGGTTATGGTTGTTCCAAATGTGCTTTTACTTTATTTATATATCTGATTTTTTTCTTTAAGATCTTTCACTTCTCATCCAAGAAACTTCTTCAATTTTAAAACTAAAACTAAGAAGAATCCCCTTCCCCAATTCACAAGATCAGTCAAGGACTAAGTTAACTAAACCTGATTGTTAGGAATATGAGTCACCTAACAGCTATTTGGGTTAGAAATATATAAACCAGGATAAACATTTTAAAACTGTATCTTTAAGAAAATACAAAACTGTAATTAGGTGTGGTTTCTCAAATGGCCATAAGATGGAGCCAGAAACCTGGGTTGTTTGGTCTGAGTCTCAGAAGAGAGTGTGAGTGTATCTCTGTTTCCTGCTGTTGCTCCATTTCTTCTAACTGACTAATATTACTGGATTTAATGTAAGTCTATTACTGAACTGTTTTTGACACTGGATTTTGATATTTGAATTATCCCTGGATTGAAAACTGACTGATTTACTTGTGAATGACTTTGGACTGTGTTTGGACTTTGCTTAAACCTTTCTGGAAGTAAAAACCTACATTTACTGTACCGTTTATCTGTGTACTGTGTGTGTATTATTCAAACACTTCTCTCAAATACGTCTCCCTGTATGCGCTCATTCTCCTAACAGGGAATTACCTCAACACTGATAATTTATACACCTGTCCAAGGATTCCTGTAAAAGACAAGCAAAAAAAAAAAAAAAGAATTCATAGAAACTCATAAGTAGATAGATATCCTTAGATTTAGATATAGACATTAAAGGTAAAAGTTCCCCTCATACATACCTGCTAGTTGTTTCTGGCTCAAGGGGGTGGTGCTCATCTCTGTTACAAGGCTGAAGACCCAGCACTTTCTGAAGATGTCTCCATGGTCATGTGGTCAGCATGACTAAATGCCAAAGGCTCATGGAACGCCATAGTTACCTTCCCATGAAAGTGGCGTCTATTTTTCTACTTGCATTTTTTACATGCTTTTGAACTGCTAGGTTGGCAGAAGCTGGGACAAGCAATGGGAGCTCACTCCATTATGCAGCGCTAGGGTTTTGAACCACCGAACTGCTGACCTTTCTGATCGACAAGCTCTGCATCTAAGCCACTGAGCTACCACGTGCCTCATATATAGACATTATACATGAGTAAATAACTATATATATCATGATATGATTTAAAAATAAGGGGGCCTGATCCATTTTCTTATAAAAGAAAGAAACAGATGTATTTTTTTAAAAGTCCTTCCTTGCAATAAAATCTGATAGCCCTTATCTGAGGTCATTCCATTTCCTAAAAGAACCCATCAGACAGCAAAAATTAGCTTGATGCTTGAATTAAACATATCTCAGATGAAAATTCAAATAGTCTACGTGTGTCTATGCATTCATTTTAAAACTGAGTCCCACATGGCAGAAAACCCCCATAAACTTCAAAAATCATGACACAAAGCAACCAGACCCAGAAACAGATTATGACATTGAAATTATGCCATGTTAAACCAGTAAAATTAAGTGATAGCAACAGTGATACTCGCCAACTCCTTTAAACCTGATGTATCTTGAATTAAAATTCCACCTTTGGCATATAAATATAAATGTAGACTTTTAATTAACTTGCAAATAGAGGAGGCAGTGGTTGGACAAATAACCTGAATGTTGAATTCTTTACATTCTTAATACATTTTATTTTATTTATTTATTTGATTTGTCAATCGCTTACAAGATAATAGATATAAGTATAAACATGAGTAAGAATACAAGAAATAGTTATAAATAAATGAGGACAATAGGGCAGGGATGATAGGCACGATGGTGCACTTATGCATGCCCCTTACAGACCTCTTAGGAATGGGATGAAGTCAATAGTGCTTAGTTTGAGGTTAAAGAGTGGGTATTAGAGGATATAACAACAGAGTCAAGTAGTGCATTCCAGGCATTGACCACTCTGTTGCTGAAGTTGTACTTTCTGCAATCGAGTTTGGAGTGGTTTACATTGAGTTTGTATCTGTTGTGTGCTCTTGTATTGTTGTGGATGAAGCTGAAGTAGTCATTGACTGGAAGGACATTGTAGCAGATAATGTTGTGTGTTACGCTTATGTCTAACCGTAGACAGCATAGTTCAAGGTTGTACAAGCCCAAAATCTCAAGCCTGGTGTTATAGGGTATTCTGTTGCGAGCAAAGGAGTGTAGTACTCTTCTCGTGAAATACTTCTGGACTCACTCAATTGTATTAATGTCTGATATGCAGTGCGGATTCCAGACTGATGAGCTGTATTCAAGTATTGGTCTGGCAAAAGTTTTGTATGCTCTAGTTAGCAATTTGATATTTCATTGAACCTTTTACAGCTTAATCTGAGGTCTTTGGAGCAGGAGGGAGGAAAGAAATCAAGCCAATAGCATTTTATATTTTAACTCAACACTTAGGAAAGTCCCAGTGATGCAACCAGCAACACAATATTATGCTGTCATGTAAAAGGTGAGAGATCCTGGTGCTGTGTGGTAGATGAAGGTTGCTGTTGTTTATACTCCAAATGTGTACATCATGACACACAAAAATTCACCACAATGATCGGGCTTTTAAAAGATTTAAAGAACCCACAGCAATCACAGTTTAGTCTTCCTACTTCCTACAATGTTGGGATTGCCCAATGAGGTAATGGAACTGAGTGTGCACTTTAGGTCAATATTTTAATTCATTTTATTTGAGGCAGGAGATTTATACCCCACTTCAATTTCCCCTAAAGCCCACTAGGTAGCTTTCAATGGAAAATCAATAACTCCAGACAATATGGTATGCATAAACTATTCTAATAGTATATACATAAAACAATTTTAAAACCCTGATAGCTATAATAAAGCAAAACTTAAATGTGAGTTTCAATGACATGAATAGCATAGAAGTCAATCCTTGGCATCTCAAATCTTAGCCTACAGATGTATTTTCACAATTTCCCTAAATTTCCTGACAGAACAGTGGCAATGGGTCCCTTGTGGAGACAGAGGCAGTATTCCTTGAAGAAAGCATGAAGGATAGTTTCTGGATAAAGAAAACTTGGATCCGTGTAAAAGGTGGATCAGATATGTTGATATATTCATTTGGGTACCAAGGGTAAATTGGAACTGAATATGGTCCATTAGATGGAACCTTCATGATAAAACTGATATTTATTATATTGGTGACAAAACGTATGCCCTGAATCATGAATGAGAAAAAGTTTGTGATGATAGAAACCAAGTGTTATTGGAAAAGTGGGAAAAGTATGATCAGCTTCACACCAAGCAAAGGTTGGTTCTGACGAGTTATTCAGCAGGTTCTGACCAGTTCTGGAGAACCGGTAGTGGGAATTTTGAGGACTGGTAGCGGGAATTTTTGAATCCCATCTCTGACTGGCCCCACCCCCATCTATTCGCTGCCTCCCGAGTCCCAGCTGATTGTCTTTGGTAAGTTCTTTGGTAAGATCTGAACACGTTGGTATCATCCATAATGGATGGAACAAGGAAGACATCCATTATGGTTTATTGAAAAGCATTCATAATGCTTTTGTCCTATTCTTGACCCACCTTGAATCTATGCAGTCTTTGAGACCGGCTGTTTTTCAGTCCATAATAAGTGATATTTTCTTTTCAAAGGTCTCGAAGCCTACCTCTACAGCTCAAGAGAATATGCTTTTGAAGAAAAAACTATTATCTATTAAAACCACTCGTAAGAGTTTCATTTTATTGTCTGTTTTGCCTTTTTTTTCTTCTTATCAGCGCTTTGCTCTGTTGTAACTTTAGTTATCCTTACTGGCTTTGTTCAAGCTCATGTTGGTACAATATCCTTTACACTTGCTTTCATTGGGTGTTTTTGTCACTAGCTGTGGCCTTTACCATTTTCATGGTTTTTTATCAGAAAGCATCACATTTCACCTTTGGACATATGGGAAAGAAGTTTCCTAAGTTTTTTTTTTCTTTTCTTTTCCTACACATTGATGCTTGTGCTTTGCTCTTTTGATACAAGGCAGTTCCTCTATACCATCTTAGACTAGCTTTAATGAAACACCATCCTTTCTTATATATTGGATTTTATTATATTGTTGTTATTGCTTTTGCTATGATGTACTGTACTTTTGGAGTGTTCAGAAGGCTTCTTTTGTATTAGTTCTAAGAATCTTAAGAAATAAAATAGAATATTTGTTATAGTCTCTTTACATGCACCAGCACAATTAACCTCATGGGGTCAACCTGCTTTTTTCTGAACTACGTTGCAGAAGCTCATTGTCCTGTCCTGTCCTGTCCTGGTCAGTATCTTTCCATGTTGGTGTCATTTCTGATGCATTGTTGTCATAAGATATATAAGTTGGCCTTGATTTGAAGATACATGTAAGAATCCTTTCCTTCTCTCCACATGAAAATGAATATTCACTGGAAGCACAAGTAGATATTTCCTTGATAATTGATTTCAGAGTTTGGCATGCCTGGATCACAAGAACAACCAATCAATCAATCAGAATAGAGCTGAAGGGACCTTGGAGGTCTTCTAGTCCAACCCCCTACTCAGGCAGGGGACCTTATACTATTTCAGATAGTTGGCTATCCAGTCGCTTCTTAAAAAGCTCCAGTGATGAAGAAGGACCCACAAGTTCTAGAGACAAGCTGTTCCACTGGTTAATTGTTCTCACTGTTAGTACATTTCTCCTTATTTCCAGGTTGCTTCTCTCCTTGATTAGTTTCCAATAGTTGTTTCTTGTCTTGCTTTCTGGTGCTTTGGAAAATAGGTTGACCCCATTCTTCTGAGAGCATGTGAAGAAATAGATAGGAGAGAGAGATAAAGAGACACAGAGAGACAGACAGGCAGAGACAGACAGAGATGACAGACAGACAGACAGACAAACAGACAAACAGACAGATGGTGTGATGACCGTCTGTTGCACAAAAGCAACAAAGTCACAAAAATAGGTAAAGTCTCTTTAATACTTCCAACTTGGCCCCCAATGTTCAGTTATCCTTGGCTGGAGATCAAACTCTTCCAAAAACAGTCTACAAAGGGAAGAAATGCAATCCAAACCCAAAGTACAGATACAGTAGAAATTAAAAAACTAACACAAACCACGGTAAAGTAAGTAAAATGACAGGTCAGGACAATAAATCACAGACTTCCAAAGGATAACGGAGCACACATAGTTGGGAGGACACCAAAACCCAGATAAGCCTTGACAAAGATAATGCATGCTTTGCTTCCAGCAACGTGCTGTGTGCAAACGCTCTTCTTATATCCTGTTCTCCCAGCTGCAACTAATGAAAGAGATAAAGGCCTTTTTCTCTCCCATAAGCCATGATGCTCCTTTCTCCGTTCCTCCCTGCATGCCCTAGGATGAAGAAGGGATGGTCCTGGGTCTTCTTCTGAATGTCCAGCCAGGCTGTGCCTTCCCCCATTTTTCCCACAGCCACCAGAGCCATACTCCCACTCCCTGTCAGCTGCTCAATCTCCCCCTCAGAATCAGACTCCAACAAGGGCATGACAGATATAGATAGATAGATAGATAGATAGATAGATAGATAGATAGATAGATA
>NW_020769320.1:14108741-14137681 GCF_900518735.1 Pseudonaja textilis | reverse complement strand
GATAGATAGATAGATAGATAGATAGATAGATAGATAGATAGATAGATGAGAGAGGCAGGCAGGCAGACAGTTTGATATGGTAGTTAAAGACCAGGCTAGAAACCAGGAGACTGTAAGTTGTGTCTTAGGCACAAAGCCAGTTGGTAACTTTGAGCAGTCAATCTCTCAGCCCTAAGAAGCAAACCATGGCAGATCTCTTGTGAAAACCTTGCCAAAAATTCTACTAGGACTTGTCCAGACAGTCATCAGGAGACAACAAACCAACAAACAAAAGCCAGAAAGGATCATGAGAAAAACAAGAAATAAGCATGCATTTTCAGCAATAGCCGGGAATTGCTTACCCATTTTAAGTCAAAAGGATACCATGGCATCTTTCCCCAAAGCCACCAGAGATTAGTTTCAACGAAGAATATTGAGTTAGGTTTCCAAAACTATAGATTACCTGATGGAACTATAAATTCTATAGTTTCCAAGATGATGGATAATATGGTGATATCTCCTCTTCACAAAGAAAATATTTTGTGCTTATCACAATAGAGGTTGTTAGTTTAGAGATCAGAGTATTATGTTTTAGATGCAATTGAAACGTTTTAGACAATCTTAGAGCACTGCTGTTGTCAACAGTTCCTTAGGATGTAGAATTTGCTCAGACAACCCCAACATACTAAGGCCAATGGATTTTATATCACAACTTTGACTTCTTTTATTCTTCTAAGGGAGCAACTATTCCTAAAATTGATTTGTTTGCTTGGCCAGCATTTACTTGTTGAGTTATGGGACAAGATGGAGAACATTTGGTGTTCTCTGACCACACCCAACTCAACTTCCATTGCCCTGCATATTAGACAAAATGGCAATCAAAATGGGGGGATTTTTAAGGTTATAAAAACAGTTCACGCTATATGTAGTCAGGAAATACATTCTGCATAGAAATGTGTTGTTGCTACAGTTTCATAATTTAGAACCTCCCACTTAAGTAATCATCCAAGCAATCTTGAAGGAGGTGAAAAATAAAACAAGTTTGAATAGTACAATTTAAAATTCTCAGGGGATATTCTGCACATTCCTGTATGATAGCATCTAACAGAATTTGTTCCAGCAGTTTGTCAATGGGCTATATATGTAATGTCTTCTCCATCTTAGAGATAATGCCTGATATATACATATACATATACATACATACATACATACATACATACATACATAACATACATATACATATACATACATACACACACACACACACACACACATACATGCATACATATATTCCAAAAAGTTTGGAATTTGACAGTTTGAGGAAGACTGAAATAAAGAAAAATAAAATAGAATTCCTAGATTTTTAATAGGATTAATGTTCATCTTTGTACTAAAATGATAGTCCAGTATTGCTTCGTAAGTCACTCATAAATAGTTTTAACTTGTTATGATGTAAATATTCAAAAACTCCTGAAGCACGATGATTAAGTATTTCAAAGGCTGCTTTTAATTTGATCAACTGAATGCATGAACAGCAGGCATTTGATAGAATCATCTGAAAAGGATCACATGAGCCAACATGTCTATCGGGTGAAAAAATTATGCGGCACCTAAATGCAGCTTGATTACTATATTCATCAAATTAGACCTAGCAAGCAATCTTCAGCATACTAGGGCCTGAACAGAACTGCAGTGAGTGGTAGCTTTTAGAACATTTGCGGTTAATTAACATTTCATCATTCTGCATCCTAGGTCAAACATTTACCAATTATGGCGGTTTGATCACTCACGCTTAAAAGCCTCTCCTGCAAGCCATTATAACAAAGAAAAACTCCCAACATATTAAGATCTACTTACACCTTTTCACAGCAAGTCAGTATTAGCATAATACATTATTGGAATTTTCTTTTCTTTTACGGCAGGGGTGCCAAATTGATGGCCCACAGGACAGATGCATCACACACAGACCACGCCCATCCCAGCTCCGCGAAGGAGGAAATAGCAATACATCATGTGATGGCAACATGATGCAGTGAGTTTGACACCTGTGTTTTCACAGAAAAAGAACACCAGTGCTGGTTGACTCTCCTTGTCTTGAACAATGCCCAGCATTTCATAAGGTAGAGTAAACTTCAACAATGCCTGGCTAACAATAAGCTATGAAGATATGAAGAACGGTTGCAGGATTTGGGTATGGCTAGTCTAGTGAAAAGAAGGACCAGGGGTGACATGAAAGCAATCTTCCAATATTTGAAGGGCTGAGACAAAGAAGAGGGGAATCAACCTATTCTCCAAAAAACCTGAAGGCAGGACAAGAAGCGATGGATGGAAATTAATCAAGGAGAGAACCAACCTAGAACGCAGGAGAAATGTCCTGACAGTGAGAACAACTAATCAGTGGAAAAGCTTGCCTCCAAAAGTTGTACATCTCCAGTGCTGAATGCTTTTAAGAAGAGACATTGTCTAAAATGGTTTCCTACTTGAGCAGGGGGTGAAGTAAAAGACCCCCAAGGGTCTCTTCCAATCGGTGATGGTATACTACCAGTTTGGTCTCATTGGGTTGAACCAGTAGTAAAAAAAAAAGCATCCGAGGATCAGCTGAGAGGAGCTTAAAAAACCTCAGAGGATCAGCTGAGAGATAAAAGAAGAGAAAAGCGCAGAATCGGCCTTCCCACCTGCCCCTGTGCTTTCCTTTTCTCTATCCTCTCAGCTGATTGGCGCTGCAGGCCTCAACTGGTGGGTGGAAAGCTACATGTGTGCATTAGGGGCATGTGATAATGGAACAGGTCGGATCCCACTGCTGCCTTGAACTCTGTTATTCTGTTTATTCTATTCTGTTTAATAATAGTAAAAAAAAAAAATACAGCATGCAAACAAGAAAGTAAGTTGAAATTCCAGTCCATGATTATTTCTCTTCTGTGCAAGGCGCTGTCTTTAGTCTCTTAAAACTTCTGTGGAAACACACAATTGGACTCCAAATTAACGAGATGGGGAATGATATGATCCTGGCCTGGGTTGCCTTCAATAGAGCAAAGATGAAAAAAAAAAAATATGTATCTGCTTCAACCCCATCCTACATGACCAAAGTGGTAATAGTAGTTATCACCTAAGGAGAACCAGCAGGGATTAATCCACCCACCCACCATCTTTTTCAAATGCTTTAATGCTAGAAATAAACTTGGCTGTGATGAGAACCGCAGGGAACTCCATTCGATTCTCTCTCACAGACGCATCTTGCGTCCCTTTTATAAATGCACTTCTGTCCCAATTATGCCTCTTGGAGTTAACAGGCTGGGGGGGCAGGGGTGGGTTTCCAAAAGTTTTCCTACCAGTTCAGTGTGCCAAATGCACGCTTTGTGCACGCACGGCATTTACAACTCACCTTTTGCGGCAAGCCCTGTGTGTAAAACAGCTGCCACGTGGCAATCGAATGTGCCACATGAAGCAGCTGAGGTTGAAAGTACAGGAAGTAAAGCTCAGTATAGAGCCAGGGCAGGTGGGAGGGCCCAGCAGCTGATCGTCGGAGAAAACTGGTTCACTCACAGATGATTGTCAGAGGAACTGGTTCAGCCAAACTGGGCTGAACCAGTAGAATACCACCACTGGTGGCAGGGGGAAGAATCATTTTCTCTCAGAAGGGATCACATTCAAAATGGTAGTATGGCTCAGGGCTTCTCCATCTGTTGAAGGAACTTTCTCTCACATGAAGTTGGCTTCAACCACTGCCTTTCCATTGGAACAGATAATGCGGTGGACAACATTTTGATGTGTATCTTTCTCATAACAAAATTGTGTTAATTACACTTAATATTCATGTATTACAAAAATGAATCCAAGAAAACAATGATTACATGAGGACAGCTAGTAAGTTTTGGCTAAGATCTCTACTTTGAAAGATGTTGCTTTTTTCTTACCATGATTCTTCCGGTATGTTCAGTAGACCAAGTATGATACCTTATCCTTGGAGAAGTAATTTACTTTTGTGTTGTTCCAGGAAGTAGTTTTGTTTGGGATCAAAATATGTAATGTGTCGCCTATTCTGAATAGGAGAAGTTGTGTGTGCTCCATCACAGGAGGCTTTCAGAAAGAGACTGGACAACTATTATCTGAAATGGTATAGGGTCTCCTTGAGCAGGGGTTGGACTAGAAGACCTCTAAGGTCCCTCCCAACTCTATTATTCTATGTTCTATGAACATCTAGGTTCATACATTGCTGAAGGCATCTAATGAAGGATTAAATGAACAGATATTGCAACAGTCAAGTTCGATATTGAGATGTACAGTACGTGGTTAATAACAGATTGGTCAGTATTAACTGAAAAGCTGTTTTTGGGGGGTTTTTTGGATGGAGTTACTTGTAGAAATTTTATCACATATTTTATATCAGATGGAACTTGCTAGGGTTAAAGAAAGTTAAGCTAGAACAGGGGTGTCAGTCTAATGTCATCACGGTGGCATCATGTGACGTATCAAGACTTTTTTTTCCCTTTGCTTAACTGGGCGTGGCCATGTGGCCCATGGACCAGGAATTTGACAGCCCTAAGCTAGAAGGTAATGGAAAGGATCCTGGAAAAGAATCATTTGTTCTATATTCTATGAATACACATAGTGTGTGGATATACACGCACACATATACATGCACAGAGTATAAATATAAATATATGACTTAATTTAAAGTTTGTCTTCTATTTAGTGTAGCTTTCCTCAAGCTTTGCCTACCAGATGCCTACAATATTCATTAGGCCTAACCAGTGTAGCTGATTTTTGCATATGATTAGAATCATATGGAGTTAAACAGATGAAGGAAGATGACCTTAAACAATCCGATCAAACAGAGTGTGATATCCAAATGTACAATTTTATTATAGATTTCCAAATCTAACCAAAAATATGCTTCTTCTTAGAGTCCTCGAGCACTTTCCCCAACACAGAGATCAATCAAAAGATTAAGCAGCTGTTGAACTGCTCGTGTATAGGACTAACAAATGCCTCTTTACCCCCTGTTGTAAATCATTGCATTTGTGGCACCTCACTAAGTTCCTACAGTGATGTGGAATGGAGGTTGTGAGAACCTACCGGCAGCTTATAAGTATGTATGTTTACAGTAGCAACCTACATAATTAGAAAATATGTCAATTGTGAGTGAACACCAATATTGGAACACTGTAATGAGTGGAAATGTGTTTTTATGATGAAAATATGATTAATAAGATTTGTTTTTTTAAAAAAATAAGTATGTTTGACTGAACGCCTTTTTTGAGTTATCTAGAGAGCAGCTCAGTTAGAATGCTAACACATTCTTTTTAATGTGCTTTTAATTTCCTTCCAAATTTTCAAGACAAACATACGAAGATCTTTCAAAGTGGCTGTTTATGTAGGATGGAGGAAATGGGGGGCGGGTCTCAAACCCTATTTTACTTTACAATGTGCAGGTGAGGACATAGCTCTGCCTTGAAATTTTGTTGAATGTAAGCTTTGGTGAGCCTTCTACTCTACACAGTATACCATTTTGACCTGAGACAGAAAAAGAACCACTAAGTTAACTGTCATGGAACATCATTCAGCTCTTGCTAGTTGCCATGGTTGCTGCCTACCACTTTAATCGTTTAAAGAATTAAGTATTGGGGGAAAATAAATATTCTAAATTGTTGTCCTGGGCATGCAGCCAGCTGAAAAGATATTATGATTATTGATCAATTTGCTCAGTAGGGGTTTCCCATTCCACCAATCCAACTGGCAACCTGCCCTGTTTAAATAAACCTTGTTTCCCCATAAGAGCAAAAGGATATCATCACAGCCCAGAGAAAGACCTCCTGTAGGGGGGAAAAAAAATCAATAAATCTTTCATGTCTCAAGCTCTCTCATTCCTGGACATATTTTGGCCATTTCTATTTTAGGGACTAGGTTGGGCAGGAAGAAGAAACACTGTATTTTAATAGTTGAAGATAGAGCAATTCTGCAGTCAGAACCAGAGATGGAATTCAGCCGGTTCAGACTGGTTTGGGAGTACCGGTAGTGCAAATTTTGAGTAGTTCAGAGAACTGGAAAATACCACCTCTGGTTGGCCCTGCCCACCTGGCTGCAATCCCAACATATTGAATTCAGCAGATGTTAAGTTGTCCACCAGTTACCAAAAGGCCCATATTTTAACCTCAACATCTCCTGATGAAACATAAGGTATGTCTCCCTGCATCTCTGCTCCACTAGTACAGGATAGAGGGATAAGAGTGTTTTGGCCAGCCTGTATGATTTTTTTTTCCCATCATCAAGAATTGCACTTTGTCAAAGTACCAAATTTGGGGTCTTCTTACAGGACAATCCAAGCCAAAAGAAAGCATTAGACCCACCAGAAAAACAAGAAAACCAAAAGATCTGGAGAGAATAATTGGAATAAAACCAACACTCTTTGTGTACATTTTAGCACTCTGCCAATGAAGATAAAACCACCAGTACACTCTTATGTAGGCTGGTGTTATGTTGAGGAAGGGTTACATATGTCAGGTATATTTTACAACAATCTCTTAATGGATTGTTGTAGTTGAAAGAAAACATAGCAATGCATTTAACAATATAGCAATATTGTTAAATACATTGGTGCTTGGTGTCTTTGGTGCTTTTTGAGCTTACTTGTTTTCTTGCAGATATTTAATTGCCAAACTAGGTAACATCATCAGTGCTAGAAAGGAGTGGGGTTTGCTCTCAAGTTATATTTATATTTTATATATTTGTAATTTACTGAATAGGGAGGGGCACGATGGCTCAGTGGTTAGGATGCTGGGCTTATCAACTGGAAAACTGAGAGCCTGAGTTCCAGACCCAAACACCGCATGATGCGATGACCTCCTGTCTTGCTCCGGCTCCTGGCCACCTAGCAGTTTGAAAGCATGCAAATGTGAGTAGATAAATGGGTACCACTTTGGGAAGGTAACAACATTCCTGAGCCTCAGCATATAGTCATGCTAGCCACATGACTATGGAAAGGGACTTCAGACAATGCTGGTTACCTTGGCTAAGCAAATACAGATGAACATCACCTTCTAGAATCAGACACAATTGGATCTTTACCTTTATATGTAGAAGATAAATTGAGTAGAAAGTGGACCTTTCTACTCTCTACTAGCTCTGATGATATCATCTAGTTTGATAATGAAATATCTGCAAGAAAGCAACCAGGCTCGGAGCACTGAGGGCCCTTCTGCATGTTCTGGGCGAATGAGAACGAGAGCATGATTTGCTATTACTGAAACTAAGGATGCAATGCCAGATCAATTTGAAGGGACCAGACCCAACTCTTATATTTTACTCTATTAGTTTGGTTAAATTCAGAAAAAAAGTATCCAAATAATCACACTGACATATTCAGTCAACACTTTGTTTCGGGAGGAAAAAAAAATATGGGCAATAATTAATAATAAATTAATCTTTCACCTCATTTATTAGTCAGATGGATTAATGTCAAAAATCCATTTCTGTAATAATTAAGCTTCTTAATATGATCAGCCTGGGAACTCTTCATCTCCCTTTGAATGGTTCTGCATCAGTTATAAACCCATTAACTCAAGAAGGCACTAATTAAGGTGGTGCAACTTCAATCATCCATTGTGTCTTCATGCAGTATCTTTGTTTGCTGGTCTTGAAGGGAGCAACATCCTACAGCAGATGTCTCCAAACTTGGCAACTTTAAGACTTGTGGACTTCAATTCCCAGAATTCTGGGAGTTAAAGTCCACAAGTCTCAAAGTTGCCATGTCTGCAAGTCTCAAAGTCGCCATGTTTGGAGATCCCTTCCTACAGGAATCCGTTTCAGAAGTCACAGAGCAGAAGGAAAAAGTCTTTCTCTGCAAGTTTGGGCTCCACTTAATTTCCGCTTGCCCTGTCCTTTAGTTTCTTCAGAAATGGGATTCCATTTCCCAACATGCCAACCTCAGAACATTTAGATCAAGAATTTGCCAAATGACCCTCATCCCCACAAATTCAAGACTTTCTTGTTCCTTCAGAACAAGGGTCTACAAACTTGGCAAGTTTAAGACTTGTGGACTTCAACTCCCAGAATTCCTGAGCTGGAGGAGGAATTCTGGGAGTTGAAGTCCACAAGTTTTAAAGCTGTCAAGTTTTGAAGACCCCTGCTTCAGGATCACAACAGGATGAAGCCAGAATTGTCCAGGTTCTCACAATATAGCAATACAGCTTTCAGATGTCAAAAGAAGATATATGTGTTTTGGAGGAGAAAAAATATATATTATAATCTAAGAACCAGTGCAGAATGTGAAATTAATGTCAAAATTATGGCCACTGTTTCTTTAGTAATTTATCAAGTGATTCTTGACATTACTCTGGGCACCAGCAGATAATTTTTGAATTATAGTATCCAAATAACACAACAGCTCACCTTTTTAGCCATACCAACAAAGTTTATTCTAAATGTTTTCAGATGATCAGCTAATAATATGTCTTTATAGTGACAAAGTATATACACTCGTGCTTATTATATCAATAAGCAATTGCTTCCAGTAATGTTCTAAAATGATGCACCCACACCACATATTTACTTGTTGTCAAAGAAGGTTTGAAGGATTCAACGTTACAAGCCTTAATGGAACAATAATTCAGATACTTCCTCAGCTATTGAAAAAAATGAAGCTTCAGCCAGAATAAAGAATGAATTGATTCTGAGAGCCTCTGGCAACATCTAAGAACAATTACTAATGGCTGAAATCTAAAAGCTTTTTGCTTGATGTCCAGTGCACGGAATCCTAAAAAATGTTCATTTTTCAAATACATATTGAGTAATGGTACAGTTGTTATTGACAAATCCCTGTAGCTTTTTTCTCTCTGTTTGCTTTCAGGTTTTAGCATATCTAAAGTTGTATAGGAGTTAAAGTGAAAGCAAAGAAACAAATAATGGTGAAAAGGGCGGGGGGGGGGTTAATAATGACCCCTATTGTGGATTCAAATTCAAGGAAGCCTTTGAGCATGGCAGTATTTGTGGTCATCTTCCAATAGGTACAAAAGAGCCCGATAAAGGAAAAGTCAAGTGGAGGTATATAAGAAAGAAAGAATGTGGAAGAGTTAAGGTGGAGAGAAAAAGAATGTCATGACTTGGAACTACAAGAATGATTAATGACATATCTACATAAAAGAGTCCACCCTGTCCAACTGAAGACCACCAACCTGTCTTTAACTCCAAATCTCAAATATAGATAGGGAAGTAAAAAATTTTTTTAACTACAAGGGAAATATAACATGAGCCAGATGGTTGAAAAGAATATGCATATTTGCACGCACGATTAACATGTAATCTTACTGAATTCCAACAGTTTTATAGTGCTTTGCTCTTGAAGATATAAGATAGGTCTTAAAATATAAAAGGGTGACTTCTGATAATGAAACAGGGATAGTTCCATTCGAATTTTAGCTTGTATTGTAAGCTGAATAAATGAAGCCTGTTCAGAACTCTGTACTTGCATATCCAATATATTCAAGGCAGAATAAGAAACAATGGGTGGAAACTAATCAAGGAGAGAACCAGTCTAGAACTAGAAGAACCAAAGAGAAGCTTCTTGGCAGTTAGAACAATTAATCTGTGGAACAACTTGCCTCCAGAAGTGAATACTCCAACACTGGAGGATTTTCAAAAAGAGATTGGACAGCCATTTGTCCAAAATGGTATAAGGCAGGCTTGTCCAACCTGCGGCCCACGGGCCGCATGCGGCCCAGGTCACCTCGTAATGCGGCCCAGTGCCCACCCCAACTTTCGTGCCAGAGCCAGCGAGGAGGAGGAGGAGAGGCAGGCGCGGGGTGGGGTGAGCGCCAGGCCAAGCAGCAACAGAAAAGGCGGGCGCCATCAGAGCGCCACCTCCTGCTGTTGCTGCCGCCACCACTTCTGCCCCCGCCGCTGCCCCCGCTGCCATTGCCCTCACCGCCGCTTCTGCCCCCACTGCCATTTCTGCCCCCGCCCCCGCCGCCGCTTCTGCCCCCACCTCTGCTGCTGATTCTGCCCCCGCCGCCGCTGCCCCCGCTTCTGCCCCCGCTGCCGCCGCTTCTGCCCCCACCGCTGCTGCTGCTTCTGCCCCCGCCGCCACTGCCCCCACTGCCGCTGCTGCTTCTGCCTTCCAGTCCTGCCTCATCCAGCCGGGCCATTTGCAGGAGGAGAGGTAGGCGCGAGGCGGGCGAGCTTTCTCCCACCCCCCAGCAAAATTTGGCCGGAAAATAAACCGTGAGAAAAAAAATGTGAGAAAAAAACGTGATAAAAAATAAATAATTTTTAATACATAATTAATAATAAATAATAAAAACATCTCACTAACTTCATTTCCAAATAAATTTAATATGTTAACTATGTTTTCTATGTTTTTTTGGATGATCAGGTATCATTAATGTTATTTTATTTTATGTGCGGCCCAAACCAAATTTTCATCTTCTAATGTGGCCCAGGGAAGGTGAAAGGTTGGACACCCCTGGTATAAGGTATCCTGGTTGAGCAGAGGTTTGGACTAAAAGACCCTCAAAATCCTTTCCCACTGTCCTGGTATACATGCATATTCTAAAAAAGCACAATAAATGAGTAGATCAATTTATGTATGTATGTATGTTGGCATGTATGTATGTGTACTAAATGTATATGACTGTCCAAGACTGGTGTGGTGGCCTAGAGGTGGAGCACTCGCCTCACAATCAGGAGGCTGTGAGTTCGATCCTAGGTAGAGGCAAATATTTCTCTCTCTGGGCATGATGAGAATATGACTCCGCTGAATATAACTCCGCATTGGCAACAGGAAGGGCATCCGGCCAGTAACCACTCTGCTTCATTCAGTTGCCCAGACTCCACTCCACAAGGGATTAAGGGGGTCATCAAAAGGAGATGATGCGACTGTTCAACTCATGCATAGATGGACTGCAACAATTATCAGTAATAATTTGCATTTGATATGCATACACATACAGAAATGCATACACACACACACACACACACACACACACATCTACATAAGCATCAGAAGTCCTTATATAAGGAATTTATCCTGTATTTGCATTGTTTTTCTCTCTTCTTTTCTTGCTTTTATTAAAAGTTTTTTTTTCTTGTTTTTTCCCCATTCTCTGTCCCTTTTGATTAAATAAATAAAACAAAACAATAAAAAAAAACAACTGCACCCAACAGTGGGGTTCAAACTATTCAAAAGCCAAGAGCCCCATAGAGAGTTCACAAGAATCCATTAAGCATTTGAAAGAGATATTCTAATTTTACCAGAAGAAACACAATACCTGTTTTGAGGTAGAACCGTGTCTGAATTTGAAATAAGGCCAGTTCAAATTTGAAATAAGGCTGTTTCAAGCTCAGAGCACCCAGAACAACATCAAGATATTTCTTGTCTGGAAGTCTTCCTTTTATCTGAAAATGGGATGTTTTGAACTTCAACTTCTGAAGCAAATGAGCATCCTCAAAATGTGATCTTGGTGGAGCCTTCATAAAGTCTGCATCTGTGGCGGCATTAAGAAACAGAATGTTGGTGTTTTGCTCTCCAAAAGAACTTTCATTCATTCCTCCTCCTATCCCTCTCTCTCTCCTTCCCTCTCTCTTTCTCTCTTGCATTTTCCTGATATCCCTTTATTTAGCTTTATTTAAACATTATAATGAAACTGGGTGAATCTATCAATATCTGTAATGTATAGATACATTATAGTTTGGTTCTGCAACCCAAGAAGACAGACACAGGCTTCAGAGAGTAATTAGGCCTACAGACAAAACAATTGTTACCAACCTGCCTTCCATCGAGGACCTGTATACTGCAGTCAAAGAGGGCTGTGAAAATATTTGCAGACCTCTCACATCCTGGACATAAACTGTTTCAAGTCCTACCCCCAAAACAAGGCTTGAATAGAATTCTTTATTGGCCAAGTGTGGTTGGACACACAAGGAATTTGTCTTGGTGCCAATAATATCAGTATACATAAAAGAAAAGATACATTCATCAAGAGTCAAGAATCATAAGGTACAACACTTAATGATAGTCATAGGGTACAATAAGCAATCAATAAGCTACAGAGCACTGCACACCAGAACAACTACACACAAGGACAGTTTTTTCCCGAACGACATCTCTCTGCTGAACAAATAATTCCCTCAACACTGCCCAACTATTTACAAACTCTCCACTACTGTTACCATCATTCCTTATGACCCATCCCTTCCCACTTGTGGCTGTATGACTGTAACTTTGTCACTTGTATCCTTACGATTTATACTGACTGATTTCTAGTATGATTTGATTGCTTATTGTACCCTATGATTATTATTAAGTATTGTACTTTATGATTCTTGACTCTTGATGAATGTGTCTTTTCTTTTATGTACACTGAGAGCATTTGCATCAAGACAAATTCCTTGTGTGTCCAATCACACTTGGCCAATAAAGAATTCTATTCTATTCTATTCTATTCTATTCTGTTCTGTTCTGTTCTGTGCTGTGCTGTGCTGTGCTGTGCTGTGCTGTGCTATACATTCCCTTCCCCCCAAAAAACCTACTTTGTCATATTCCTGGAGCTCCTTAGTACTCTATCTTCTGTTACTCTCTCACTGATATCTAGGATCAGAAAAATCCAAAATTAAGTCTGAATATCAGAAGTAGCTTTTAAAAAAAAACATCTGTAGTGTACAAAAACATGCATTTTATTGCTAGACTTTCTAGTAACCTATGATTTTATTTCTATCTTTTCCTATCTGAATGCCTCTTCTTAAAAAGCTTCCTGGCACGAACCTCACAAGCTTTGTTATATTATAATCATCTTTATGCAGAGATTCTTTTCCTTCCAGCCACCTGTCAGTTATTTTGTAAGCAAAGCAAAATTTGGCTGAATTTGGTGGTATTTCTGATCAGTATTTAATATCATCTCTCAGGCGTAAGGCAATGAATGAAATATCGTACTTATGGTGATACGCAGCTGTCCAATAAACTTTTTTTTAAGAGGAGGGGTGGTGATTTTACAAGTGTGGAAGTAGGCTCACTTTTCCTTAGATGAAAAGAGATCCGAAAAAGGAACATGAATATTAGTCCAGGTGGGGTAAATCCATTGTTTGTATCGAAAGCATATACAAAATATGTGAACAATTCAGGCAGAATTGATACCCACCGAGCATTTATTGCATGATGCCTGCACAACACACAGGGGAGAGAAAGGAAGAAAGAAGATACAAGACCAACTATACCAGGGGCCGCCAACCTTTTGGACCTCAGGGACCACCAAACTCATAATTTTAAATCCCACGGACCACTCACATGAATTTTGACTGATGGTGGCTTGCTGACGTTGGTGGGAAAGTCGGTCCCATATTCCAGAGCTACAGTAGTCATAAGACTGGCGCTTTGGTCATCCTGGAGGTGCTGCTCCTCCACCCGGGTGCACCAGCCTGCCATAGACTGGAGGAGTTGCTCCAGGATGACCAACAGGCCAGTCCTGTGACTACTGCAGCTCTGGAATATGGGACCGACTTTCCCACCAACGTCAGCAAGCCACCCCGGGGCAGATTTCCCTCCCCCACCATTGGTCTTACCTTCCAGTTCCAGCTCGCGTGGCTCTACTCAGGCTGAAGGGTGAGGGCCAGCGGGTAAGTGGGTCATGTGGGCGATGCAACCTTGTGTTCCCACACAGCCTGGATTAATTGCTTTGGGGAGACATTTCTCTGTGGACTACCAAAATTTTCTCACTGATCGCCTGTGGTCCAAGGCCTGCTGTTTGGCGACCACTGAACTATACAGTACACCCTTGTTGTTAGTTGCAAAGTCATGTCCAACCCATCATAACACCATGGACAACATTCCTCCAAGCCTTCCTGCCCTCTATCATCTTCTGGAGTCCATTTAAGCTCACACCAATTGCTTCAGTGACTCCATTCAGCCACCTTCTTCTCTGTCCTTTTTCTTATATTGGCCTCAATCTTTCCCAGGATTAGGCTCTTCTCTAGTGAGTCCTTCCTTCTCATGAGGTGGCCAAAGTCTTTGAGGACAAATTTTGAGTTATGGCACACCTTACCATACATCAAAAGCATTTCGGAAGCAGTAGAAAGCAGCTTCTGAGATCTGCAAGTGGGCATTGCACATCACCCAGAGGCTACCATATGAGGACAAATCATGTGTTGATCACTTGGAGGTGGGAAATACTTCTAATATAATCTACCAGATCCACTGCAAGGATTACCCCTATGGCTATGTAGGACAGATGGTGAAGAAGCTAACCACCAGATTATAAAAACATAAGTGAGTGGCCAGATGAGAACACCTCAACTCATTGGTAGCTTCATATTGCAATGAACAGGGACATACAATCAATTGCACAGCTACTAAGATTGTTGGCCGAGCAGGTACAAAAATAGTCAGGGAAATGATTGAAGCCAGGGAAACGGGCTCCGTGTCAGAAGTGCCAATTTACTACCAGTTTATTGGGTACTTAGGAGCTGAGGACTTATCAGCACAAAGAAACAACAGCCAACAATTTAATAACCAACCACCAACACCCCAAGCAACAACTAAAAAGCCACATGCAACCAGGCACCATATAAATACTGTGCATAATACTACACATCCCTAAGGATGGGCTCCAGCACAAGTCTGAAAGACTGGAAGACTAAATATGTGGTCTTGGGGTTTAGACCACATTAGATCCTGCAGCTCTTTCCTGGGATGTGTGTATATTTGCTTTCATTCATGAATATATAAAATAGGATCAAAGATCCTTTTACTTAAAATTGGCCCATAGTTCCAAATATCTAAATACTCAATTTACACCTTCACATTTCTTTTCAGGATCATTTTACTCTCCATTTGTGAAACAAGAATGGCCAATGGTTGAGTAGCTTGACTATGTCAAGCCCAAAATTGACATAACTGTAGCCATTTTAGTTAGTCTTAGTATATATTCTTTTTCTTACTTTCTCTGTGGCAGTCACGGGGGAAAGGGTTTCAGGCTTGCCACATTCCTAAGAGGGGAGGAGATAGAGAGAGTTGTTTAGGCTAGGTGATTCTTCTTCCTGTGGGAAAATGAACTGTCCATGCTTAGGCCCCTTGAGATGGAGATTTATGACATCAAGCAACGTTGAATTACTTCTATTGGAGAATGTGACTTTTGGAGGTTGTTTCTAACTTATAATATTGTGGGGTAATTCTGGGTTGTGTCAGATCCAGAATTACCATTGACTTTGCCAATTTGATGCTTTCCTAAATAAAAGAATTTGTTTTGGAAGGTGGACTTTGTTCTTTCCTTTTTAAATGGATTTCATCACTTGGAAACCTGACAGACTACAGATGGAGATAAATCCTGGATATAAATTGAGGAACTTGCAAAGCTCAGTTCAAATCTCTACAATTGTTCCTCAGCTTCAATTAGACTCCCAGAAAGAATTAATCTTTTAATCCTTTTTTAGTTTTAATGGTTAAATCTTTTAAGGCTCCTTTGCATCACTAGCCTGACTTTACTTCATGGCAAAAATTCACGCTTTCCCCCATTTTGAGTAATGTAGTGAATGCACTTAAAAACTGCAAGTAGACTTTGACTGATATCCTTGTGAATGCACTTAAAATAGCGAACAGAAAAAGGATAAAATCTAAAATTCATTTCATTTGCATTACAATTGAATTAAATGGAGTTAATGGAGTTACTCACAAGCATCTAGTTAATATTTTCTCCTACATCATGTTAAACATAACAGTTTGGTAACACATTCCTGATCACAAGAAAAGTACTGTGTCTTTTGTCCTCCTCACTAATCTGTCATTAGATTAATTTATCATTCTCTAGACAGCTTGCATAATTCACTGTTTGGTCCCACCTAGCTTATATAGGAAGACCTGGTGATCTTTTTCCCATTGTTGCTTTCTTTTGAACGGAAGGAAGGAAGGAAGCAGGGGTGGGCTACTATCGGTTCGGGTGAACCAGACGTTAATTTTACATCTAGTTCACAGAACCAGTAGTTCCAACCCACCCACCCCCCCCGCCCCTCCCCTCCCCCCCCAGGAGTCTCCCCCCAGCCCCTTTGGATCCCAGGTAAGCGCAGGGTGCATGCCGAGGCAGGGGGTGGGTGAAAAACTGTCTCCCCAAAGCTCCAGAAGACCAGAAATGGGCCCATTTCCAGCCTCTGGAGAGCCCCCGGGGAGGCCATTTTTGCCCTTTGGGAGGCTCAAGAAAACCCATGGATGCGGAACCCAGGGAGGGCAAAAACAGCCCCCCCACACCATGGTGCAGGAGGCCAACTAGGCCACTCCCACCATGGCCACGCCCACCCAGTAACAGAGAACCAGTTGCTAAATTTTTGAAGCCCACCATGCAAGGGAGGGAGGAAGAAAATTGATCTTCCATAGGTCTATTTTTTCTTTAAAACATGCTTTGGCTCACATGTAATGTTTTACACTTATCAAGTGCACAGGTATAGAATAGCTGGTACCTGGCTTAACAGCCATAACTGTGAGAAGGATTTAGGAGTCCTAATGGACAACCACTTTTATATGAGACAGCAGTGTGCTGCATTTGCCAGAAAAAAAAAAGCCAATTATGGTCACTAAAAATCTTTCTGGTTATTAAAAAAAAAGTTGAGACTCTAGAAATAGTGCAGAAAAGAGCAACAAAAAGGATTGGGGATTAGAGGATAAACAATATAATGAAAGTTTGCATGAACAAGTTGCATGTCTAGTCAAAGAGACAAGAAACAAGGGTGGCATGATTGCAATCTTCCAGTGCTCGAGGGTCTGCCAAAAACAAGAAGAGGTCAACCTATTCTTCAAAGCACCTGATGGCAAGACAAAAAGTAATGCTGGTTGTCCCAAAGGTGCTTTTTTTTCAAGAGGCAACTGGACTTTCTTTGTTTTTTCTTTGAAGACATTTTGCTTTTCATCTGACTGGATGGTTAGGACTCATACTCCTCTCAGACAGATGGTCATTTGCATCCTTTTAGCAAGTTGTTAAAGTCACTTGGAGGTTTATCTGTGTTGTCAAAGTCACCTGAGCGGTGGAAATGGGTGTGGGGCCTTCTTGGAACTGTTGAACTGTGGAAACAAAAAAAATCACCTTTGGGATAACACTTGGAAGCTTATCAAAGAGAGATCTAATGTAGCTCCAGTTACCTGACTGTGAGAACAATTAACCAGTGGAATGCCTTGCCTCCAGAAGTTGTGCTCCATGGCTGATATGTTTAAGAAGAGTGGATAGCCATTTGTCTGGATTGGTATAGAGCAGTGGTGGCTAATCTTTTTGGGGTTCCTGTGCCCAAAATTGTGTGCACGCTTGCACGCTGGCGCTTGTGTGCCAGCACCCAGAAGGCAATGCGCACCCCCTCCCACGCCCCCTCTGCATGCGCATGCAAAACCCACCACCCCACCCCTTACCTACACTGTGCCTCACAGCTGATTCTCAGCTGGTTTGAGGCCTTTTTGGCCTCCCAGAGGCTTTAGGAAGGCTTCTGCAGGCTTTGCAGGCTGAAAACTAGCCCCCTTTCATCACTTCTGGTATTTTCGGAAAAACAGGAAGTGACAAAACGGGACTAGTTTTTGGCCTGCAAAGCCTGTAGAAGCCTTCCTCAAGCCTTTGGGAGGCTGAAAAAAGGCCTTGAACTGGCCAAAAATTAGCTGTGAGGCGTGTGCATGCGCAGTGTGGTAAGTTTGCCTGCAGCTTGCGTGCCAGCACAAATGGCACGTGTGCCATAGGTTCGCCATCTCCTGCTTGAGGAGGAGGTTGGACCTCCAAGGTCCCTTTCAACTCTGTTATTCCTTATTCTGAAATCCAAAATCATTCTGAGTAAGGGAAATAAGGGAGGAATGTAAGGGAGATATCACAACTCTACAGCTTTCACGTCCATGGCATTTTATTACTAATGATATTTTTAAAAAATGAATCCATTGCCTTTTTAAGAAGTCGTCCAGTGCACTTCTGAATTTTCTCTCTTATTAACCTCAATTTAAATTCCTCTCTTTGCATTATCCAGATGGTTACCCCCTTGGCCTCTGACACTTTGAGGTGGAGAGAGGATTCATAATCTTCAATGTCCTGAGAAGGATGCCAGCAGAAGCTTCTGGTTGGGGCACCCTTGCTGTAAAGTCAAAAAATGGAAAGGATGATTCTAAGCAGGAATGAGGGCAGGTAGGTTCCATAGATGTAAAATAAGCCAATCCACCCTGAGTAATCAGAGCTGGAAGGGACCTTGTAGGTCATCTAGTCCAAACCCTGCCCAAGCAGGAGACACTACATCATTCTGACAGATGGGAGTCCAATCTCTTCTTGAAAGTTTTAAGTGATGATGCTCCCACAACTTCCGAGGGTAAACGAGCCTCAAATAAAACTCACAATGCAATACTCCAATATTGCTGACAAAGAACATGAAGAAAGATAAGAGTATGAAGAAGAGTTGAAGATTTAAACAAATAAACAAACAACAAATGTTTAAACCTTGGGGAGTAGATGATTAGAGCTTCAGGCTGGAAGGTGCTATTGCATTATTTTATTTAGGCAGTTCAATTATCATGTACTTTGGGCTTCTTTCAGTTCCTATTAATAGTGCTACATCTAATCTAGTGTCTGGAAGAAAAATAACACACTGAACTTACACTAATTTCAATATTGTTCACCATCCCATTTGTAGTGGGGGCATACATGCATTTCTATATATACAGCCTTACTACAGATGCTAGGGTGAAAAATGTTGGAGAATTCAGCAGCACATTGCTAGAGGTAGAAACATAATATCCAAAAAGGATGCAGCACTATTAATAGGAATTGGAGGAAACCAGGAGGCATGCGCATTTGTTAACAATACTTATTGCAACTTTTGGAAGAGAAGATGAATCATTGGTGCCAAACTTAAATAATTAAAAAAAGAAGAAGATGTATGCCTTGAATATATTGTCATTGTATGTACATTGTATGTAATGTAACCTATATTACATTGTAGGTTAATGTAAGGAATGCATTTAATACAAATACTTTGCAAATGAGAACCAGAGAAATTATAAGGAAAGATTAAAGACATAATGAAAAATGGAGGGGAAAAACGATCCCCAAATTTTAAAGATGAAAAGATCTGAGTGGCATTTACCACAATCTATCATGAGAGCCAGGGAAAAATAGAAAATGAAAGCCTTGGGGAATATATACAAGGCATGATATTCAAATCCAGACTTTCAGTATCAAGCAAGAAATGACAAAGGTAATACATCAAGAATAGAAAGAAGTCAATAAAAACAAAAAGGTAATAAATATGAAGATACTTTTTTAAGAAAGATCACAGAAAAATATATAACAAACTGTTGCTCAAGATTAACAATGTTGCAGATCTAATGGAGATAAATTACATTAAAGAAAGATGGAGGGGCCATACCAATACCTGAACTGATATGATTGCTGTAATTTTATATTTATTTTGCTAAAACTCATGGACGCAAATAAATGCTTTACTACTAAATACAAATAGAATTACAGAATGACAAAAGCATAATATTAAAGAGTATATTTGGGTACATGTTCCTCATTAAAATTGGCAGATGACACTAAGTTGGCAGAAATAGCAACACCCCAGAAGACAAGCTCAGGATTCCAACGGGTCTTAACAGACTTGAACAATGAACCTTATCAACAGTGGTGGGATTCAAAAATTTTTACTACCAGTTCTGTGGGTGTGGCTTGATGGGCATGGCTTGATGGGTATGGCTTGATGGGCATGGCTTGATGGGTGTGGCAGGGGAAAGATACTGTATAATCTCCATTCTCTCCCCACTCCACAACCAGTTCTCCAAACTACTCAAAATTTCCGCTACTGGTTCTCCAGAACTGGTCAGAACCTACTGAATACCACTTCTGCTTACCAAACAAAATGAAGTGTAATGTGAAGAAAATAAAGGTTTTACGCCTTAGGCAAGAAAAAACAAATACAAAAACAGCAACTGTGAGAATCCTAGTAAACAATCACTTCTATATGAGCCAGCAGTGTGCAGTGGCAGCCAAGAAAGCTCATACAATTCTTGGTTGAGTAAACATAGAATTAAAATCATATGAAGTATTAGTACCACTTTATAAAACCTAGTAAGACCACAACTGGAATACTGCATCTGGTTTTAGTCACACATTATCTATATATCTATATCTTTATATCTCTCTCTCTCTCTCTCTCTCTCTCTCTCTCTCTCTCTCTCTCTCTCTCTCTCTCTCTCTCTATCTATCTATCTATCTATCTATCTATCTATATATATATATAACATTCAGCTTTGTTCGGGTATTTTCCCACATCATTGTAGTTGTGCTTTTAAAGTTGTGCTTAAGTTGTGCTTTTAAAGTTGTGCTTAAGTTTTTGCAGGTACTTACATGTATGGCATTCAGCTTTGTTCGGGTATTTTCCCACATCATTGTAGTTGTGCTTTTAAAGTTGTAGCAACGTTTCGGCAGAATCTCATGTTGAGCCTCTGGACAGAATGCATAGAAGAGCAACTAAGATGATTAAAGGCCTGGAGACTAAAACATATGAAGAATGGTTGCAGGAATTGGAAATGTCTAGTTTAATGACAAAGAAGAACTAGGTGTCAGCTCTGAGATTCAGCTTCCAAGAATGTTATGTGAAGAAATGAAGGGGGGAGGTGAGGGAGTTGAACAGTTCAAGGTTATTTATTATGTTGCATTAAAAAAAATTCCAGCTACAGTTAATTGGTTCATGTGATTAATGAAGTGTAAGAAGTGGGAGGAGATAGGGTGGAATTTGTGAGATGGCGCTGGGAATGAATTTCAGTTTTGGAAATTTCCATAGACGCACCAGAGCTGTTCCTAATAAATCAATTGGAGCTTAAGCTTGACTCAGAGTGATTGATTACCATGGATATTTTCTGGATGCCTAACACTAGGGGTGACATGATTGCAGTGTTCCAATATTTGAGGGGCTGCCACAAAAATGAGGGAGTCAACTTATTTTCCAAAGCCCCAAAAGGCCAGACAAGGAACAATGGATAGAAACAAATCAAGGAGAGAAGCAACCTGGAATTAAGAAGAAACTTCCTAACAGTGAGGACAATTAACCAGTGGAACAATTTTGCCTTCTGAAGTTGTGGGTGCTCCATCATTAGAGGCTTTTAAGAAGAAACTGGACAGCCATTTCTCAGAAATAGTACAGATCTCCTGTGAGAGCAGGTGTTGGACTAGATGACCTCCAAAGTCCCTTCCAGCTTTACAGGTAGTCTTTGACTTACGACCACAATTGAGCCCAGGATTTATCTTGCTAAGTGGCAAACTTATTAAGGGAGTATTTTCTCATTTTACGACGTTTCTTGCCACATTTGTTAAATGAATCACTGCGCTTGTTAAGTTAGCAGCACAATTGTTAAATAAATTTGGCTTTGCTGTTCAGAAGATCACAAAGGGGGACCAAGTGACCTAAGGACATTCTGACCATCATAAATATGAACCACTTGTCAAGCATCCAAATTTAAACCACAAGACCCCGGGGATGCCTCAACAGTCATAAGTGTGAAAAAGGGTCAGAGATCACATTTTTTTTCAGTGCCGTTGTAATTTTGAATGCTCACTAAATGAACTGTTGTAAGTTGAAGACTACCTGTATTCTATTCTCATTTCTAAGTGAGGATTAAACCAGTCATCCATCACTTAATGAACTTACTGAGATTAGGTGAGAAATAAAACTACCCTGGAGGAAATATACGGGGTTCCCTTAACTTGCTCAGATTGAAGAAGCTACTTGGATAATCAGAGAAGGTTGGACTAGAAGACCTCCAAGGTCTCTGATTGGTAATTGATAATAGAAAGTGAGATCCGTAAAGCAATAAGCTATCAAATGTGCATACTTGAAAGAACCACAGAACTCTTTCAATTGATGGAGAACAGATCTATGTCCACAAATGTGGAATAACACTGTGTGGACTTCTTGTGGCCTGCCAAATGCCAGTGGAGCTGACGGCAGACTCGGACAGTATGGAGATTGGGGAGGAACTGGGACCAGTCCTGGAGTCTGGGGGAGGCTCTGGTGGATGCTCTGTGTCAGAAGCAGAGATGGAGCCAGGGCCATCCAACATTTCCCAGCTGCCTATGGAGTTAGAGATAAGTGGGGAAGAAGAACGGCTGGAGCCTGTTCCAAATGTGCGTATGCGCAGAGTTGTCACTAGAGGAGAACAATTAAGGAACAAGGGCCAACTCAGAAGGAAAGGCACATGTGGATGCTGAATGGCCCCTCCCTGGGGAATAAATAGGAGCAAAAGGGGGAGTGGTGGTTGTAGGAGACAGTTCGTTCATATTTCTTTTGGAAGATATGCTTATCAGAGTTTGTGCCTCACAGAGACTCCTTGCCAGGTATTTAATTTACAGCTTTGCCTATCTGGAAGCTTTCCACCTAGCAACTATCCAAGGACTGATAAGGTCTGTTCTGCAATTAACTCTTAGGAGGATTACTGCCAGGACTTTTCTACGTGTGAATACCATGAAATCACAGTAACTAAATAAAGAGGGGTTTTTCGGGACAAGGAGTCTGTTTCTTGGTTCTGCTAAGCCTGGGTCAGAACAGGACTAGAGACTTAAAGTATCATTTACAAATTTCCATCGAAAATAAGAAATGCAAGAATACATGCAAATTACCAAACCATTTCACTAATTGCCATTCCAATAAAGTTTTGGTCAAGTTCTTTCAAAAAAGAATCAAAGACAGAAAGGCAAATATCAAATAGAACTTGAGATCAGAGAACTAAAAGAATGTAATTAATGGAAAAAGCACAGTCAAGTAGGAAGGAACGAGCTGTGCGTTGTTGACCACAGCAATAATTTAGATTATGAATTTATTCCACAAAATGGAAGACGCTCAAGCTGAATTTTTATAATGATAGAGAAGCTCAGTGTAAGTATTGCCTTTGATAAAAGCTGAATGCTTCAGACAATGAGGCAAGGTGGCATATTGTGCTTTATAGCTTATTCAGTAATTATATTGTAAGAATGGTAACACAAGTAAAAAAAAAAAGACAGCTGGAATCAAAACGGGAGGCCAAAGCACATACAATTTGCAATAGGCAGATCACACCTCTTGGTCAGAAAAATGGAAGGCTCATTAAACAAGAAGGAAATGAAAGCTGAAAATCCCAAGTTAATGTAAAATATTTTAAAAAAAGACCAAATCAACGTCAACCAGCTTGGTTAGTGAAAACATAGTTCATGGCAAAGAGGTTAAGATGGTAGACTAAATTGTTTTCTTGGGCTTAGTAATCTATAAAGAGTTGCGCAGAGATGGTTCATCCCGGTGTGTTAGGCAATCCACAGTAAATCATAGAACATAGAATAAAAGAGTTTGAAGGGACCTTGGAGGTCTTTTCGACCAACTCCCTCCTTAAGCAGGATACCCTATGCCATTTAAGATAGATTGACCAGTCTCCTTTTGAAAGCCTCCAGTGACGGAGCACCGACAACTTCTGAAGGCAAATCGTTCCATTGCTTCATTGCTCTTACCGTTAAGAAATTTCTCCTTAGTTCTAAGGAGAAATTCTAGGTCACTTTTCTCCTTGGTTATTTCCCATCCGTTGATTCTCATTTTGTTTTTGGTGTTTTGGCAAATAGTTTGATCCCCTTCATCCTTGAAGAAGCCCCTCAAATATTGGAACACTGCAATCATATCTCCCCTTCTTTTCATTTAGACTGGAGGTACCCAGTTCCTATAACTGTTCTTCGTGTGTTTTAGCCTCTGGCCCTTTAAATCATTCTTCTTGCTTTTCTCTTCATTCTTTCCAGAGTCTCAACATTTTTTAAAAAAATATTGTGGTGACCAGAACTGAGTGCGGTATTCCAAGTATGGTCTCACAAAGGCTTTGTAAAAAAAAAACAACCCAGTACTTGTGATCTTGATTCTATCCTTCTGTTAGTGCAGCTTAGGATTGCGTTGTGTTAGCTTTTTTGGCTGCTGTATTTGCAACAATACAGCAGCCATACTGATATAAGGTCATGGCACTTGCATGCTGGTGGATCTTTAATGGACTTTTGGGGCCCCTACAGATGAACTAAATGGCAGACTTAAGTATAATCAGGAAGGAGAGGAATATTAAAATCGGAGGGGCTTAAGGAATAGCTGTTCCAGAATTCATGTAAAGCTGGAACGGTTCTGCTGATAAAGAGGAAAAGAAAGTTGGACTGACATAACCTCCAAGGTCACTACCAACTTTGTTGTTCTGCATTTTAAAGACCACTGACACCTTGAAATTTTAGATTGGGGGACAATTCCTCATACAGTTTTGGATTGCAAAATGTAAACAAATCAGCTGCTCCTAGTTAAAATGGAGATGGTCTGTTGGGGATCATTTAGCAGTCAGCCATATCTTCTGAATTTGTAATTAGTGATTTGCAAAAATTATCTACAGACTCCTCACATCCTGGACATAAATTGTTTCAACTTCTACCCTCAAAATGACATTATAGAGCATTGCACACCAGAACAACTAGACACAAGGACAGTTTTTTCCTGCATGCCATCACTTTCCTAAACAAACTAATTCCCACAACACTGTCAAATTATTTACTGTATTACTATTATACTTCTCATTCTTTCTAATACCTGTCTGCTTTTCTACTTATGACTATAACCTTGTTGCTTGTACCTTATGATGTATGTGGTTTTATTTAATTTCCTAGTATGATTTTGATTGCTTATTTAGTATCCTATGACTATCACTAACTGTTGTACCTTATGATTCATGATGAATGTATTTATGATGACTATGATCATGATTTGTCCCTTATATCTCTTATGTACACTGAGAGCTTATGCACTGAAGACAAGTTCCTTGAGTGTTCAATCATACTTGGCCAATAAGTATTGGCTCATTCTGTTTGAGTTGTAAGTTCATAATGGATTAAAAAACAATTACTTTTGTTTGGTTGCTGGAGATGGAGTGTGATGACCAGGGGCGTGGCACAAAAGCAACACAGTCAAATAATCAATAGAAGTCTCTTTATTAGCTCCAACTTTGCTCCCAGTGTCCTGGTTACCTTCTGTCTAGAGAAAAACTTTCCCAGGAACAGCCTTTGGCTGTAAAGAATCAAGTCCAAAATGTGGTCAACAAAACCTGTAACTATAAGTCCAATCAAGGCAAAAATGAGGTAATTAGTCTGGCAGGACAGGAGCAAGAATTCCAGATGTGAAGGCACAGCAATAACTCAACATGGTTGGGAGGATGCCAGGAATAAGATAACCAAAGTCAACACAAGATAAACTCACATTTGTTCCCAGCAGCTGCCGCACTCAGCATGCGTCTCTTTTAAACTCTCTTCCCAGCTGTGGCTAATGAAGGGAATCAGGACCCTTTCCTCCCCTGTAAGCCATGCAACTCTCATTGCTCCCTTCTCCTTTCCTCCCTGCATGCATTACGATGAAGAGGCGGTGGGCTTGGATCTTCCTCTGAACTCCCTCTCCCTTGTTCTACCTCTTTCCTGCTCTGCCCAGCTGGACTTTGCCCTTCCCCAGTTTCCTCCACAGCCAACAGAGCCACTCTCTAGCTCCCTGTCAGCTGTTTGTCTTTCTCCTTGGATTCAGACTCCAACAGGGGCATGACATGGAGGGGAAGTGTGGATTTGGAGGTTAATGAGTGGATCAAGGAGATTGTTGGAATGACCCTGGAAAAGCAACGGATTTGGGAAGAGTTTAGAAATTGACCATTTCTCTATTGAGTCTCCAGGGATCAGACCCAATAGAGTGATATTTAATCAACCATCTAAAACAACCAGAGGCTATATATACACCTACTGAAATGGCACTTTATTTGCCTTTCTAATATTTAATCCAACCAAATTGCACATTTTATAGACTAGCACAGCTCACTTTCAACATGTTGATTTCCTTAACTCAATTTCATAATTCCTAATTATGGCATTTTTAATCATACTATACATCAAGTCTTTTTTTCTGGCATTTACACCTCTGCATATTTGCCAAATATTATATAGCCCCCTCGCTGCTGTTTATTCATGCTGCACTTATTTAATGTGTGCTTTTTTATTGATAAGTCAGGCTTTTCCAGCTATTTAATCACTTTTTAACTCTCTGCAGAGCCACCTCCTCAGCATTTCTCTCAAAGTCTCTTGTTATCAAACAGCACATTTCTGGCAAGCTACTTCTCCAGACGAATGTTCCTTTTATGTACAAGCTAAAAGCAAAATCATTTTTTTTACATATATTTGGCACCAAGAATGTTCTCAGGCTGCAAAGCTGTATGTGATCTGTCTGAGCTTCAGAAAGATCTGGGCGCTTCTATGATCTTTGAACGTAGTCCCTGTGTGGGACATTTTGCTCTCTGAAATGAAGGTCGAGGTGACCGAATCCACAATATGTGTGAAGGGGGCAATTAAAGTGACAGGGGCAGTGGTGGGATTCAGCCAGTTCGCACCACTTCGGGAGAACTGGTTGTTAAGTTTCTGAGCAGTTTGGTAAACTGGTTGTTGGAAGAAATCATTAGGGCAGAGAACCAGTTGTTGAATTATTTGAATCCCAGGGTTGTTCGGTTTTTTCCTACTTCAGCACTGTTCAGAAGTTATAAAATCAAGGAGAGATATACTCAGAGATATTGCATTTTCTGCTATTCATTCTTTCCCCTGATCTTTCCCCTGATTTTGCTATCCGTTCAAGAGATGCCTGCGATAAAAATCAACCATTCAGGTTTGCATACAACTGGAGACTCGTGAACAATAAATAGGAGCTTTATTATGGACCTTTTGCAAAAGGGGATTCTGTGCTTATGTGTGGAGCTTCAGAAGACACATTTCCTAGGAGGGCTGGGGTTTATATAGTTTCAAATATACAGTCTCTGCCCCTTTCTGGATTCACAATCTATCCAGCTACATACCTCCCTGTGCAACACCCTATTGTAGCATATCATCTGTTTCCTCGTCCTGTTTACCCATTTCCATTTCCAGTAATCTCCATCATTAACATGTCACTGGACAGCATGACCTGACAAATATGTATCCTTTATACAAAACAATAGAGAATTCTTACATAATATTCCAGTATATTATCTTAGGTTAACACAGAGGTTAAAAATGGTGTTACTGTTGCTGTATATTTTCACAGGTATAATTTTACCTATCACAATACCCTAACAGAGTACAGGTAGTGCTTGACTTAACAACCATAATTGGAACCAAAATTTCCACTGCTAAGCAAGGCAGTTCTTTAGTCAGGCAGGCCTCATTCTTAGATCTTTTTTTTTCCCATGGTGGTTAAGCAAATCACTGCAGAATCATATGGTTGTTAAAGCAAATCTGGCTTTCCTCATTGATTGGATCAGAAACCAATTGGGAAGGTTGCAAATGTTGATAACATGACCCCCAAGACACTGCAACCATCATAAATACACTTTGGAAACCAAGCACCTGAAATTTGATCATGTGATACTGGAGATGCTGAAAGAGTTGTAAGTACAAGGACCAGTCATAAGTCATTTTTTTTCAGTGCCGTAGTACCCATATTTTCCCCAAAATAAGATCCTCTCATATTTTTTTTGCCACAAAAAGGGTACTAGATCTTATTTTGGGGGTGCAATGTCATCCACTGACTCACCTAACTTGCATGCGTCACTCCTGGCCTCCTTTTCACTGTCAGAGGCCTTCAGGAATTTCTTTTGTGGCCAGCAAGGCTTTCCTGAAGGCCTCTGCAGCCGATAGCAGAGCTCCAGATTGACAGCAGAGCTCCAGAAGAAATGGGCTGGCAAGACAGGTGTCGGGATATGTGAGGCCTGGCTGCAACTGTCCAAAGGTAAGTAGTAGGGCAGCTCTACCCCCTCATCCCCATCCTTGTTTAATTTTTACCCATAAATCCTGGAATGGTTGGGGTCTTAATTAGGTCTTATTTTGGGGGTAGGGCTTATATTGGGTGCACGTGTAAAAATCAAGCTAGGACTTACTTTTGGGGTAGATTGTATTTTCAGAGAAACACAGTAACTATGAACAGTCGCTAATGAATCGAGATTACCTTAATTCCAATTCTTGGATTTTTCAATATGAACCATATTGTGGGGAAGTCATTTGCTAAACCTTGGTCATTTTTAGGCATTTGAGTTTAGATGTTTCCTCTCTTCCCATCTTGGCAGTGATTGTGGTTGTTGATAGCCAGCCTCAACTAATTGTCTCTTTGCTTGTTAATTCTAAGCCTGTTTCTAGGGTCATAAATAGTAAAAATTGGAGAAGGTGACCAGGCAACACACAGTCATCATCACTGTGAGAATGTCAGCTCAAGATTACATGAATATCCTTATCACCACCCCAAAAAAGTCAGGGCTATGATACCACCCACCAGCATCTGTTCCGCAAATCACTTTTTTTCTTTCTTTCTGTAACAGGAATGATTTGTGATTAGAGTAGGAGCAAAAAAGACATATCCACTTCTCATGACAATAAAAACTGACCAGAAGCTACCCTGTCCATGCAAATATAGGACTGATGAAGCCTGGCTACCACTGAACAGAAAGAGTTTATCTTATGAAATGAAGACATGACTCACAAAGAACCCCTATGAGAATAATTATTTTACTGTGGATGGAAAGTCCCACTCCAGACTCATCTCTGATCTAGTAGATTTACTAATCTACGGTAGTAGTAGATTCGCCCAAGATTATCCAGACTCAGGTATTGTGAGAGTTCAATTTCCATTCCTTAGGATACAGTTCAGGAGGAGTTTAGGGATTTATAAATATCATAGCAACCATGATGATGAGTGGTAGGGTAGCCTAGAGCTCTCGCCTCACAATCTGGAGGCTGTGAGTTTGATCCTAGGTAGAGGCTGATATTGCTCTCTCTGGGCACAATGAGAATATATCTGTTGAACAAGACTCCGCATTGGCAACAGGAAGGGCATCTGGCCAGTAAACACTCAGCTCCATTCAGTTGCACAGATTCCTGCAAGGGATTATGAGGTCATTAAAAGAAGAAGAAGAAGAAGAAGAAGAAGAAGAAGAAGAAGAAGAAGAA
>NW_020769320.1:14097990-14108731 GCF_900518735.1 Pseudonaja textilis | reverse complement strand
GAAGAAGAAGAAGAAGAAGAAGAAAGACATCCTGCCCACACACTTTTATCTTTCTTGGTGACTTCAATCTACCTCACATTAACTGGACCCTAAACAAATGTAAAACTGAACCCATACATGCAACCTTCTACAATGCTGTAACAAACCTAGGACTGGAACAACTAGTAACCAACAATACTAGACTTAACAACTTCCTCAATCTCATCTTCTGCAATAGTTTGAATTCAATTTATGGAATACAAATTAAAGAACCCTTTTCCAACAGTGACCACAGCAGGATTGACTTTTGCCTCAATCTACGTCCACATAAAAATCAACACAACGATGTGATCCCCAATTCTAACTTCAAAAAAGTCAACTATGATCTTATAGAAAATGATCTCTCATCCCTTGACTGGCAATTTCTATTCACTGGATGCAATATTGTTGAAGACCATTACAACATATTTTTACTTGAAATCAAGAGTCATCAAACTATATGTACCAATAACAACTCCAAAACCCAGAAAAAAACAGATTACCCATAACAATAAGGAAGCTTCAATCCAAAAAGAGATCACTTTGGCGTATAAATAAATCTCGTCACGTTGCCAACTTCAAAAGCCGATACAAAAATTTATGCCACCACATAAAAACTGAATGCACCAATTATCACATTAAACAAGAATAAAACCTTCTACGCACCAATTCCACCCGTGCTTTCTACAATATTGTAAACAACAAACTAAAAGACTCAAGGTCCATCCCACCCCTGAAAGGACCTAATGGTAAAGACTGCAATCATGACACTATTAAAGCCAACCTCTTTAACACATTCTTTGGCTCAGTATTTGTAAATAGCAATAGATCATGCCCTGTATTTCCTAGTCGAACCACAGACAACTACAATGATCTAATACATATCAATTTTACAGTAGACAATGTTGAAAAAGCACTATGCAATCTAAAACCATCTCTGTCTATTGGACTGGACAGAATATGTGCCTACTTCTTAAAAAAGCTATCCACTGCCATAGCAGAACCTCTAAGCATAATCTTCGAAAAATCTTTCAGGACCAGCTCCTTGCCAAAACTATGGTCACAAGCCACAGTCATCCCCATCTTCAAAAAGGGAGACCCCAGCCTAGTTGAAAATTACAGACCAATCTCTTTATGCTGCGTCACCTGTAAAGTCGTGCAATCAATTATTAACCAATCCATTATCCTCCACTTAGAGACAAACAACCTACTCTGTAATAAACAATTTGGTTTCAGAAAAAAACTATCCTGCAATCAGCAACTCTTACACTGCAAAAACATATGGACTACACAACTTGATCAGGGCAAAGCAATAGATGTAATCTACACAGACTTCTGTAAAGCCTTTGATTCAGTGGTACACGACAAACTACTACTAAAACAAAAATCTTACGGTATCTCTGGACACCTGCATAACTGGATAGAAGCATTCCTGTCAAACAGACAACAAATGATCAACATTGGGAGCATCCGATCAAATTCTGTACCTGTCAACAATGGTGTCCCCAAGGCAGTGTTCTAGGACCAACTCTCTTCATACTCTACATAAATGACCTCTGTGATCATATTAAGAGTAACTGCATTCTCTTTGCTGATGATGTAAAGTTATTCAACACCACAGACAATACTGCTACCCTTCAAAAAGACCTCAACTATGTATCGGAATGGTCAAACAAATGGCAACTTCAAATCTCAACAAATAAATGCTCTGTCTTACATATTGGCAAAAAAAATCAGAAAATAAAATACAAGCTGAATAGTCAAGACTTTGTTGATGATCCGAACTCTGTCAAGGATCTTGGAGTACTCTTCTCTAATGATCTAAGTGCTAGAGCCCACTGTAACTACATAGCCCAAAAGGCATTAAGAGTTGTTAACCTAATCCTACGTAGCTTTTTCTCTGGTATATCACACTAATAACTAGAGCATACAAAACATTTGCTAGACCAATACTCGAATACATCTCATCAGTCTGGAACCCACATTACATATCTGATATTAACACAGTTGAGAAAGTCCAGAAATATTTCACAAGAAGAGTTCTCCACTCCTCTACTCGTTGCAGAATACCTTATGTCACCAGACTTGAAATTCTAGACCTAGAAAACCTAGAACTACACCGTCTTTGATCTGATCTAAGTATAGTATATAAAATCATACATTGCAATGTCCTACCTGTCAATGAATACTTCAGCTTCAACCATAACAACAATAGATACAAACTCAAGGTAAACTGCACCAAACTTGATTGCAGGAAATATGACTTCAGCAACAGAGTGGTCAATGTCTGGAATACTCTTCTTGACTCTATGGTTTCTTCCCCAAACCCCAAAAGCTTTAAGCTTTGACTTTATATGATTGACCTCACCCCTTTCCTAAGAGGTCTGTAGGGGGTGTGCATAAGCACACCAATGTGCCTACCATCCCTGTCCTATTGTTTCTTTTATTTTTCTTATATGTATCCATGTATTCATAACTATGTTTTTACTTATACCTATTATCTTGTAAGTTGACAAACCAAATAAAAATAAATAAATGATGATGATATCCATTCAGTCATGCCTGACTTTCGGTGATGCAATGGACCTGATCTGTCCACATCTTCCAATCTTGCATTACTTCTTTGAGTTTTGTGATACTCTGGCTGGTATCCAGCCACAGCATTCTTTGATGGTCTGGTTTCTTTTTACTGCTACCTTTTCCAAGCATAATTACGTTCTCCAGTGAATTCCCCACATGACATGTCCAAAGAAAGAGCTTTGTGATTTTGTCTTCCAGTGACATATCTGGGGTTATACACTCTGGAACTTGCTTATTGGTCACCTTTGCTGTCCAAGGAATACATGGAAACCTTCTCCATCACAGCTCTAATGAGTTGGTTTTCTTCCTGTCTTACTTTTTTAAGGTCCAACTTTCAGGACCATAAAAACCTATGGGGAACACAACAGAGTAGATTAACATGCATTTGGTTGCTAGGCTGATGTCCTTCCTTTTCCACATACAGCTCATGTTCGTCATTGCTGTGCAACTCAATACAATCCAAAGATTTACTTCTGGGCTGCTTTGAGTGATCTGTGACCCTAGAAAAGTTATTTTTCTCCCCATATATTTTGAAATCGGTCCTTTCAGAAGACAGTCAAAGAAAAATTTCCAATAATCACTCGGCTGTATTTCATATTTTTACTTATTATTTCTTACCATATGTTTTGTTTACGATGTATATTTTCTAAACTGTATGCCACCTAAAATTACAGTGAGGAAGAGCCATACAAATGGGGTTATAGCGATAAACACAATAAACAAACCATGAGTTTGAATCAGGCCAAGGGCCCACAATATTGCATCATACAGTGACCCAGAGAGAGAGAGAGTGAGGGAGGGAGAGAGAGAGAGAGAAAGAGAGAACTTTGCAAATATGAATAGAAAACCAAATATAGATTTATATACAGTATAATGGACACCATTAAATATTTAAGAGGGAAGTGCATATCCTTTCTTTAGTAGAACACTATTGATTTGGTGAAGGTGTTTTCAATGGCATTGGCTGCTGAGTCATACCATATTAATGATTCAACATGGTCTTGGGGTTTTCCCTGACCGAAAGTTATAGATTATTCATTGGGCAAAGGGGATATTCCCTCCTGAGTGGATGTATTTAACAAAAGTGGACTAAGCCCATGGTTTTTATTGCCCTTTGCATCTATATCCCTTCCTTTCCCAAGCCCTTTGCTGACTTGAATCAAGCAGGCGGACAAATATCCATTAACTTCTCTTTGTTTATTTGTCTATTTATTGGTGTTCTGCCTTTATTTTTTGTACAAATTAATCAAGGTGTCAAACATATCTGACACACCTTCCTCCTCCCATTTTCTCCCACAACAATGGCCCTGTGAGGTAGGTTGCTCTGAAAGAGAGTGACTGGCCAAAAGTCACCCAGCTGGATTTCGTGCCTAAGGTGAGACTAGAACTTATAATATCCTAGTGATTGGCCCAAAGTCACCCTACTGGCTGTCATGCCTAAAACTCACAGTCTCCTGGTGATTGGCCCAAAGTCACCCAGGCAGCATTCATGTCTAGGGTGGGGCTTGAACTCATGGTCTCTCACTTTTTAGCATGTGCTTTAACCACTAGACCAAACCAGTGGTTTGGATGACCTACATGAGTTCCTTCTGTTAAATATTTCAAATCTTTTATCTATATCTTCTGGGAGGTACCATTGGAAAATAACCCACTTTAGATATAGTCATGGAATGCTGGAGACAGGATCATCTACTGGGCGGATGACTCTTTGAACTTCTCCCATGTTAATGTTCTTGACTGGAAATATAGCAAGGTTTCTTTTGTGTGAGAGAAAATGCAATATGAAATCTTCACCAGATGCTACCTTGCCAGGTTACATCGAATGCAGCTAAATTTCCAATGTTTTTAAAGCCTTTACAGCCTGATTGTTTATATTTTTGTTTATTTTTAAACAGGAATGAGGAATTTTCAACAGTGTAGTAACTGTGGAATATATCTGTTCATATAACTACCTGGAAATAATACTGCTTTTATCTATGCTCATTTCTGGATCACCTTCATCTCCTCACTGCATCCAACTTTCACCATCAGATCAACAAATCTAGTTGGTTTGACTAGAATCTAGTTGACTCCAATCATTGATGGATTTCTCGGTACTTGAACAAATCATTTCAGTGAGACAAGTTGACAATCAGCTTACTCTTCAAACTGCAAGTTCAATACAGGTAGTCCTTAACTTACAACAGCTTGTTTAATAACTGTTCAAAGTTACAATGGCACTAAAAAAAAGTGACTTAGGGCCATATTTCACACTTAATGACTGTTGCAGCATCCCCATGGTCACATGATCAAAATTCAGATACTTGGCAACTGGTTCGAATCCCAGGGTCCCCTTTTGATCCCTTTTTGTGACCTTCTGACAAGTGAAATCCATGGGGAAGCCAAAAACACTTAACAAACCGTATTACTAGCCGAGCCGCTGTAGTGATTCACTTAACAACTGTGGCAGGAAAGGCCATAAAATGGGACAAAACACATTTAACAACTGTCTCGCTTAGCAAAGAGAAATTGTGTGGTAATTTGGTCATAAGTCAAAGACTACCTGTATTGTTCCTGGCTCACTCACATATCCTAAAAAGAACCTTCTTAGGCAGTTGATGTCTGTCATTGTGTAATGCAGGGGTCACCAACCTTTTGGACCTCAGGGACCACCAAACTCATAATTTTAGATCCCAGGGACCACCAACTGGTTCTGTGGGCCTAATTTGTGGGTGTGGCTTGGTGGTCATGTGACTGGCTGGGCATGGATTGTATGTAAATATTAAAAATATTTATATAAATATTGAATTTTTATTTTTTTAAAAAGAGCAACTTTTACCCAAAATCAGGCAAAGCAGGCAGGCAGATTGAGTTGCGCACAGAATCACATATTCATTCAGAAATTTATCTATTGGCCATTGGCTAGCTCAGTCTGTCACATAAAATTTGCTAGCAAGCAAACTCACAAAATTAACTCACAACACACGATGCATGTAAATATTGATTTTTTTATTTTTTTAAAAGAGCAACTTTTTTCCAAAATCAGGCAAAGCAGGCAGACTGAGTTTCTCACAGAATCATTCAGTGATCTATCTATCTGCCATCGGCTAGCTCAGTCTCTCAAATTTGTTTGCTGTGAGTCTGCACTGAATTTGCTTGCATGCAAACCTTCAGTCCTAAGGGAGGTTCGGCTGTGCTTAGCTAGAAAGCAAGAAATCCAGCCATTTCCTGCTTCCTTGCTAATCTAAATCTCCCAGCAGAGTAGAACAGATGATGGTTGGAAAAAGAAAAATAGCTATTTAGTAGACAAGTTTGCCAGGTAAGGAGTGAGCGGGTGGGGAGGGTTCCTGTGGGCCATGTGGGCCACGCAGCCTTGTGTTTCTGTGCAGCCTGGATTAATTGCTTTGGGGGGTGCTCTGGGGGTGAGATTTCTCTGTGGCCCACCAAAATTTTCTCACGGCCCACCAGTGGGTTGCAGCCCACCAGTTGGCGACCGCTGGTCTAATGGTATAATTTGGTAGAATTTTAATTTTAACAGATTTAACAGATTAACAGAGCTGGAAGGGAGTTTGGAGATCATCTAGTCCAACTCTCCACCCAAGCAGGAAACCCTATACCATTTCTGACAGATGGCAGTCTAATCTCTTCTTGAAAGCCTCCATTGATGAAGCTCCCACAACTTCTAAAGGCAACTTCTGTTCCATTGGTTGATTGTTCTCACTGTCAGAAAATTTCTCCTTATTTCCGGGTTGAATCTCTCCTTGTTCAGTTCCCATCCATTATTCCTTGTCTGGCCTTGGAATGCTTTAGAAAATAGTTTGATCCCCTTCCTCTCTGGGGCAGCCCCTCAAATATTGGAAGACTGCTATCCTGTTTCCCCTGGTTCTTCTCTTCGCTAGACTAGCCATGCCCAGTTCCTGCAACCGTTGATCGTATGTTTTAGCCTCCAGTCCCCTAATCATCCTGGTTGCTCTTCTCTGCACTTTGTCTAGAGTCTCAACATCTTTTTTATAGTGTGGTGACCAAAACTGGTTGCAGTACTTTAGGTGTCGTCTTACTAAGGCTTTATAGAGTGGTATTACTACCTCACTTGGTCTTTATTAAATTCCGTCAGCAGGAGTGATAAAGAGCTCAAATGTCTACATTTGCAATTAACCAACCCTTTCAAACTGATCAGATTTCAATCAAGTACAGATGCTTAGGTTGTTGTTTTTCTCTCAGATGACGTATAGTATATAAAATGATTTCACTCCACTATCCGATCTAAGCTTCCCCTGCAGCTGTTTTTACTCTAGCCATCCCTGTTTTAGCTCAGGATTATAATTAGCTTATTTCTTTAGTTATCATCTGATATTGTTCTGAGCATTCCCTCCGAAAACGTCTTTTTCCCCTCAGAATCAAAGAGAACTCCACAAGGAGTAAAATAGATTAAAACTGAAGTATTACAAACCCTGTCCATTTGTGTGTCTGTTTGAGTGAAAGCACGGAGCCGGTTTTGGACGATCTGAAAGGGAAAGGGAAAACAGCTTTCAGACAAAGCTTTTCCTTCAAATGAAAATGATTTGGACACAAAGAACCACAACAGAATATCATCCAGTGTAGGTCTATATTCTATTCCCATGCATGCTTGTGCTCAATTCTGAGAGGGAGAAAAAAATAAAACAATTATAGAGCTGAATTCAAGATTATTATTATTTTTCTTCAAGAAGCAGCCAGAATATATCGCTGGTAGTCCTATACTTATGGCCACCACAGAGCCTGACATTTCTGGTGCTAAACTGCTAAGTGAGTTGTGTTCCACTTTATGGGCATTTTTTGCCACAGTTTTTTAGCGAATCGTTGAAGTTCTTGACTGAGTCACATGCTCATCAAATCTGACTTTCTCCATTGGTTTTGCTTGTTGGAAGACGACTGGGAAGGGTAGAGGTGGGATTCCAATTTTTTAACAACCAGTTGTGTGGGCATGGCTAGGTGGGCGTGGCCATGTGATTGGATGGGTGTGGCTTTTTTGGTAGCAAACATCCCCCCATTTTTTTTTTGCCTGCTGGGCCTCAGGAAGCCTCCTAAGGGGTGTTTTTGCTCCCAGAAGGCTTCCCTAGAGCCCAGGAAGACAAAAAAATAGAGCACGGGGAGGTTGGCAGCACCCTCCTGTAATCCATTTTTGGGCTTTCTGGGCTTCCGGGAAGCCTCCTAGGTGAAGCAGTAAGACAGAGAGGGGGATCCTGGCACAGCTAATCATTGGAACAACTGATCATCAGGAGGGGGGAAAAAAGAAAGACCTTAAGGAGTGACTGGGTGGGGGAGAATGCAGTCAGCGATGTAGGGCATGCACGCAATGTTGTCCATGTGCAATAAGGACTGACTGGGCAGGGAGGGGAGGGGCGGGCAGAGAGGGGTGGGGCCAGCCAGGGGCACGATTTGCTGGTTCTCCAAACTATGCAGAAGCATAACAACCAGTCGGTCTGAACAGTCTGAACCAGGAATGGTACAAATGGTGGTCACGTGTCCACATGGCCAATGCTTCATAAATACAGACCAGTTGCCATGCACCCACATTTTGATCACATGATCATGGGGGAATTCTGCCATGGTCATCAAGGTGAAAAATGGTCATTGGTCACCTTTTTCAGTGCTGTTCTAACTTTGAACAGTCATTATATGAATAGTTGCAAGTGGATGATTAGAATAGAAGAATAGAATAACAGAGTTGGAAGGGACCTTGGAAGTCTTCTAGTCCAACCCCCTCCTTAGGCAGGAAATCCTACATCACTTCAGGTAAATCGTTGTCCAATCTCTTCTTAAAAACTTCCAGTGTTGGAGCATTCACAACTTCTGGAGGCAAGCTGTTCCACTGAGTAATTGTTCTCACTGTCAGGAAATTTCTTCTTAGTTCCAGGTTGCTTCTCTCCTTGATTCGATTCCACCCATTGCTTCTTCTCCTGCCCTTAAGTGCTTTGGAGAATAGCTTGACTCCCTCTTCTCTGTGGCCTCCTCTGAGATATTGGAACACTGCTATCGTGTATTACCTGTAATTATTGCAGAGAGGAGACGTATCCTCCACTGTTCAATAAATGAAAATATTGACAAGTGAGTATGGCTTTCTGTCAGAGAAACACAGGAGACTGAATCTTCTGCTTTCTAAAGTCTATAGAATACTACCTGAAATGTTCGCCTATAGGAAATGTTTTCTATTAGTTTTGCTTAAAGCTAAACAAGACCTACTATTCCTGGAAACTGTGTTTGGTGCTTGTATTGGCATTTTCTTGTGGTCTCACAAGTGACTGCAGGGGTTCTTCTGTATGGTGGAATTTAGTCTGGATTCCTGGGAGGGAGGGCTGCTTTCCTGAGGATAGCAGGAAGAGGGTTAAAACAGCTCCTCTTTAGCTGTTCCCAAAGTATATCTTAGACACGCAAATAGTTGCTTTACAAATAAAGGCAAATATACGTGTATCAGGATAATGTTGCAGGATCCAATCTGGGGAGGTCACTGGGATCCCAGTGACTAAGCCAGATTAGATCCTGCAATAGTTGCTTTACTCTGGCAAGATTCTATCTACATGTTTAGGAGAAGAGTTGGCAGACTTAGAAGGTGGGAGTTAAGCATATCATCAGTTCAGAGTTGCTGCATTTCCACAATTACTCCTTAGTCCAAGCCCTCCTGGATTTTGTAGATCTTTATCTAGTGCCAATTTAGTGCTGAAATTAGTGCTGAATTTAGTGCCTTTGTTAGAGTCGGACTCTGAGGGAGAGGAGGAACCATGAAGAGATAGTGGAGGTGTGGCTCTGGAGGTTGTGGAGGAGGCTGGGGAAGGGCAGAGGCTGGCTGGGCAGTCAGAGGAAGAACCAGGCCCATCCCCTCTGCATCCTAGGACACACAGGGAGGAACACAGAAGGCAACAACTTGGCTTGTGAGAGAGGAAGCGGCCATGATCCACCTCATTGGTTGCAGCTGGGGGGAATAGTATATAAGAGAGATGGTTAAAACACAGCATTGCCAGAAGCAAAGCGTGTGTTATTTTTGGCTGAAGTTATCTTGGTTGGCATCCTTCCAACAGACTGTGCCTTGTTATCTCCTTGAAGCTGGTAATTACTTATACTGGTCTGTTGTGGAAATTCCTTCATTGTCATTTGTTTTGGTTTTTTATTTCACCTCTATCTGCTCATTAAGTTTGGACTATATTGCTTTCTTTTGAAGACTATTTTTGAGTAACGTTTTATCTCCAACTGAGAATTATTGATGGTCATCACAGAAATTCAGTTGACCAGATTCTTGTGTATAGGCTTCTATAAATCCCTTATATTGCAATCTTACGAATAGTCCTGATTCTTTGCACCTGACAAATTGGTGAGGAACACTGAGAAAAGTACTGAGAAATAACTCTGTGTGCTGTTCTTTCTTCTTGGAGCCTGATATTCTGGATGTTATTTCAGAAGTGTTACAAGAAAGGCAGGCTATGGGTGGGCCTGCCTTCCCTTAACTTACAAACAGATGGACAAATGTCCTTCTCTTTAGCATCTCAGTGTGGCATTTTGCTTTCCAAACAGTGGTCATGTTTGCACTGACTTCATCACTGGTGACAATGAGTGGGCTTGGTTCCGAGTTAAATAAGTCTCTTGGAAGTTCTGGAAATGAAGCACTTCTGATTTGATATTTTTTTCACAGCGAGCTTTAAATGTGGTTCTTTAGTTCATCACTGACATTCATACTTCAGAGGCTGTATAATCTCGTTACCTTTTCTAAGTATCCACTGTGAAATTCTGCATTGGTGAACCCACTTATCTTTAGGGCAGAGTTTCTATTATGAAAAATGTACACCCTATTCCAAGGACGGTCATGTGACAAATTTGTACAACGGCACTACAAATTGGTCAGATTTATTTTTGATCCCAGTTCTAGTGAAGCCTGGTATGAAATGTGTATTTTCAGTGTATCTTCCCATCATGTTCTCGGTTACAGTTCAAGGATTTCTTTTCTGGATAGTCAACGCTGAGGGAGACCACAAACTGTTGAGCTAAAATGAGGGTATCTCTGTATGTGTATCGGTTTTGTTTTGTTTTTGTTCACTTTGCACCAAGAAAAATTCCTTGTGTGTCCAATCACACTTGGCCAATAAAGAATTCTATTCTATTCTATTCTATTCTATTCTATTCTATTCTATTCTAT
>NW_020769320.1:14055036-14068420 GCF_900518735.1 Pseudonaja textilis | reverse complement strand
AAGGAAGGAAGGAACAGAAGGAGGGAGAGAGGGAGGGTCTGAGGGAAGTCCTGCCTTAGCACTTGTCCATACAGGTGCCCCCAACATGAGTGATGTCAAGTTGGCCACGCCCACCCTGGGCATGCCCACCTTATCAGCACTTCCTCCCCCACCCCACAAAGTCAAACACAACCCTGATAAAGCCCTCAATGAAAGACACCCCTGCGTTGGAGTAAAGTTTGTTTCCTGTCTTTAAAATATAGTTTTCATTGTCATGTTAGTATGTGTGCAGTCACGCTGTCACATGTGTAACAAACATGGACCGGGCTTCACAATCAAGAGAACAAATAAGAAATCAGAGAAATGTGATGAACAAATGGTTGTATTCTTTCCTCCTTGCATAACGTGTATTTCCAATTGGTTGTGTGTGTGTGTGTGTGTGTGTGTGTGTGTGTGTGTGTGTGTGTGTTTTAACCTGAGATTGGCAGTATGAAAAATTATTGTAATCTCCAGAGATAAGATCAAAGTGCTTCTTGAAAGAAAGTAGCCAGCCAGTCTGCTAAAAAGCAGATAAGTCTTGCCTTCACGGCATTTTAGAAAGGACAAAGATAGGGATATGATGAAATGCAATGGTCTGGTTGCTGTCTTTTTAATTATGGCCTGTAGTGTTAATTCTTCCTAATGAAGGAGTGAAAACTCAAAGCAATCCAGTTCAGATGTTGTAGTAATGCATTTTTTTTTTTTAATGACAAGAATGAATAGACACAAAGAATTCAATCTTGTCCCTGGAAGGCAGCTTAACTTGTGAAAGAAACTTCTCCCAGACTGGCTGTTTTCTTATGATCCTTTCTGTGCAACCTTTAAACAAGGGCAAAATATTTTAGAAATCACAATGTAGAAAGTTAGCACGCATCCCCTTCCTAGAAGAATGAAATATTCTGAGAAATATTAAAAGGACAGAATATTATATTTCGCTGGATGAGAAATGAAGAAACATGTTTTCTTAGAGGGAGAAAGCAGCCCCCAACTTCCTTCATAGGCCACAGCAGATGTCAGCACTTAAGAGATAAAGAGATAGCTAGCTCTATTCATAGGCAGAAATTCCCTGCAGCAGGGTCTGAACAAAGGTGGGGTTAGCCCTCAGCCACAATAGGAATTGCCCAACAAGCCCCTTCATTGCAGCTTCAACCAAGCTTAGCTCAGACAAACTTCTAGAAATTGTACATGGCCCCATGGGAGTTTGACAACAGCCAATAGAATACATGTTCTTGCTCAGGAACAGGAAGTTCAAGTTCAAAGCCCAGGATAAGGTATAAATACCTCTCACTCTCAACTCCATGTGGTCAGCTGCACCAGAATTATATGTGCTTGGTGGTTCTGCATCATTAAACCTTCTCTCCAATCAACCTCCATGTTTCCTATATCTTTCTCCCGGCTTGGAACCAAACCAGATGGATATGTCTCTCAACAATAACCTGGCCTACTATCCTACATATATAAGAATAGCAGAATGGGAAGGGACCTTGAAGGTCTTCTAGTCCAACCCCCGTTCAAACACAATACCCTATATCATTTCAGACAAATGGTTATCCAGTCTCTTCTTAAAAACCTCCAGTGTTAGAGCAGTGTTAGACCTCTGGAGTCAAGTCACTGATGACTTGTTGTAACTCTCCTTATTTCTCCTTATTTTATTCATACGATATATTTCTGTGTAGTGAAGTTCCCCTTAAGAGCCAACTGAAGGTAGTCCTTTGCAGAGATTGAGTTCATGACAAGCTTCAAAAGATGGCTCAAGAAAAAGTTGGATTAATTGTTTCAGAATGTGATTGATGGAATCCTTGCAAGGGCAGCAAAAATCGAAGCATAGTGGTGAGTTCGCTATGGGTAGTTCTCGACTTACAACAGCTTCATTGAGTGACCGTTCAAAGTTACAACGGCACTGAAAAAATCCACTTACGACCATTTTTCACACCTACGATCGTTGCACCATCCTCATGGTCATGTGATCAAAATTCTTCTGACGCTTCTTAACTGACTCATATTTACGATGGTTGCAGTGTCCTGGGGTCATATGTTCCCCGTTTTGCAACCTTCTGACAAGCAAAGCCAAATTCACTTAACAACCAGGTTACTAACTTAACAACTGCACTTAACAACTGTGGCATGAAAGGCCATAACTTCAAGGTCTCGAATCAATATTTTATTATAGAATTATTATTAAAATATGTAAAATATCAATTAGAACAAAAATAAGGATTAATAATTTAATTGGAACAGATATGAAAATAAGATTTTATTATAGGATTATTACGAAAGATATATAAATGTTTATGGGATATACAAGAAAATTAACATGTAATATGGAGAAGGCATTATCATGTGGAATTTGACAGAGAACATATATGTAGGTCATGGCCCTGTTGGAGTCTGACTCAGAGGGAGGGGAGGAACAGCCGACAGGGAGTGGGAGTGTGGCTCCGGAGGTTGTGGAGGAAACTGGGGAAAGACACAGGTGGTTGGGCATTCAGAGGAAGACCCAGGCCCATCCCCTCTTCATCCTAGGGCACACAGGGAGGAGAGTATAAAGCAGGGGTCCCCAACCACCGGTCCCCGGACCAGTACCGGTCCGTGGAACAGTTTCTACTGGGCCGCCGGTTTGCTGGGTGCCGCCATCTTGTTTTGATGAAAAAGTGCTTCCGGTGAGCTTTTCCGGGTAGAAAGCGGCGTTTGGGTGCTGAAGGAATCCTCACGCCTTAGTTTCATCGAGGGGGGGTCTTCGAACAAAACTAAGGCGCGAGGATTCTTTCAGCACCCAAGGCAAGGCGAGCCGAGCGACCGTCCCGAAGCCATCGTGAAGCCCATCGACACAGGTACAAAGGAGGAGTTGAAGGTGGCAGGGAGAAGCGGGGGACGGCTGGCTGGCCTGTCGCTCGGCTCGCCTTGCCATGCGTGCTGATGCCGGTACCAGGCTGCGGATGATTTTGTGATGCCAGTACCGGGCCGCGGCACAGAAAAGGTTGGGGACCACTGTTATAAAGGAGAAATGTGAATGGTGTGGTCTATGGGGGAGGAAAGGGCTTTGATTTCCTTCACAGGCTTCAGGTGTGAGGACTGTTTAAAAGGATGGACTGCGCATGGGCTAGTGCTAGAAACGAAGCATGAAAATATTTCTAGTCTGTCCGTTCTTATCTGAGTTTGGCATCCTTCCCAGTGTGAGTATTTCGATATCTGTGGACGACTTCAAGCCCTTATCCTGCCTTGTCTCAGTAATTGCTTCAGTGTGGTTTGTGTTGTTTTTTCTATTTATAATTTATATGTATTTTGAGTTTGAACGTAAGTTCTTCCTTTTTGCAACTGTTTGTGAGAAAGTTTTGTATCTCCAGTCAATGTTAATTGGAGCTTTAAAGCCAAGTTGAAAGAATTAAAGAGACCTCACCTGTTTTTGTGACTATGTTGCTTTTGTATCCCACCCTGGGTCATTACATGTATATAGTATATGGCAATAGATAAAAATGACAATATTGGTATTAGATTACATAATTATAATATTAAAGGGAAATAAGATGGAAAACACATTGGTACGATGTAACGATGAACAGAAATATAGTATATGGCAATAAATAAAAATGACTACATTGTTATAAGTTTATACAATTTATTAAACAAAAATAAGATGGAAAACCTAATTTGTGTAATGTAATGAAGTTAGAGAAGAAGAGTGTTTACTAAAAAAAACATAATGGTGCCAAAATTAATATTAAAAGGGGATAAATATTGGACAATATAAATTAAGAAGAATTTATGAATGATTAATGGAATGATATAATTTGATAAAATTTGAGAATATGACAAATACAAGAATATATGATGAATGAATATAGAAAATGATTAAGAACATAGAGATTGATATGAAGTAATGCATGAGAATATAAAATGGGAAATTGGTAATAGGTAACGATATGAAATTAGATAAGAAAGCTGAATATGTAATTATGGTCATGTTTGATTTAAAATGTAAAAAAACCTGGAACCGCATGGTTCACCCAAAGATGTATCTTAAGAAATAAAAATAAAAAATGTATTCTTTTTTTTTTCAAATTCTGGGCATTAATCATTGTACAATGTCTACTTCCATCATGTCTCTAAGAGCAACCTCAGGTAATGACTGGCAAGAAAATAAAATAAAGTAAGCCCACAGGGAACCAGAGATTGCTTGAAGTAATTCAAAAATCTTATATAAAATCTTAAATAGAATCTTATATAAATTCTTTCCAAAGCCATACAATAAAGGTTTAACTGGAGAAATGCCAGTCTTCCATAGTTAAGGAACATAGTTAAGCCTGGTTTATACTGGTTGGGGTTTTTTCCCCAACAGTTTTGCTCTTTGGATGCTGACATAAGGTTAGAATTTGATGATATCATGAAAATATACAACTCCATGCCTGCAAAATGGAAACAATAGAGAATTTTCTGAACTAGACTGTAACTCGTTTTGTTTTTATCTCTAATCTTTTTTTTTAAACAATTTTATTGATTTTTTTAAAAACAAACAAAACATAAAAATATCAGCTCTCTTCCATACATATATACAAACAGTGTGTCGGTTGGTTTATCAGTTTTGTGCATTCATTTCGTAGTCTCAATTACAGTTACATTACATAATAACTCATATTATCAATCCAAACTTATATATCCTAGTATCACTATTAGAAAACCATTTGACTATAATTTTATTCATTCATACTTTATGAGATAACTATAATTTAGGTAGTTTATTCTATAACAAATCATATAATCATACCAAATCTATCCTAAAAACACTTTATAGATATGTTGTCAAATAACAAAAGAAAAAGAAAAAGCAAAGATATTCCTTGTTATCTAACATTCTAAATATTCTATTATTATATTTTATCATCCAACCATTGATAGAAAAGGTCCCAAATTTTATAGAATTGTTTATCCTCTTACTCTCTAATTTCAAGTGTCAATCTACTCATTTCAGCACATTCCAATATTTTCTTAATAATTTCTTCCTGCAATGGTATTTTCTCATTTTTCCAATTTTTAGCAAATACAATCCTAGCCGCTGTTAATACATTTACAATCAGATATTTCAAGTCTTTACTGTATGTATCTGGTAAGATTCCCAATAAAAAAAACCTCTGGTTTCAAATCTATGTGTTTCTTTGTCATTTTTTCAACCACATGCGGATTTTACCCCAATATTTTCTAGCATCCTCACAAGTCCACCACATATGGTAATATGAGCCAGCTATCTGATGATATTTCCAGCATTTTTCAGATTTATTCTTGAACATTCTTGCTATCCTTGTCGGGGGAAAGTGCCACCTGTAAAACATCTTATACAGATTTTCTTTATAAGCTGTTGACATTGTCATTTTATAATTTTGTGACCATAGTTTTTGCCATTTCTCTAAATCAATCCCATATCCAAAATTCTTCCCCCAAACAATCATAGTTTCTTCAACTTGTTCTTCCTCTAGCTTAATTCCCAGTAAATAACCATATATTTTTTAATCACCTTTTCATCAGTACCTGTCAAAATCTTATCTAGATCAATCTGTTTATCATAAAATCCCTCTGTTTTAGAATCGTCATCATACCTTGAGTGTATTTGCACATATGAAAACCAATTCATCTTTATACCTTGTTCCTCTAGATTTTGTATTGATTTAAGTTCACCCTTTTCATCCAATAGTTCCCCATATCTAACTGTTTGTTCCTTCTTATAAATTATAGGATAGGAAAATGCTTTAATAGTCGATAACCAAACTGGAATTTTCAAATAATGTTGTCTTTTTATCTTCTCCCATCTCTAATCTTGAAGTCTTCACCCAGGAGCATGAAAGACAAACAGAGCTAAATATCCTTTGATGGGGAGAACTATTAAAGGAGGAATCTCAATTTCTTCAGAGGTTTATGTTTAAATTTATGTCAGTGGAACTGCCAATAGGTGGTGTCAACTCATAAAATATTTCTATGGCCTTTTTAGAGTTGCCAACAGAAAGGGATGGGGAGCAGTACGGCAGCTTGCAAATCGAAACTGCATTCCATATATGTTTTCAAAGATAGTAACTAGGTGACCAAACTTTCTGACACGCAAAATTCTAACTGGAGAGCATGATTGATGACTCTTGATATGGATGTGCCCCATTGGAGAATATGAATTACAATACACCCAGGGGGTGGGGAAAAATCAGGGTCAAGGGTGACAATGAATTATGTGTCTCAGAGTCAGCTAACACCCAGGAAATGCTGGACAATTTAATTCGCAATAAATCCTTCTTATGTTTTGGAAGTTTGGCTCAAGACTCATGATTTAAATGGGGGTAACTGCCAGAATCCTGACAGGTGGATAATGAGAGATGCATTGCTGTTTATATCGACTCCAAGCTTTGGGGACAAGTGTTGTCAGATGCAAAGGACCACATGTGAAATTTAAGTTGAGCTAATTTATTGCTCATGCCTATACACAAGAATCTAGTCAACTAATGGCTAGCATGAAATTGGTGCTAGATATTAACCAAATTCAAGAGGCTTTAAATTTAACCATTTGTGGGAATATAACGATGTCAGGTTGATTCCTTTCTTGACTTAGCCATCAGACTCTGCCTGTTCTTTTCCTACACTTGTGGAACAAAAATGTTTTCTACCACTATTCTACATCTTTCTCTCCATTTCCCCTCCAAATTGGAAGATCTGGATATTCTAGAAGTGTTTTTTTAAACTTGGCAGCTGTAAGTTGCTTGGATTTCAGTTCCCAGATTTCTCTAGGCAGCATGCCAAGGTTGGGAAAGATTACTTTAGAGAATATTCAGATAAAGGCCAAACATGAAAAGCAGTTAGATTTAAACTATTGGAAGATGGAACTTTTTCGTGGTCCTTCCCAATTCTGTGATTCCATGACTTTAGGATTTGATTTTTCTAAAGTACCTAATTTGATTTATGATTTCTCCAAAGCACCTGAGGGCAGGGTGTGAAATAATAGACAGAAGCTTATCAAGGAGAGAAGCAACCTAGAACTAAGGAGAAATGTCCTGACCATGAGAACAATTAATCGGGGGTGTGTGGCTTGCCTCCAAAAGTTTTGTGGAGGCTTTTAAGAAGAGATCGGATGACAGTTTGTCTGAAATGGTATTGTGTTTCCTGCTTGAGCAGGGGATTGGATTAGAAGGCCTTCAAGGTCTCTTCCAACTTTGTTAGGCGATATTCTAATGTCCAAATCAACGCAAACCATAACCTATGCTACATGCATTGCATCCGCCAAGTATTTGTGCTGCTTGGCAAGCTGGAAATTAAGACAGTTGGAAGGTTATTTTTCATACGGATGGCACTTGGTATGCTCGAAAACAATCACTGTATTCTATTCAGAGTGCGATCACAAAGACTAGAGGCAAGAGCGTAAAGCAGTTCATTTTTTCCCCCTATTAAATTGCAACTGACTGTATTCGTGACAGGCATGTCAGCTGGTCATTTGTAAACATTATTTTTGCTTGTTAAAGCAATAGCAGCAGCACTTAAGACTTATATACAGGGGTGGGATGCTCCCGGTTCACACCGGTTCGGGCAACCGGGATGTTAATTTTACATCTGGTTCGGTGAACCCGCAAATCCCACTCCTGGCTGGGCCTGCCCGCTCCTCCCCACCCCTCCCAGGAAACCCTGCATGGCCCATTTTGGATCACAGATAAGTGCAGCATCCGTGTGGAGGCTTGGGGCCTCCTGGAAGTTCCGAAAAGCCAGAAATGGGCCCATTTCCGGCCTCCAGAGAACCTCCAGAGCCCGGGGAGGGCAAAAACAGCCCCTCCTTGGCCTGTTTTTGTTCCCAGGCCAAGGTGGTACAGAAGGCCAATGAGGCCACGCCCACTATGGCCACACCCACCCAGCAACTGGGCAGAGAACCAGTTGTTAAATTTTTTGAAGTCCACCCCTGCTTACAGTGCTTCATAGCCCTCTCTAAGCAGTTTACAAAGTCAGCATATCGCCCTCAATAATCTGGATCCTCATTTTTACCGACCTCGGAAGGAAGGAAGGCTGAGTCAACCTTGAGATGGTGAGAATTGAACTGCTGGCAGCTGGCAGAATTAGCCCGCAATACTGCATTCTAACCACTGCACCATCACAGCTCTTAAGAGCTTGTGACTCAAACTAAAGCATACACAACACTGTCTTCTTCTATTTGTCATTTCTCAAAAGTTTCCCTTTCAACTGAATGAAAATGAGGCAGAAATAAGACCATCCTGATAATAGTCCAAGCCATTAATTTTTGGTACAAGATAGTAAATAGGAAGAGAGTGTATCAAGGTTGACTCAGCCTTCCATCCTTCTGAGGTCAGTAAAATGAAGATTCAGATTGTCGGCTGACTCTGTAAAACCACTTAGAGAGTGCTGCCAAGCACTGTGAAGTGGTATATAAGTCTAAGGGCTATTGCTATTGTGTTTATTGCCTTCAGTTGTAAAGAAATAAAGGTGGGATAAAACTCAATAAACCAATGAACAAAGCTGCAAACAAAGTGGTGTTTATCTTTCACCAAGCAATTATCTATTCAATGGTTTGTAGCTTCCTAAATTTACACGTTTGAACTAAATGCCCAAAGAATTGGGGGGAACTCATCAGTAGTGGGTTTAAAAAAAAAATTCCTACTGGTCTGGAAAGCTCGTTTCACACGTGTCAAAATTTTCGCTACCAGCATGCCAGAACCAGTCCGAACCAGCTGAATACCACCTCTAGAACTCATCCCTTAGGATTGTAGAAAATCAGAAAATTGGAAGAGTCAAGAAGGCTAGTAGACAGAAAGAGAATGGACTGCAGGACCTTTCATCTGAAAAACAAATTCAATTAAAAAAAAGAAAAAAGAAGTCCAGTATTGTGAGAATTTGACAGAAACAAGGGAGTCTTCTTTGAAGAGGAAGAAAAAAGTTATGTAAAACTGGAAGACAGGTTTTGGCACAGTGTTTTCAACTATTTTCAGAAGCAGTTTCAAAGCCTGTAGAATTAGAGAGTGTTTTCTTCTATTGAGGGCCTAGTTCCCCATAGTATAGAAATGTTAGAGTACATTCTGGTTATCTGAGCCTTTATTACCCACTGTTCTCATTTATCATTTCACATTAATCTTGTCATGTCAACAGAACACTAGGTAAAATAGTCTTCCCTTCCATCCAAACGTATATCTTGATATACCCTAGGCAACACGGAGAAATGAATTTGTGCTGCCTTTGTGGATTTCATTTCTCAATGCCGAGAAAACCTGAGCAGCAATTGAGGGATCTGAAATGGTAAATTGAATCACCCTCTTGGTTCACCGCTATTTGATATCGGTAGAAGCTCTGCTAAAGCCTGGTAACTTTTATTAGAACCAGATGAAAGGTTTTCTTCTTTATTTATTAGGTAACCCATGCCTTGTAGGGTCATTGTTTCAGAGGCAGTTCCTTACCTAAATACAGAATGGCCAAGAGAGGCCTAAAAGGCAATGAGAGAAGGACCAACTTCCTGCTGGCTTCCCCACTGAACATCCTTGTGGAAATCTGGCAAGAAGCATCGGAAATCTTTCTTCCTTTCTTCCTCCCTCCCTCCCTTTCCAGCAGACAGGTAAATAGTTGAAAATGAAGATCACGTGACCACATCAGCAGCTTAGTAGTGTAGCAATACCCATTAGCACTGAAGCGGCTATATTTTCCCCCAGTTTGATTCTCTCAGTTTTAAGGGAATTCATTTGAGAGTTTATTCCAAAAATTTGGACACACGATATAAGTAAACACACCTCAAGGTACCTTGGCTCAGAAAATGTTGCCTTATGATTCACTGTTTCATCCAATTAAAGATCATGACAATGAGAGTTTCGCTAGTATATAGATTTATTTAGCACCACTAAAATAAGAGAAATTCAGGAGGGACAGCTTCTGGCCAACCCTATCTTCACTTCAGAGTTTTGTTTTGTTTTTAAAGTTGGGTCTAATTAGTACTTTCATGAAAGAGTAGCAAGGAATTTTGAAGTTGTAGAAAATTCTGGAAGAATATGGCAAATGACTCCTGTCGTGCCCCATCATATAATTTATGCATATACTATTGTTGTTCTCTGGCTCCATCTAGTGGCCGGAGGTCAAATACCAACCTGCATTGTTTGGAAGCTTATTCACCCCTTTAAGGGTCATATTTACCCATTAGCCCACACTTCTCAAACCAGCACATCCTGGAAAGCCAGACTTCATTTCCTTTAGCATTTGGAAGCGAACAGAAGCATCAGGAAGAATCCAGCCTTAACCCATGGCACGTGTTCATCTGAGGACAAAAACCCACATCTCATGCACTCAGCGTTGCTGCTGAGATTAAGATTTATCTGTGTTTGTTCATTGATATGCTCACCAGCAACTCAACCCTGCTTATTTTGTAGTTGGGTTTTTATTGCACGTTTTTCTATTTCACCGATCCTGTTCCTTTAATAAAGCATCCCGATCTATGCACACAATCTGCGTTATTGGAGGATATAGGGGGTTTAGCTGCATGTCAAGCTGCACACATAGTAACACATAGCTAGGACAGATCAACACCCGTGACAAGAAATCCAAACAGATGTCTCCAGTGGTGGGATTCTACCAGTTTCCCTACTGGTTCGGTGATTGCACACTTCACGTGTGTGTGTGTGTGTGCGTGCGTGCGCGCGCACGCACCTAACGCACGCATGCATGCAGCTTTCCAAACACCAGCTGAGGCTCTGCTACGCCAATCAGCTGAGAGGATAAAGAACAGAAAAGCACAGAGGTGGATGGGAGGGCTGATCCTGAGCTTTTCTCTTCTTTCTCCTCTCAGCTGATCGTGGGAAGCTTTTTTGACTACCGGTTTGGCCAAACCGAGCCAAACTTGAACCATGTCACCACTGGATGTCTCCTTATAGATATAAGAATTTGAGCTGAACTCAGGGCCATATCTAAGCCTTTCACCTGAAGGTTTGATTTGTAAATCTCTCCATTCCCATTAGTTCGTAGAACCAAGGACTTCACAAATCTTCCTGAGGTCTCAGTGGCGCAGTGATTAGAGTGCAGTACTGCAGGCTACTTCTGCTGACTGCCGGCTGTCAGCAGTTTGGCAGTTTGATCCTAACCGGCTCAAGGTTGACTCATCCTTCCATCCTTCTGAGGTCGGTAAAATGAGGACCAAGATTGTTGGGGGCAATATGCTGATTCTATAAACTGCTTAGAGAAAGCACTGTGAAGCGGTATATGAGTCTAAGTGCTGTAGCTATGGAACAGTTTCTGAGCGCAGAGGAACACATGTGAAGCAGAAGACTACAAGACATCCAAGATCCCTTCCAGATCTACTAGAATTTGTGTTCTATGTTCTAAGTGGAATGTTCACCATGTCAACTCATAAAATATTTCTATGGTCATTTTAGAGTTGCCAACAGAAAGGGAGGGGGGAAAGGGGTTTGAAAGAGCAGTGCGGCAGCTTGGAAATTGAAAGCGCATTCCATATATAGTTTTTTCAGAGATAGTAATTAGGTGACTGAAGTTTCTGCTGTGCAAAATTCTAACTGGAGAACATGATTGATGACCCTTGGCTATGGCTGTGTCCAGGGGTGGGCTTCTACTGGTTCTGTCCACCTCTGTAAAACCGGTAGCTCTGAAGAGCAGCAGACATAGAACCGTTTCTATGTCTGCTGATATTTTTGCCCACCCATCTGCCCGGGCTCTTACCTGACCTTTATTTCCTGCTTTTTCAACTTCAGCTGCTGTGTCAGGCACAGCTGCAGTTTAAAAAGCAGGGAAAAAGTACTTTTTCAAAGGCTGCTTCTCGGCAAGCAGCGCTGCTCAGCTGTCCAGGCACCAGGCTGATGACGATTTACAGGCACGCGCACAGCGTGCAGGGAAGCACATTGTAAATCACCTAACCTCGTAAATCACTGAACCGGTAGTTAACCCTGTCAGATCCCACCCCTGGCTGTGTCCCATTGGAGAACATGAATTATGATACACCGAGGGGGTGGGGGGAAACCAGAGTCAAGGGTGACAATGAATTATGTGTCTCAGAGTTGGCTACACTCAGGCAGCGCCGGACATGTTAACTGTCACGGTTCCGGCAATTACTCCAATTAAATCATGAGCCTAGGGCCACACTCCCAAAACGAAAGAGGATTTATTTGAAGGTAATATTCTCCATCCAGCACTAACCTGGGTGTGGCCAACTCTGAGATACATAATTCACTGTCACCTTTGATCCTGCTTTCCCCCACCCCCACCCCACTGGGTTTATCATCCAACGAAAAAGGTCCATAGCCAAGAGTCATCAATCATGCTCTCCAATTAGATTTTTTTCACGGCAGAAGTTTCAGCCATCTAATCAGTCTTTGAAGAAAATATGAATGGAATGTACTTTCAATTTCACCCTAATGCCTTCTTTCTGTTGTCAACTATAAAATGTGTATACAAAATGTTTTATGACATTAACTCCCAAGAAATCCTTTGAAGTTTTGGAAGTTTGGCTCGAGACTCATAATTTCACTGGGGTAACTGCCGGAATCCTGATACACCAACTTATTCCCCACCCCCCCCATTGGAATTGAAATTACAATACATGCTACAGTTTAGAAAGACAATTTTTTTTAAAAAAAAAAAAACCTGTTTTCCTATTATTCCTTTCACTATCTTTTCTGTAGATGAAAAATGCAATGCCCCAATTCCTCATCTGATGGTTTATGGATTTTATTTTTTTAAAGTTTCGTGGAAGGAAGGCAGTTAAGGGAGCTTAGGAACTAATTATCTGATCAAAATAAGCTATATATATATATCTTCATAATGAACAGAAGAGACCATTGTTAACAAGGTAAGCGTGAAGTTAGAAACAAATGTACATAGACTTAGCTTTAAATAGAGTAAGTCAAGGCAGCCTGTGAAGGAATGAAAGGCTGGTTGCATTCTGCATTTGGGGAAAACAGCTGCAGCCAGGCAGAAAAGCTTCCCAAAGGCTCAGCTCATGCTTTCTCTCGAAGGGATATCAAAGATTACAGGCCCTGAAACTTGAGTAGAGATAGGCTTACTCATTCATTTATTCTCCCACTCATAGTTTACTTGCAGCCTCCCCACTGCTGGACTGGCAGCTGTCTGGCTAACTAACCCACATCCTGGCATTCTGAGGAATGTCCCAATGTCTGTAGGCAGCTTCGTCCCACTCAGGCCCTTAGGCTACAACATTGTGGGTGTGTGGGAGAAAAAAATTGAGGATCTGAAGATAGCAAAAGGCTGAGTAAGCAGAAAGTAACATCTGGGATTGGAATGGAATGGAATGGAGAAGAGAAGAGAAGAGAAGAGAGGAGAGGAGAGGAGAGAAGAGAAGAGAAGAGAAGAGAAGAGAAGAGAAGAGAAGAGAAGAGAAGAGAAGAGAAGAGAA
>NW_020769320.1:14035103-14045361 GCF_900518735.1 Pseudonaja textilis | reverse complement strand
TTTTTTCTTCTTTTTTTTTACCTGCATTGGGACGGGAAGGAAGAAGCGGCGTTTAGCCAGGGGAGCCTGCAGCCGCGGCTGTGTGAATCGCTCTGCCGGCGCTGCAGCTTCCGAGCCTTCCGACACAACGCAGGTAAGAGAGGAAAAACACACACAGACACACGCGCGCACACACGCACGCAAGCGCGCTCGCACACACAAGCTGCGGATGCAAGAGCAAAGTTGGAACGCCTGATCGAGCAGGACGAAGAGAAATCCACCTTTTTTATTTTAATTTCCCACCCCCACCCCCACCCACCCCCGTCCTCCCTTCCAGCTCCATTTACGGACGAATATCTGGCAGCTTTTTTTGGAGGGGGGGGGAGCAGCGTCTCGCTTTTTGACTAATGACCTTGCGCAGAGTTGTGTGGGCTGGTTGTGGGGTGTCCCCCCCCCCTCCTCTTCTCTTCTCCCTCGCCTCGTTTTCTTTGAAGAAAAAGAAGGAACCTGCAAGGAGTTTCAGCCTCAGAAACGGCCCCCGAACCGGGTTGGAGGCGAGATCGTTTTTTGGGGGGTGGCGGTGGGGGGTGGGGGTGGGGAAACGGACCGAAAAGCAGGATTGCTCCGGGAGAGCTGCTCCGTAAACCGAGAACGCCTCACTCTCTCCCCAAATACATATAAATAGATTCAGCTGTCAGTCCCCGGAGGCGGTGTATTTGCTTGGGTTTTCCGGAGGCTTAAAAAAGAAAGAAAGAAAGAGAAAATCACGTACCATTATCTAGCGGAAAGAGAGAGCGGGGCAGGGAAAGAGAGGGAGAGAGGGGAAAGAGAGAGGGAGAGGGAGAGAGGGAGAAGAAGAGAGAGAGAGAGAGAGAGAGAGATTTGGGGTTTCTGCTTCCTCCCGCCTCCCTTTTCCGCCGGACACCAGCGCTCTTTGAATGAAGCATTTGAACGTCCCCCTCCCGCACCCTACAACACCCCCCCCCGCCTTGCAGCCTTTCTGTGCGGAGCAGCGGAGAGACGAGAGCGAATGCCGCGGCGGAGAACGTCGGCTCGGAGTGAGCGAGCCAAGCCGGGAGACAGACCGAGAGAGAGAGAAGAGAGAAGAGAGAGAGAGAGAGAGAGAGTGAAGTGAACTGAACTAGGGAAGAGGAGAGAGAAGAGAGATGGGCGGTTTTAGCTGCCCGAGAGTAGGCGGGTAGAGGAGGGAAGCGGATCTGATCTTTCCCTGCTGTTGTTCCTCTGGCTTTTTTTTATTTTTTCTCTCTCTCGCCAACCTTGCAAAGTGATTCCAGCGCTGTTGGAAGAAGGAGGAGGAGCAGGAGAGGAGGAGGAGGAGGAGAAAAGGAGGAGGAGGAGAAGGAGAAAGGAGGAGGAGGAAGAGGCGGAATTCCTCCCCAACCTATCTGCGGAGATGCAGCTTTTTTGAAAAAAGCCAGCCACACATTTGGCCCGTGAACTGTGAGGAGAGAGCAACTGCAGAAGGCAGGAGAAGGGGAGACGAGGAGGGGGAAAGGAAGGAGAGCCTCCGGCCAAACCGAGGTCTGCTTTTTCTCTCCCCCCCCCCCCCCCACACACACACAGACACACGGACAGACGCGCGCGCCGTCCCCGGCTTCCCCCCCCCCCTCTCTTTTTTTTACCTATTGCACCAAAGAGGATGGGAAGCGAAGTTTTTTCCGCCGAAGCCGGCAAAAGGATTTTATAATTGAACTTCACCGAGGCTTTGATTTTTGATATCTTTTTCTCCTCCATCTCTCGCTCGCTCGCTCGCTCTCGGCTAGCCAAACGGCGGCAAGGGGCTGGGAAGGTTGAGGGGGACGAAGAACTGGCGGTTATCTCGCAAAAGAGGCTGCCGGGGGCCCCTTTTTTTGTGGTCGGGGGGAGGGAAAGGGTGGGTGGGTAGAGGGTTGTTGCTGTTTTTTTTTTTCCCTTCTTGTTTTGCTTTTTTTTTGTTTCCTCCCCTGCAAAATGTGGAAGATGCCGGCGCTTCTGGGTTTGGTGCAACCGCGCTCCTCCTGCTGCCGTTGCTGCCGCTGCTGCTGCTGGTTCCTGCTGCTGCTGCCGCCGCCGTTTTGGATCAGCTTGGCGGCGGCCAAGCAAGTCTTGAGGTACCGCTTGGCCGAGGAAGGGCCGGCCGATATCCGGATCGGGAACGTGGCTTCGGACCTGGGCATCGTGACGGGCTCGGGCGAGGTCACGTTCAGCTTGGAATCCGGCTCGGAATACTTGAAGATCGACAACATGACGGGCGAGCTGAGCACCACGGAGCGGCGCATCGACCGCGAGAAGCTGCCGCAGTGCCAAATGATCTTCGACGAGAACGAGTGTTTCCTGGACTTCGAGGTGTCGGTCATCGGGCCGTCGCAGAGCTGGGTCGACCTCTTCGAAGGCCGGGTGATCATCCTGGACATCAACGACAACACACCGACCTTCCCTTCCCCGGTGCTCACCCTCACCGTCGAGGAGAACCGGCCGGTGGGGACGCTCTACTTGCTCCCCACCGCCACCGACCGCGACTTCGGGCGCAACGGCATCGACCGTTACGAACTGCTGCAGGAGCCCGGCGGCGGGGAGGCCAGCAGGCGGGGCGCCGGGGCTCCGGCCTCGGCCACCGACGGGGCCCTCTACCCCGCCGGAGGGAAGCGGAGGCAGGAGCCCGACGGCCCGGCTCGGAGTAGCGTCTTCGAGCTGCAGGTGGCCGACACGCCCGACGGCGAGAAGCAGCCGCAGCTGATCGTCAAAGGGGCTTTGGACCGCGAGCAGAGGGACTCTTACGAGCTGAGCCTGCGGGTGCGGGACGGGGGCGAGCCGGCGCGGTCCTCGCAGGCCATCCTCCGCGTGCTGATCACCGACGTGAACGACAACAGTCCCCGCTTCGAGAAGAGCGTCTACGAGGCCGACCTGGCCGAGAACAGCAGCCCCGGCACGCCGATCCTCCAGCTGCGGGCGGCCGACGCCGACGCCGGGGTGAACGGCCAGATCGAGTACGTCTTCGGGGCGGCTACCGAGTCGGTGAGGCGGCTGCTGCGCCTGGACGAGGCGTCGGGCTGGCTCAGCGTCCTGCACCGCATCGACCGCGAGGAGGTGAGCCAACTGCGCTTCACCGTCATGGCCCGGGATCGCGGGCAGCCGCCCAAGAACGACAAGGCCACCGTGGTGCTGACCATTCGCGACGAGAACGACAACGTGCCCACCATCGACATCCGTAAGATCGGGCGCATCCCGCTGCGCGACGGGGTGGCCAGCGTGGCCGAGGACGTGCTGGTGGACACCCCCATCGCCCTGGTGCAGGTCTCGGACCGCGACGAAGGCGAGAACGGCGTGGTGACTTGCACCGTCGTGGGCGACGTGCCCTTCCAGCTCAAGCCGGCCAGCGAGGGGGAGGGCGAGCCGCAGAACAAGCGCAAGTACTTCCTGCACACCTCGGCGCCGCTGGACTACGAGGCCCTGCGGGATTACAACGTGGTCATCGTGGCCGTGGACTCCGGCAGCCCCAGCCTGTCCAGCAACAACTCGCTCCTCGTCCGCGTGGCCGACACCAACGACAACCCGCCCGTCTTCAGCCAGCCCGTCTTGGAGGTGCCCTTCCCGGAGAACAACGCCCCGGGCGAGCGGGTGGCCACCGTGCTGGCCACCGACGCGGACAGCGGCAAGAACGCGGAGCTGGCTTACTCGCTGGAGCCCTCGCCGCTGGCGGCCGAAGCGCCCGCGGGCCTCTTCACGATCGACCCGGATTCGGGCGACGTGCGCGTGCAGGCGGCGCTGGATCGCGAGCAACGGGACACCTACCAGTTCCAAGTCACGGCCCGCGACAAAGGGACGCCCTCCTTGCAAGGCTCGGCCCTGGTGGTGGTGCGGGTGGCCGACCGCAACGACAACGAGCCGCGCTTCATGCAGGACGTCTTCACCTTCTACGTCAAGGAGAACCTGCAGCCCAACAGCCCCGTGGGCATGGTGACCGTGATGGACGCCGACAAGGGGCGCAACGCTCAACTCACCTTGGCTATCCAAGCGGGCGCTCAGGAAGCCGGGTCCTCCTCGTCCTCCGCCGCCGACCCGGGCATCTTCTCCATCGAGAACGACACGGGGACCATCTACTCCACCGTCTCCTTCGACCGCGAGCTGCAGACCAGCTACACTTTCCGCGTGAAAGCCGTGGACGGCGGCGAGCCGGCTCTCTCGGCCACGGCCACCGTCTCGCTCTTCGTCATGGACGAGAACGACAACGCGCCGGCCGTCACCTCGCCGGCCAACAACTCTTTCGACCTGCTGCCGGTTTCCAGCACCCCGCGCCACGTGGTGGCCACAGTGCAGGCGCGGGACGCGGACGCCGGCCAGAACGCGGAGCTGTCTTACAGCCTGGTGGGCGGCAACCCTTTCAAGCTCTTCGAGATCGACCCGTCCAGCGGGGTGGTCTCGCTGGTGGCCCAGCTGGCTCCCAAACACTACGGCTTGCACCGGCTGGTGGTGCAGGTCAACGACAGCGGCCAGCCGGCTCAAGCCACCACGGCGCTGCTCCACGTCTTCGTCAACGAGACCTTGGCCAACACCAGCGCGGTGGAGAGCCAGGTGGCGCGGAGTTTGCACACGCCGCTGGGCAGGGACATCGCGGGCGACCCCAGCTACGAGCTGAGCAAGCAGCGCTTGAGCATCGTGGTGGGCGTCGTGGCCGGCGTGATGGCCGTGGTGCTGCTGATTTTGGTGGTGGTCCTGGCGCGCTACTGCCGGGCCAAAGGCAAGCACGGCGGCTACGAGGCCGGCAAGAAAGACCACGAGGATTTCTTCACGCCCCAGCCCCACGACAAGGCCAAGAAGCCCAAGAAGGACCGCAAGGGCAAGAAAGGAGGAGGCAAGCAACCCCTTTACAGCAGCATCGTCACCGTCGAAGCCTCCAAGCCCAACGGGCAGCGTTACGACAGCGTCCACGAGAAACTCTCCGCCGCCGACAGCCCGGCTCTCAGCCGTTACCGGTCGGTCAACGGCGGGCCGGGCAGCCCGGATTTGGCCCGGCATTACAAATCCAGCTCGCCTTTGCCCACCGTGCAGCTTCACCCCCAGTCGCCCACCGCCGGGAAAAAGCACCAAGCTGTGCAGGACCTGCCGCCGGCGAACACCTTCGTGGGGGCAGGAGACAATATCTCCATCGGATCTGACCACTGCTCCGAGTACAGCTGTCAGGCCAGCAGCAAGTACAGCAAGCAGGTAAGACGCCCCCTGCTATTTCCCAGGCCTGCGGGCTCAGTCCAAACTCGGGGAGGGGGGGGCAGAGAGAGAGAGAGACCCCTCCCCCCCCCCCCCCCTTACGCTCCCCCCCATGGTTTGACCCCCTCCCACCCAGGGAGGTTCCCAAACATGGCAACTTTAAGACTGGTGGACTTCCAAACTCCCAGAATTGGAAGAGAACTAAATTAAAAGAGATTGCAAGAGGAAGGGATTGCAAGAGATTAAAAAGCATTCCTGGCTGGAGAATTTTGGCTGGAGTTGAAGTCCCCAAGTCTTCAAAGTGGCCAAGTTTGGAGGCCTCTGCTTTTCTCACCCTTAAGGAAGGACTAAGTGGTTTGAGGCTGTGACTTATCCAGTTGGATTTCCTCTGGCTTTTCTAATGGCTTGGGCAAAGTTTTGTTTTAAAGGAGAGTCGAATCGGCACTCTCTCCATCGGGCAGGTATTGGAGGAGAGTTCTCCCTTTTGCAACCGTGGAACTCTGGGCAGGGTTGGATGGCCAATGGATGGATGAAGCTGGGCCCAGGGCATTCCTGGGTTCCAAGAGACAGAACCTGGCACCCAACCAGAGGGACCCTTTGGTGTGCCCAACCTCCCCCCCCCCCCCCCCCCACAACCCCCCCATACCTACAGAGCCAAACCATCCCTCCTCCCCTCACTCTGTGGCAGGTTTCCTGTTCCTGTATCCTCTCCAAGCTTCACACCTGTTGCAGAGCAGGGATGGGTCGAGCTTGACTTCTTCCTGTTATCTCAGCTAATTGTGGTTTTAAGGGACCTGGAGGCAGGTTGGGGAGAACCTGGCCTACATCCCGCCAGCAAGGGAACAGCTTGATTTGACACTGGCTAGACCTGTTTGGGAAGGCAGGAGCAGCCAGCATGATTAACCAGAGTTAAGTAAACTACAGCTGTGAGCAAAGGACTCACCTGTCTTAGCGCACGCAGGCCGGGTCAGCCTCTCCCTCCCATACCTGTTACACCTGTTGTGTGGGGCCTGAGGAGTGGTACCTGGGGGGCGGAGGTTCACCTTTGCCCCTCCAGGTACCACTCCTCAGGCCCCACACAACTTGCTGCTTTGACACAACTAACACACCCCTTTGCCTGGTTTATCTCTCCATGCATCTCTTTTGCACGGAAGACTTAAGCAGGCCTTAGCTGTACCTGCCTTAAAGTCCTACCTCCTGCCTTATTCTGATACTGTCTCAGGGCAGCCTCCAGGTGTTTCAATCCTCTTTGTCACTGTCACCCTGATCATGGATGGAGACCCAGATAGGGGACTGGAAACAGAGACAAATAAGCAGGTCTAAGTTTTTGGTGACTCAGGGAAAAGCATGAATAAATCCGTAACTGTCTTGAGGGAAAAAAAAAAATTGAGAAAAAGGTCCTTAAACACTCTAAGAGAGTGATGGACAAGCAGCTGAACTTATTGTGTTTTATGTGTCCCCATATCTTATTGATCCAGCTTTTGCAGCCGGTTAACTTCTCGTACTTTTGACCTTCCTTGAGACAGAGGTCAGCAAGATCTAAAGAAATCCGTGGGTTTGTAAATAAGCACCCTTTCCGAGTGTCAGGTCAGAAAAGGAACACTATGTGTTAACAAACAAGGATGTAAGTGGGTGAGACGTATTGTAGGATAATCAGGTCCTTTCCCCAATTCTCTGTCTTTGCTGGTTTATAAACCAAGATGTTTAAAAGGTGAAAACAATTTCTCGTGGCGGAACTGAATTCCTATTGAATAGAAGCTGGACATTAACGGAGGTGTCACCAGATCGTCCTCATTATCATATTGAGCCTTAATCGTATACTGGCAGAAAGCCACAGTTAAATGTACAATTGTCCCCCATTTACAAACACCTGCAAACACAGAAGGAGAACCATTTTATTTGGTTGGTTTTCTTTTTTTTTCTTTTTATAAATCCCACAGTCACGCTTTCGAAAAGCTGAAATTCAATTTCAGTGGCATGGATTGGAGCAGCTTTTGAATGTATTTGCCAGAGAGAGAGAGAGAGAAAAATAGGGGCATCCCATAATATGTTAATATAATTAACAGTGGTGTTAATGCTTGGAGATGCTGGCAGCAACATCTGGATAGCCATAGTCATCTCTTGAACCATGATCTAGAACAAAGGTCCCAGAATTACTGAGCTAATATGACTGGAGGAGGAATTCTGGGAGTTGAAGTCCACAAGTCTATCAAGTTTGAAGACCTCTGGTCTAGAAAGACAAAGAACCCTGGACTTACCAATGCTAGTCATGGCAGGATGGTTTGGAACTGCTTCCCTTAGTAGCCAACCCAATCCAAACCAGCCTGCCACTTCATGAACCAACATTAATACGATGTTCAGATGTTCCTCAGACATCCATAAGACCATTGCCCAACCGTCCCTTGACCTCTTCACCCAAACAGAGAACTGTAGCCTCAAAGATACATCTTTCTTTCTGACATTACAGGATGCCCTTAGAGAAGTGAAGTGTTTTGTTGTTAGTTGCGAAGTTGTGTCCAACCCATCATGACTCCAGGCCTTCTTGTCCTCTACCCTCTTCTGGAGTCCATTTAAGTTCATGCTTCCTGCGTCAGTGACTCCATCCAACCCCCTCATTCTCTGCCGTCCCCTTTTGCCTTCAGTCTTTCCCAGCGTTAGACTCTTCTCCAGTGAGCCCTTGTCTTGTTTGTTCTCCTTGTTTGATGTTTAGGCCCACCTAAAGTGGCCCAAGAAATAATATAATCTCCACAACCAATATTTCCCCTTGAAAAAAAATATATATGAAAATTCGGCCAGATGCAGCTTCTCCTATTCTTGGGAACAGTTCTATGGGAAAAAATGTTGACCAAGTTTTTTTTCTTTGAGGTCCTTTCCAAGATCTGATCCCCCAGTGAACGCTGGTTGTATTTATTTGCCATTCAATCTCAAGAGCCCCTCCAAAAGCGTTTGAATTCTCCATCTCTGATGTCAGCTTGCACTCTAAAGCTCTACTCCCTTCCTCACGCTACTCCCAATTCCATGAACCTGGCCTGAGCACTGAGGAAGACAAAATAATTTGGAGTTAGAGTAGCTCACTTTTCTACAAACCAAGAGGTCAGCGGGTATTCATTTAATAGCTTCTTCAGTTGTGGTGCCGCTGATACTGAACGCCAGTGTCACACGCGCTGATTGGGTTTAGGATGACACAAGACTCCTCCTTTGATGTTTTTCACCCCTGTTCTGAAGAGTGATCATTAAATCTGGGAAGTCCTTGAGATTCAGAGGCCCATCACTTCGTGGACACATTCAGCCTGAACTGTTTTGTGATTCCTTCCACCAATTTAAATTGCATCAAAGGCACCTCCCAGGAGGCTGGTGGCCTCTAAAAACCAGTCATTATCTGTATATACACAAAGAGAACTTTAAGGTTACAACCTGAATACAATGCACTGATTCTCAGTTAGTCCAGTCAAACTCAGGATGTATAAGAAGCACTGCCAAATTTGCCCTGTTCAGTCGCTCAATAGATAGAAGTCATAATCTTTTCTTCCTATAGAGCTGACCTACCAGCCCAAGAAGAAAGAATATTTTGTTCTGAATTAGGCACATTCTTTTCGGTATTTATCTTGTTTGAGAAGAAATCATTTAACCGGCCAGTCCAGCTGTAGTAAATTACTATACAGGTAATCCTTGATTTGCAGCTGTTCATTTACCGACCAGTTCAAAGTTGCAACGGCCCTGAAAAAAGGGGACTTATGACCATTTTCCCAGACTTACGACCATTACATGGTCACGCGATCAAAATTCTGACTTGTATTTGTGACAGGATCACTGGATCTTCTTTTGCGAACTTCTCGCAAGCGAAGTCAATGGGGATGCCAGAATAACTTAACAATCAAGTCCCTAGCTTAAAAACCACTGCCCCTCACTTAACAACGGTAGCCAGAAAGGCCGTAAGATGGGGCAAAATTCACTCCGCCAATGTCTCATTTAATGACAGAAATGCTGGGGTTGATTGTGGTCGTAAGTCAAGGACTACCTGTATTATCTAAAACAGCATGGCTGAAATTCTATTGTAGAGACATTCACACTGGTGCATGCAGATGCTATCTCAGGAATATAGTTTTCCTTAAATACAGTAGTTTGAAACAGAAAAAAAAAACTGTATGTTCGCACTCCCTGCCTCCCCTTAAATGCGCACATGTCATTCAAATGTGTAGGCTTGGTGCAAAAGGTGTGGGTTTTGTGTTGTGAGATCTGTTAGTTGACTGAGTTGAACTTTTATCTGGCGCTTTTTTGATGTGCGTTTGGATGGGCGTTTTGGTGGAAGCAATATATACACACAGTTCATAAGATACTTGTTTTTTTAACCAGATGAATGATCTTCTTGTTGTGGTTGTTGGTTTTTTGTGTGTTTTTTTTACAAGGTGGATTCAGTTTTGCTGTCTGCAATTTTGCCTTATGGAACATTTAACCTGTATTTTATTTTGACACGCTTCATTAGCTCTTCCTGGAGAGAAAGTTAATTGCAGTTCGAAAACCCTTACCAGGAAATTATATATTTATTTGCGGCCCAAAAAAGGTTTCCATAAGGTATTCTTAAATTATAAATAAAACACAGAGTCTTGTTAATAATAGCTCTGGTTGATCTTGTTCTAGATGCCATCTGTATTCATCTGATATTGGTTGCTGAGTCACCTCCTTGAGATGAATTCAACATGGCTAAAGTACAGTAATATTAGACTTGAATAAGGTTAAGATTGTCTGAAGTTGTTTGAAGTGTGAATCATTGCAACCGTTCATTCATTGCAAACCTTCAAGCAACTTCAGATAATCTTCAGACAACTCTACCTGGTTAGTTGAGAATCTTCAGCCACATGTGGCTTCAGCTGCGGAAAGATCTTGCACTGAAAAATGATTTCAAATTCACCCTGGTTTATATAACTACCTTGATCTGGAAATTCAAGAGACACCCAGAACTGTATAGCAGACTTCTGTAGGGAAGGCTAATAAATGAAATTATTATTCTTTCTTTCTTTCTTTCTTTCTTTCTTTCTTTCTTTCTTTCTTTCTTTCTTTCTTTCTTTCTTTCTTT
>NW_020769320.1:14017801-14029997 GCF_900518735.1 Pseudonaja textilis | reverse complement strand
TGGCAAGGAAGGCGCTGCTCTTTTAATGTGGTGTGGCGCTGATCTAATAAAGCTTCTGCTAACTTACAGTAGCTCGGAGGAAAGGGGTTTTGTGTGTGAGTGTGTGTGTGTGTGTGTTTTCACACCCTGGACTGTAAATCAGCCAATTCAGCTGGAAGCGCTGCCACCCATCAATTCTTAAAAGGAAAACCAACTGAGCTTTGCTGTTTTTTTCTGAGCAGGATCGTGTCAAAAGAAAACCCCCAGAAAAGAGATAATAGCAGTGATTAATATGATACAGCGTCTTCCACTTGTAATTTATTTATTTATTCATTTTATTTATTTTTTATTTATTTATCTGATTTGTCAATTGCTTACAAGATAATAGGTATAGGTATAAACATGAGTAAGAATACAGGAAATAGGTACAAATAAATGGGGACAATAGGACAGGGATGGTAGGCACGATGGTGCACTTATGCACGCCCCTTACAGACCTCTTAGGAATGGGGGTGAGGTCAATAGTGGATAGTTTAAGGTTAAAGGAGCGGGGGCTAGAGGATGCAACAAAAGAGTCAGGTAGTGCATTCCAGGCACTGACCACTCTGTTGCTGAAGTCGTACTTTCTGCGATCAAGATTGGAGCGGTTTACATTGACTTTGTATCTGTTGTGTGCTCTTGCGTTGTTGCGGTTGAAGCTGAAGTAGTCATTGACTGGTAGGACATTGTAGCAGATAATTTTGTGTGCTACGCTTAAGTCCAACCGTAGGTGTTGGAGGCCTTCGTTAAGTGAGTTTCACCCCATCTTGCGAACCTTCCTTGCCACTGTTGTTAAGTGAATCACTGCAGTCGATTAGTTAGTCAAACGGTTGTTAAGAGAATCCGGCTTCCCCTCCCCTTGACTTGGCTGGTGAGAAGGTCACAAAAGGGGGATCACAGCAATGGTCATAAATAGGAACCGGTTGCCAAGAGTCTGAATTTTGATCACCTGATCACAGGGATGCAGCAAAGTATCTGTGAAAAACGACCAGAAGTCCCTTTTTTTCAGTGCCATTGTAACTTTGAGCAGTCACTAAGTGAACTGCTGGAAGTCGAGGTCTGCCAGCATTCTTGAGTATCCTAAACATGGGTGGACTGTATCTGCTTCCACAATGGACAGTTTGCTTTATAAATATGGCCCATAAAGATCATGTCATGGGAAATTGGATTGAATAGAGTAGAGTAAAGTAGAGTAGAATAGAATAGAATATAGCAGAGTCGAATAGAATAGAATAGAATAGAATAGAGCAGAATAGAATTCTTTATTGGCCAAGTGTGATTGGAATCTTAATCATAAGGAATTTGTCTTGGAGCAAATGCTCTCAGTGTACATAAAAGAAAAGATAAATTCGTTAAGAGTCAAGAATCATAAGGTACAACACTTAATAACAGTGTTAAAAATGGTGCTTTTGCTGCAATCTGTTTTTTTAAAAAAGATATTTCTGTCCCGTGAATTCCTTCCTTGGTTTTCTCTTTGTTTTATCATAACTGAAACAAAAACTGATAACAATTCTCCTTTGGGGAGCCAGACAGAGCCTCCTTCTCTTGGCACCATCAGAAATCGTAGCAGTAACTCAAAACAGACCCAAGAGAGAAAGGAGAAGGACTGACGAAAGAAAACAGAGGATTGTTCACCAATCTTGTTTTGTGGAAAGTCAATCACTGATAAGTGTTCACCCGTGATCTTTTGGAATCAAACAGAGTCTTGGATATTTCCCTCTATAGAATAGAATAGAATAGAATAGAATAGAATAGAATAGAATAGAATAGAATTCCTTTTTAGCCAAGTGTGATTGGATGCACAAGGAATTTGTCTTAGGTGCAATAAGCTCTCAGTGCACACAAAGAAAAAATAAAATACATTAATCAAGAATCATAAGGTACAACACTTAGTGATAGTCATAGGTTACTAATAAGCAATCAAATCATACTAGGAAACAAATAAAACAATATAAATGGTAAAATACAAGCAACATGGTTATAGTAATAAGTTGGAAGAGATAGGTAATAGGAAGGATGGGAAGAATAATAGTAATACAGTCTTAGTAAGTAGTTTGACAGTGATGAGGGAATTATTTGTTTAGCAGAGTGATGGCATTCGGGGAAAAAACTGTCCCTGTGTCTAGTTGTTCTGTTGTGCAGTGTTCTATAGCATCATTTTGAGGGTAGGAGTTGAAACAGTTTATGTCCAGGATGTGAAGGGTCTGTAGATATTTTCACAGCCCTCTTTTTATCTCTTGCGGTATCCAGGTTCTCAATGGAAGGCAGGTTTGCAGCAATTGTTTTTTCTGCAGTTCTAATTATCCGTTGAAGTCGGTGTCTGTCTTGTTTGATTGCAGAGCCAAACCAGACAATTATAGAGTTGTTATTCCGATATTCAGATTCCAGGCTTGCATTACACTATATACGTGTATCCGCATGTTAAAAACTGCAGTAATCAACTCAGTGAATTAAATATAAGGGCTTGTGTATTGTGGACTACTGCAAACCATGTCAAATGCATCAAAGCATCCCAGCTGTAATTCGATTAATCAATTGCTTCATTGCTTAATGACTCTCAACTAACTGGATTCCAAGATCTTAAGATGTAAATTCAAGTACAGTTCAGGTGGCTTAATCTGTATGAGTGTTTCTGGACATTGGAGAAGACCGTCTTTTAATAACACCCTAAAGAGATCAGTGGGTTGTCTTTCAGTCTGCATTCTAGACATTGCCAGTCTAGTTTGCAGCCTAACAGCTTAGCACAAATGTCTAAATATAATTCTACATACATAAGAGCTTCCTTTCTGGAGAAATCACACACACACTCTCTCTCACTCTCTCTCTCTCACACACACACACATATCCAATCCAAATCCAAATTAAAACCTCTCTCTCCCCTCCCCCTCTTTCTACCTACCTACCTACCTACTTATCTATGTGAAATACCACTTACACATCATCACAAAATCTCCAGAACTGTAAAGCCTACAAACTTGAAATTTGGCACATATATTCCTCTTGGCTTCTAGGGGCTAACTAAGAAAAGGTTTTTGAAATGACCATCAGAGCATAATATTTCCTATATTATTATTATTAACACGCTCTGATGCTAAGGAGTTCTACTCTCTCTCCCCACCTGAAAAGAAATCTGTTCCAAATGCAAAACACAAACAGAGGAAGGGAGTTTCAGTTTCATAGCAGCAAGCAGCTTTAGTACAGACAACTTGAGCTAAGCCACACCCAGGCTCCTTGCTGTCTCCTCCTTGCTCACAGAGCAAATACTGTTTCACTTTCCAAACAGCCCTCAACTCTCTCTCACACTGACAGGACGCTAGCCAGATGAATACCGATGAATGCTGGTAGGCAGAGGAAGATTTCCCCTCCCTTATTTTCCTCTCCCAAAACTAAGCCCCAACCACATAGTTTCGTAGGTAAGCACAGGTATCGAGCTAGCTATATATGTCTTTTGAAAATGTGAACCTGAAATAAGGGAAGCAGTTGCCTTTTGAAAGCCAGCATTGTCCTCTTATTGTACTGAGTTTCAGAGAACGTGGTATTAAAAAATTGCATTTTGCAAAGACCTGAAATGAAGCACACTAGATCTTGCTTTAATTATAATCCCTGCTAGTAAAATAATACTCAGAAAGAATGGAGGGAAAAAAAAATAAAGGCTTGCTATTGTCTAAAATAGCATGAAGCTTCTTTTCAGGTGAGAGAATATGGAGAGATAGGCTTCTGATTGACAGCTTAACTTCTGTTGACCATACAATTTCCTTAAAAGTGACTTGCAAACTCCAGTGACCCCATTTGCGGTGCCCTTTAAGCTTTGCTATTGTGATCTTTCAAGGCAGCGTAGCAAACACTTGTTCCTGTCTTCTTTTTGAATGTGCTTGCTTGCACAGCTGGTAATCACAGAACGGCATATCTGTACCAGAATTACAAGCCTCTATATTAAAGCAACTATTTTGGGACAGTGCATCAGGGACGCAAGAATTCAGGCCACCATTAGATGGCAGCAAAGCGTTGAGAGTCTTCTTCTACATCTCATTCTCGCCATCTAATGGCCGCCCAGATATTTTTGCAGGTATGATAGTGTCATGCCTGCCCCAGTTTGCTCTCTCAGGAAAGTAGGACTCGTGATTCCATTTAGTTGAAGCAAAGGAACTTTTACTGAAAGCAACTGGTTGTAGCAAAGTGAGGTACACAAAATTGCAAAGCTATTCTTTCCAATTCCCAATTCCTTTGCCCCTGACCAATCCCCTAGCCAGCCAATGTGATACCAGTAAGATGATTTGAGAAACTCTGAGGTGTGATACTTGTAACGTTCCATTCTCAAGGCAAATGGCCTTGAAGATCTTGGTACAAGACGGTTTGGTGGTCTGGTCTTCTTCTGTTATCATTTCCTCCTCCTATTCCCCCATCAACCATTTGATACACAAAATGCCTTCCCCCTCCTTTCCCCTTTGATGGCATGAACCCAGCAAGGCTCCAGGCCGACTGGGATATCTCCTTTGGACAACTCCTCCAACTCTTCCCTCCTCCAACCCTCCCTCCAGCTCGAGGGAGAATGAGATATTCCTCGCACATCAGAAATTACAGATCCTGAACTTCCAGCAGAACAGGCTTTGGCTGGGGACAGCTTGCAGGCTAGTGAAGAGGAAGGGGAGGAACTGCCTGCTGTGGTAGATCTCAGAACACACAAAGCAGAGAAATGGAGACCTGCCAGATTGCTTGGGAAAAGGCCTTCTCCTCTTGATGGCTGCACTGGGAATTAATCTGGGCTTGCTTGTGGCTTGCTTTGGTTGGGACAGTTCTAAGGCTGGGTGATGAGAACTGCCGAGGGAAGACAAATAAAACCCTTCATAAACCACACTGATGTGTGAATGTGAACGATTGGGGCAGCACCCTGATGATGGAGATCTTGACAGATAGCTCCATGGTTCATTTTGATGGAGGTGGCACTACCTACTAATTCTTTGCACTACCAGAGGTCGACAAAGCAGTAGGGTTTGTATACAGGTAGTCCTTAACGTACAAACACAATTGACCCCCCATTTTTCTTGCAAAGCAAGACACTTGTTAAGTGAGTTTTGCCCCCATTTTATGATCTTTCTTGCCACGGTATGAGCCATGGTGGTGCAGTGGTTAGAGTGCAGTACTGCAGGCTACTTCTGCTGACTGCTGGCTGCCAGCAATTCGGCAGTTCTTGTCTCACCAGCTCAAGGTTGACTCAACCTTCCATCCTTCTGAGGTGGGTAAAATGAAGACCCCAATGGTTGGGGATGGTCAATATGCTGATTCTGTAAAAACAACTCAGAGAGGGCTGTAAAGCACTGTGAAGTGGCTTATAAGTTTAAGTAGTATTGCTAGTTGGTAAGCCAATCACTGCAAATATTGAGTTAATAATAACATGGTTGTTAAGTGAATCTAGCTTCTCCATGGACATAATTTGTCAGAAGGTCTCAAAGGGTGATTTTATGACCCTGGGACACTGCAACCATCATAGAGACATGCCAATTGTCAAGTGTCTGAATTTTGATCATGTGACGATGGGGATGCTGCAACAATTGCATGAAAAATGGTCATAAGTCACTTTTTTCTGTTGCAACTCCTAACGGTCACTGTACAAGTGGCTGCAAGTCAAGAATTACCCCTAATGTTTAATCTTTCCATCCAGGTATATATTGTTACTATTTGTGGAAACTTCACCTAAACACTGTATTAAGTGAAGGATTTAGCACCATCCCAGGTAACACGTGAAAGGTTGGTCCGTGTATATCTGGGGCAAGGCAGAATGATATTTCACAAATCAGGACTCATCGCAGAAATTGTGTGAATTATGTCATTCTGTGTGTGTGATGGTATGATGAATCACAATGTATATGGCATATTCACCTTCCCCTTGGCACATTTCAGCATAATTAGCCACAAACTCTTGTGTGGGCAGGCAAGGTGTCAAGGGATAACACCTGCATGGGATCATCACCAGGCCTCATGATGCAAGATGTAATTGCCATATTTGTGGCTTGTTTCATTGCCCTGGTGTCATCATTTTGATTTCCTTGTGGTTTGTTATGGGTGCTTTCTCATCAGCATAATGGTTTCCTTTTCAGAAAACACAACAAGGGAGAAAATACAATTTTCAGTCTCACTGTGTTGGCTCCAGACCTAGTCATAATTAGGGAGGCTCATACAGAATCGTTGAACTGTAGTTTATTTCATAAACCATAGTCAGGTTTTTCTCCCATTGACCAGCAAATCTTAACCACAATTAGCTAGCATATAACAGCATACTGAGATAGAAGTTTTGATTTACAATCTACAGAGGAGGGACTCATACACAACCCTAAGCCAAATTCTAATCTGCATGGTAGTTAATCATATTTTTTAGAGACCATCCAACATATCATCGTCACAACTTAGTTATAGAATCATAGGATTGGAAGGAATTTTGAAGATCTTCTAGTCCAACTCTATCCAAGTCTTCATATCACCTTGGTATGAAGTCTACATATCATCTTGGTATGAAGTCTTCATATCACCTTGGTATGAAGGTTGGTTGACCAATCGTTGTTTTTTTAAAGCTTCCAATGATGGAACATGCACAATTCTGGGAGACCAGCTGTTCCACTTCTTAATAGCTCATGAAATTTCTCTGATGCTGGTTTAAGCATTGATGTCAAGACCAAAACTCAAAGTATAATTACACCCCAATTATTTTTCTTTTGATGACTATAGGCCTAAACTGGTAGCTACGTATGCCTGAGCTTGCATTTTTGTATAATATACAAAATAATCTCAGGATGAGAAAGGTTGGTATAATTGTCCAATGGCAATCTTGTTAAGGGAGAGTATTTGGAATTTCTCTGGAAACATTTGTTTCATTTGGAAATAACACATGCCAACATATTCCTTGACAACAATTGGGTTGTAAGCGCATTCCCCAAGTCACTTGTGACAACCCAATTATCAGCTGGGGTCTCGCATGATAACTGGTAGGTTTGATCAGCTGATTTTTAAAGCTATCCTCAGAACATTTTCTTCTGTTCAAAAGGAGAAGTTTAGATAGTGTCATGAACATGACTTTGGGCACATTCTGGAGAATGGAGGATAGTGGTGCCATTCCACCCCCATTCAAATCATAAGTCTCTAGCCACATCTCAGAGTAAAAAAAAAAAAGATTTATTAAGAGTGGCCATGTTGGCATTAGCTGGGTGCAGCCGACACTAAAACACATCATTCATTTCCCCCTTGACCCTGGTCTTCCTCCTCCCCACTGGATGTATATTCTCCAATGGGACACATTCATAGCCAAGAGTCATCAATCATGCTCTCTAGTAATATTGTTGCATTCCGACAGCTTTGGACTGCCAAAGCGATTATCTGAGGCATTTAAGGAATGCACTGTTTCCCCCCACTCTCTTTCTGCTGGCAACTAAAAAGACCAAACAAGTATTTTTTTTAGTTGACAGGGATGCTATGGTCCATGGGCTTGTGAAGAGTAGGGCACAACTTAGGGGTTGAATAAAAAAAACAGAATGTGTACAGATATTCTCAATCATCCAGGTCATGGTCATCCCAAAGGATTGGGTTTTTTTCCCCAAAAAAGCAACTGAACTTTGTTTTTCTTTGAATAAATTTTGCTTTCATCCAAGAAGCTTCTTCGGTTCTGAATGATGGAGGATGGTGGGATGTATATTCCTTGCCATCACTTGGTGGTATCACTCTTTCTAAGACTTGTTGAGGTTTATCTATGTTCTCAGGGTCTTCTGCAAACGGGCATGGAACCTTCTTGGAACAACTGAAATGGATGAGAAGCCAAATGTCTTCAAGAAAAAATGAAGTCCAGTTGACTTTTGGGGGGGAAAAAGCACCTTTGGGACAACAGGAACAGAATATTTTCTTATAGCTTTATTTTTTTCCAGATGACCACTTTAAAGAAAGGTCTTCTACAACCCTCCAATTATGGCATTCTTTTCTGTCCTTCTGGGTCTTCTTCGTACTTTTAAAAATCCACACAGATAAAAGGAGGCACCACCAATTCTTAAGAAGATAGGGAAAAGAAAATGATTCCCGCCTCCCCCCCCCCCCAAAAAAAAACCAATCCAACTATAATTCGATTATGGTTAGATTGCTAATATGTTTATTAGTGGAAGGATGTCGACTCCTCTTCTGAAGGGCTAGTTGGAACTTAACCTTCTAATTTTCCATTTTGTCTGTGCCGATACTGACCTGGGTTTATTAAGGAAACTGATCTGCATCACATTAGAACAATTACGGAGCCACATTTTCCTGTGCGCTTCATGAAGATTGTAATTTCTCAACTTCTAGCACTTATGCTGTCTTTTTTTCCTCGCCTGTGATGGAGGAAGTCATCTGAGTGAGAACCAAGGCAAAGATTTGAGGCAGTGAAGTAATCTAGTCCAGTTAACTATTAGCTATTATTTCCTTCAAAATTTAAAAAGAGGATTTTTTTAAATTTCTGTTTTTCTTTTGTGGGGGACAATGGACATTTTACTATAGTCTTAAACTAAAAGTTCATAGGAAGCATTTTTTCTATCCCTGGAAAAATACGTTGGAAGTCATTCTTAGTATATATTTATGTTTTCCTTCCTTCCTTCCTTCCTTCCTTCCTTCCTTCCTTCCTTCCTCCCTCCCTCCCTCCCTCCCTCCCTCCCTCCTTCCTTCCTTGTCATAATTTTATCCCTATTCTTTTTTTATGCCTTAATGTTTCTTTTGCTTGTATGCTATGTGAAAAATATAATCAAATAATATGAAGCAAAATTTGACCTGCCATATTAGATACCTTTTGCTAAGATGTGAGACAGGAATCCAGTCCTGTGAAGATCCATTGAAATGAAAGTAAGTTAGAGCTAGTTTAATTCATTTGGTTTCAGCAAGTTTATTCTAAAGGAAATAAAAGGTTGATTGCTTCTCAAGGTATTTTATAGGAATACTGCATATACTAAATTTAGAACATAGTTTTTACTTGTCTTGCACCTACTATATATAAAACAGCTAATCTCCAACTCAACAGTAATCTTCTTGGTGAATAATACTAGCAAATATAAGGGGATGGGCTATAGATTTTTTTTTCTTTTTAACCAACTAGTTTTAAAAGGCTTTATGTTTTATGAGACCTTACGATCTCTCATTGATGCAAATATCTAAGGATTTAAAACAACAACAACAACTCTGCCTCTTATCTAAGATGGATTTTGCAGTTTCTGAAATAAATCCCTTTTCACAAGGGACTATATGTTGTGTAGTAGGTTTACAGTGATAACTAACGATACCAAAATTGCTTCTTGTTGCCATTCACAAAGTTCATTTGATTGCAGCTAAATGGAAAACAGGGACACTGTGTAATCATCCTCTCCCTTGTAACAGTCTTTGCTTTCTAATTCTGAATTTCTCTCGAACATGCTTTGACTAAAACAGAATGCATTTGCATTTGCTTCTGCAACAGAGCTGCATTTTAATTAATTTTGGCATTATTGCATTTGCTTCTAATCCAATTGTCTGGAACTAAATAAATATCACGACACCGAGACCTCTGGTAGGCAGTCTTACCAAGATTTAGGTTTAACAAAGCAGTTGAGACTTGTTCCTTCAGCTCACAGTTAATTGGACTTAAAAGTTCATTGCCCTAGGAAATTTGATCTCAACAGCAATCTCCACTGTCTCTCTGTCTTAATAATAAATGTGCTAATGATCTACGTCAGGGGTGTCAAATTCAAGGCCCGCGGGCCTGATCTGGCCCACAGGGTGTTGGAAACAGCAACGGACTGGCCTGCGGTGCCTCTGCCACCGAAAATGGAGTCTGGGATGGACAGGTGCGGCCCTCCTGAGCTCCATTTTCACTGGCAGAAGGCTAGTAGAACAAACTAAAAACAAAAACAAAAGAGAGATGTTTCCCCTTTTGTATTTGAGCATGCAAGAAAGGACAGGAAAGGAGAAGGGGAAAAGAGGAAAGACAAAGAAGGGAAGATGGGAAGAGAGCAAGGGAGGACAAATAACGAAAGAAGGAAGAAGAAAGGAGAAGGAAGAGGGAAGAAAAAAGGAAGGAAGGAAGGAAGGAAGGAAGGAAGGAAGGAAGGAAGGAAGGAAGGAGATTATAATGAGAGTGAGGAAGGGTCCGAGGGAAGTCCTGCCTTAGCAATTGGCCACCACAAGTGCCCCTGACATGAGTGACGTTGAACTGGCCAAGTTCACCCTGGCCACGCCTACCCCAGCCACCCCAAGGTCAAACAGAACCCCAATGTGTCCCTCAATGAAATCGAGTTTGATACTGCTGATTTACATGCACTAGTTTTGCAAGCTAGTATTATAAATTTCTCATATTCTGTGGGAAAATAAGGAGTCCATTTAGATAACCAACTTCTGTCAGCTGATTAGCTGGGATGAAGACTATCCTGGCAGTCCATCTCATAAATGCAAGACAGTTTAATTTTTTCCCCCCTCCAGTGTAAACATTAAATAAATAACAGAGGACCCAGAGTTTGGAGAAAATAAAATGGGGTTCACAATTTAGGAAAGTACGTGTTTCCTTCTGGAACTGTTTCTAAAAATTGTGTCATGCCCATTGTGTCATGCCCCTGTTGGAGTCTGAATCCAAGGAAGAAGATGAATAGCTGACAGGGAGTGGGTGTGTGGCTCCTTTGGCTGTGGAAGAAACTGGGGAAAGGCAAAGTCCAGCTGGGCAGAGAAGGGGAGAAGTAGAACAAAGGAGAGGGAATTCAGAGAAAGATACAGGCCCACCCCCTCTTCTTCCTAGGACACACAGGGAGGAATGGAGAAGGGAGGAATGTGAGTTGCATGGCTTATGGGGGAGAAAAGGGCCCTGATTCCCTTCATTAGCCATAGCTGGGAAGAGAGTTTAAAAGAGATGCATGCTGAGTGCGGCAACTGCTGGGAACAAACGTGAGTTTATCTTGTGTTGAATTTGGTTATCTGTATTCCTGGCATCCTCCCAACCATGTTGAGTTATTGCTGTGGAATTCTTGCTCCTGTCCTGACGGACTAATTACCTCATTTTGCCTTAATTGGACTTATAGTTACAGGTTTTGTTGACCATGTTTTGGACTTGATTCCCTGCAATCAAAGGCTGTCCCTGGGAGAGTTTTTCTCCAGCCAGAAGATAAACAGGACATTGGGGGCAAAGTTGAATCTAATAAAGGGACTCCTAGTGATTATCTGACTGTGTTGCCTTTGTGCCATGCCCCGGGTAATCACAAATTGGGTTGAGAAGATCGGAAGTGTGTCCAGAACAAATAGGGATGGTATCTGAAAATACAGTTTCTCACAAATCACTTTAATTTCAAACTTGGAATTAAACCCATACTTGCCCAAGTTGTTAAGCAAGGGGGAATAATTTCAATAAAAATGGCAATACTGCATTGTTGGTTTTCATAACCAACATCGCTAGAATAGACACTGCAGTTTTGTAAGCCTACTTGCAGCTTCCTTGTAACAATAACTAAACCGTGGCTTGGAAGCTGAGTTGCTCATTACACAATGTGTCAGCTTCTCTTATTATATTTGGAATATCCACTGAAATAAAATTTGGGAAATCAAGTCAGTGTCTTTTTAGTAGATATATGAGTTTTATGCATACTTATATTTGTGTAACTCATGTGGGAGGTGATTATTTTCAATCTGTATCCTTGCTGAGGGTGATTTTTTTTAACATTCTTTGATTTGCTGGAGTTTTATTTGTAGGACATAATACATAAAATATGCCAAAGTTTTGTCCTTATTTTACACTAATCTATCAAAGTATTGCATTTTCATAAAGCAAAATAAAAATAGGAGCAAACTTAATTCTGAAAGTATGTGGTCTAGAATTTCAGCAATCGTAGCAGGTAGATTATTTTTCTCCATTCCATAGTGCTGGCAGAGTTCAGAGACATAAAACTAGGATATCTTCCAAGCGTTTTTACATAATATTCTGATTTCCTGCCTTCATTTTGCCTTCCCATCTCTGTCTCTTTCTCTACCTGTCTTTACTGAGAAAGAAGCAATTGGCAATTTTTCTGACTCAATTATTTCTTTCTCTGGAAGATTTCTGGGGAAGGGGAAAAAAAAGGAAAATAGGAGGATGGGAACTTAGTCATAAAAATAATATTTACGGCACTGAATTTAGGTCTTCTTCTTCTTCTTCTTCTTCTTCTTCTTCTTCTTCTTCTTCTTCTTC
>NW_020769320.1:13995979-14010639 GCF_900518735.1 Pseudonaja textilis | reverse complement strand
CTCTCTCTCTCTCTCTCTCTCTCTCTCTCTCTCTCTCTCTCTCTCTCTCACACACACACACACACACACACACACACTATGTATCTATGTATCTATCTATCTATCTATCTATCTATCTATCTATTTATCTATTTCTAGAAATCTAGATATTTAAAAGCGTGGGATATTTAAAGCAAGGGTCTTCAAACATGACAAGTTTTAAGACTTGTGGATTTGAACTCCCAGAATTCCTCCTCCAGTCATGATAGCTCAGGAATTCTGGGAGTTCAAGTCCACAAGTCTTAAAGCTGTCAAGTTTGAAGACCCCTGGATTAAAGGAACAAGAGCAGCACAAATATTTATTTATGGCATTCAGAACAGCCTTGATCTGAAGTGTCTTTTCTGGGAAGAAAAATCACACTGCTTGTACTAGTGTTTCTTTATGTATGAAAATTTCAAGCTGATACAGAATTACAGAGTTGGACTCCCTGTCTTTAGGAGGTTCGTCGTGGGTTTGGCAATCCGCATGAAAGGGGGATGAATTGTCGGTATTCTTGGAGGTCCTCTAGTCTATCCAAGGGTGTGATTCAACCAGTGTAACAACCAGTCTGGTGAGCGCATGCTTTGTGCACTTCGCTGCATGTAGAGGGTTTGCTATTGACCTTCTGAAATCCTGCAGTCTCCCTCTGTGTTCAACAGCTGATGTGTGGCAATCCACTGTGCCCCACGAAGCAGCTGAACTTGAAAACCAGGAAATAAAGGTTAGATTAGAGCTGTGGTAAGCGGGTGGGCGGGCCCAGCAGCTGATCGTTGGAGCTAACCGGTTTGCTCACAGATGATCCTCGGAGCTATTGGTAGAACCGGTAGAATCCCACCCTGAGCAAGAGACCCTATATACTATTCTGGACCAATGGCTCCCCAATCTCTTCTTAAAAGCCCCCAGTGATAAAACAAACAGCATTTCTGGAGGCAAACTGTTCCACTGATTTTCACTGTTGGGAAATTTCTCCTTAGTTCTAGGCTGGATCGGTCCAGTGCGTCTTGATATGCACTCTTATTTTGTAAACAACTTTGTATCATGGTGTTCTCGTTTAGCATGCACCCATTTGGCTGTTGTCAAAAGCTTCTATGAGATCAACAGCAGCTTGGGAAGGGAAGTTTTTTTTTTAGCAAGATGGTGGTTAGAAGGAAAAGGTTGAATCCCTTCTCCGTAAGCTACCATCCTGCCAGAGATTTCTCTGTCGCCCACCTTTGGCTAGGAGCTTCAGATGAAATTATTTATTGCCATATCTATTTTAGGTTGAGTTTGTTTAGTAGCTTCAGAGACTTGTTTTTAGCTTGCCCCATGGGCATGCCTTAATGACCTCAATGTACAAGTGAGGCACATTCCAGAATCTGTATCATGAGTGTGACACAGTTGTGATTCACATGAAATCATCGGCTCTTGTCCTGAGTGGCCATGAGTCAGACAACCAGCTTTGCCCAAACACTATTCTATAATTAGTGATCTAAAGGGCTGCTTTGCGCGTCAAAGTGGATTGCTGCATGTCAGTTGTTGAAGACACAAGGAGAACAGGAAAAAAGTTAGTAGTAAATCCTCTGCACGCGCACAAAGCACATGTTTGCCAAGCATGCGCAAAGTGCATCCACCAAGCCACGCCCACAGAAACAGATGGTGAAAAAAATGTGAAACCCACCCCTGGTTTGTGGGATGTAGTGTTTAAACCAGATGTTTCATTTTTGGAGACTTGGTGATATCTCCAGAAGCTGCCCAGCCTTGTGTAGACATTTGAGGTTTCTCTGGGAATGCCCTCGCTCATGAGAAGGCCTACATTAATTTCAGAGGCCAGTTTTTCTTTGGATTCACATCAACACCTATAGATGATTCTGAACTTTAATACGATGAGAGAAAATGTATTACATTCTCAAGAAAGAAAATCAGAATTAAGATGAAGCTGGTTATTACTCTACCCTCAAAGCAGGATGTAGAGAGGCTGTAGAGATAGAGAGCCAAGGAGTCATATCATCCATAGATGAGTAGTGGCTTCATATTACTCTAAATGTTACTTTATCTCAATGGCCGTCTCTGATCAAGTGAGTTTGCGGCAATATGCAGATCCCAGAGAAAACTTTCAATCCCTTAATAGAACAGGAAGACCACTGAGTTAGCAAAAAAAACCCTCCCACAAGATATCACTATCCATTGTCCCAGCCTAATCCTGGTACTTGGCATGTGGTTGAACATCTTATTCTCGCAGTCACGCTCCTTATCTGTTGAAGCCTTCATTCAAGCAGCTGGGAATGCTCAGTACATAGAGAAAACTCACCTTGAGCATGAATCAGGACACGTTTCATCAGCAATGCCCCACACCTTGCGTTCGGCCATCCCAGTGAAGGGATTTTGAGCATGGCAGAATAAGAGACCATGGAGGTTTTCTAGTCCAACCTCCCACTCAAGCAGGAAATCTTATACCATTTCAGACAAATGGTTGTCCAATGGTTTCTTAAAAACCATTATACCCTCTGATTACAATTAAGTGTTGTACCTTATGGTTCTTGACTCTTGATGAATGAATCTTTTCTTTTATGTACACTGAGAGCATTTGCACCAAGACAAATTCCTTGTGTGTCCAATCACATTTGGCTGATAAGGTATTCTATTCTATTCTATTCTATTCTATTCTATTCTGTTCTGTTCTGTTCCGTTCCGTTCCGTTCCGTTCCGTTCCGTTCTATTCTATATTCCATTCCATTCCATTCCATTTTCTATTCTATTCTATTCTATTCTATTCTATTCTATTCTATTCTATTCTATTCTATTCTATTCTATTCTATTCCATTCCATTCCATTCCATTCCATATTCTGTTCTACTCTATTCTTTATTCTATATTCTATAGTCTATATTCTATATTCTATATTCCTTTCCTTTCCTTTCCTTTCCTTTCCTTTCCTTTCCTTTCCTTTCCATTCCATTCCATTCCATTCCATCCCATCCCATCCCATTCCATTCCATTCCATTCCATTCCATTCCATTCCATTCTATTCTATTCTATTCTATTCTATTCTATTCTATTCTATTAAAAACCACCAGTGTTGGAGCATCCCCAACCTCTGGAGGCAAGTTGTTCCACTAATTCATTGTTCTGTCTTGAAGTTCCTCCTCAGTTTTTGTTGGTTCTTTCCTTAACTGGTTTCCACCCATTGCTTCTTGTCCTGCCTTCAGGTGCTTTGGAGAATAGATTGACACCCTCTTCTTTGTGGCAGCCCCTGAGAGATTGGGACAATGCTATAATGTCGCCCCTAGTCCTTCTTTTCACCAGACTAGACATACCCAGTTCTTGCAGCTGTTCTCCATATGTTTTAACCTCCAGTCCCTAATCATCTTTGTTGCTCTTCTCTGTACTATTTCTAGAGTCTCAACGTTTTTTTATATATTGTGGCAACCAAAACTAGATGTAGTATTCCAAGTCTGGCCTTACCAAGGCATGATAAAGTGGTACTATCACTTCACGTGAACTTGATTCTATCCCATTGTCAATGCCGCTAATTCCAGAGCTGTCCATCAAGAATTCTGACACCACTATCAGGCTTTGACAGTGGGAATGATGTGAAGTGAAGGAAACATTTCATTTCTCCTTTTCTCTGCACAGAAAGCATGATCTATTGACTCATTCCACCGTAATTCTGATCTGAGCTGTGTGGGGCTTGTACATGTTATGGATTAAGCTTCCTAAAATATAATAGTTTTAATATGAATGGAATTCTCAGAAGGAGCAGGAACTATTAGTGGGGGAAACATAAATCTTGTTAAGCCCCCGGTACTTTGGTGTCTGTGAAAAAAAAAAAATGAAGGTAACATGATAATGCTGTCCATGGAACGATGTAAGGTATTTGCAAAGATTGATCGGAATAAGAATTTTGTGCCTATATCTTTTTTTTTTTTTTAATCGTATGTCCCTCTCGGATCTTTCAGCCCTAATATTGTTTTGCCTTTAATGAATTTAATGAATTACATTTGCAGCATTTTGATAACCATATTAATCTCCTTATCTGGAATGCTGCTTCCACTGAGATAAATCCATATTAAAAAATGCTCTCTAAAAGAGGAAGATAATGCCCCCATAAAACACCTTTCAATAGACTGTGCGGATTGGCATCTTGATACCCGTTCACCATTGGTTGACCTTATCAAAAGTTTTCAAAAGTTTCTGAGTGTGCAGTTAATGAGTAGGCTAGCTTGACCACTCACGAGTGAGACACTAGTGAAGTAGGCACAGAAGGACCTGCATTTTCTGCAAGTTGCATGTGAAAAACACATCTTCCTCCCCATGTCCTCACCACTTCCTATAGAGGGAAGGTCCAGAGCATCCTGTCTTACTGCATTACAGTCTAGTTTGGAAGCATTACTGACTGCTTCAGACAGGAAGGCAGTGCAAAGAGTGGTGAGGATGGCAGAAAAAAATTATTGGCAGTTCACTTCCTTCTATCCAAGACATAGCATAGAAGTGATGCTTGAGCAGAGTCCGTACAATTGTCTGGGACGGTACATATCCTGTTCACGATCTGTTCTTTTTTTAAAAAAAAAATATTGGTTTTTAAAACAAACATAAACAAACAAAACATAAAAACATCAAGTCATCTTCCATATATATACATACAGTGTGCCGGTTGGTTTACAAATTGTTTTGTGCTTCTATTCCGTAGTCTTCAATTACAATTACATTGTATATAATCTCATATTTTCAATCAAATATTAAATACATTAATATCATTATTAATCAATCATTTGACTATACTTTTATTCATTCATGTTTTACAAAATAATCATATTTTACTTAATTTGTTTTATGACAGTTCATATTATCATCCCAAATCTATCCTAGAATCATTTTGTAGATATAGTAAGAAAAGAATACATCTTTATATATTTATTATTTTCTAAAAGTCTACATATTTCATTACTATATTTTATTGTCTAACCATTGATAGAATAGATCCAAAATTTTATAAAATTGTTTATCCTCTTGTTCTCTAATTTCAAATGTCAATCTACTCATTTCAGCACATTCCAATATTTTCTTAATGATTTCCTCCTGTGATGGTGTTTTCTCATTTTTCCAGTGTTTAGCAAATACAATCCTAGCCGCTGTTAATACATTTACAATCAGATATTTCAAATCTTTACTATATATTTCAGGTAAAATTCCCAATAAAAATATCTGGTTTCAATGTTTTCTATGTTTTTTTGTCTTTTTTTCCAACCACGTGTGGATTTTAGTCCAGTATTTTTTAGTGTCTGCACAAGTCCACCATATATGGTAATATGAGCCAGGTGTCTGATGACATTTCCAACATTTTTCGGATTTATTCTTGAACATTCTTGCTATTTTTGTTGGGGAAAAGTGCCACCTGTAAAACATCACGATCTGTTCTTGTTATCTTCTGGGAAGAAGCTTCATGCTGAACATCCAGATTTGGTCACAGTTTTGTTCCATATAGCATCAACGTTGTGAACTCTCATGTTTTCTCTTTCTGCTATTCAAAATGGACAGGCATTAATGTACGTATGTATGTATGTATGTATCTATGTATCTATGTATCTATGTATGAAGGAACATGGTGGTTCAGTGGCTAAGATGTTGAGCTTGTCGATCAGAAAAGTTGGTAGTTCAGCGGTTTGAATCCCTAGCGCCGCATAATGGAGTGAGCTCTTATTACTTGTCCCAGCTTCTGCCAACCTAGCAATTTGAAAGCAAGTAAAAAATGCAAGTAGACAAATAGGGACCACCTTTGGTGGGAAGGTAACAGCATTCTGTGCACTTTCTGCATTTAGTCATGCTGGCCACATGACCACAGAGATGTCTTCGGACAGTGTTGTCTCTTCGGCTTTGTAACGGAGATGAACACCACTCCCTAGAGCAGGAAACAACTAGCACATATGTCCGAGGGGAACCTTTACCTTTATGTATGTATATAGATAGAGATAGAGACAGAGAGATATATATGGGCATAGGGGTGTGTGTGTGTGTGTGTGTGTGTGTACTGTATGTGTGTTATGTATGGGTGTGGGTAGATATATACTTTCTTTTGAGAGAGGTAACTGAATTCTATTTTTAATGCCGACCAGTGTGTTCATTGTAAAAAAAAATGACAATAAAGGTTATCTTATCTTAAAAAAAAAACATTTTTCAAGGGATGGGCAACTCAGTCCTTTGAATCTTATAAGTGCTCAAGAAGATTTAGTTGCTCCCCAAGATGATTTAAGAGCACCCTTGTTGATTCAAAGTTCTTTGGGCAGTAGAATTAAATGCGCACTTGGCGAAGCAATTTGGGTGAGACGAAAAGGGAGAGATTATTTTATGGAAAAGAGGAATGGAAAAGAGCGGCTGAGGTGGAACTTATTGCATTTAGGAGAATGCAAATGCATAATTATGAATGTGGTCTCCTTGCCCCATGCACCAACATCCAGAATCTCCTGGTAGTCAAAATAAAGACAAAGGCAACGTTTCCCTTCACACTCGATTTTCATGGAGTATATCCCTAGCAAATCAGTATATAGGCTGTTGCTGTTGCTGGTAATGAGTATTATGTAATGCTCATATTTCCTGCCTTTTAAGGCACTGCCATCATTGATTTGTTTGATGAGAAGCTGTCAGTCACCTATGATAGAATACCTGCAGGGTAAAACCTTTTGGGACATGTTGTGTGATATGTGACAAGCTTTGCAGCTCTCCCAACAATACCCTTTTTAAAAAAACTGATCTTAGGTAACAGAAAGAGCTGACATCGTCTTATACTCATACAGTGCAGGACGTACTCGGTAAAATGACTTTCTTGGGGTTTTTTTTTTTTTTTTGGTTTTCCTTTGAAAACATTTCATTTCTCATCCAAGAAGCTTCTTCAATTGGTGAACTGAGAAGCTTCTTGGATGAGAAGCGAAATGTCTTTGAAGAAAAACAAGACAGTCCAGTTGCCTCCTGAAAAAAGCATCTTTGGGACAACCATGACCTGGATGATTTAGAATCTCCATGGACATAAAAAAAGGTAAAGATGCCCATAAGTCAAGTTCAGCTTCACATCAGTAAGGACAGGGTTTGTAAGTCGTCGTCTTCTTCGTGTGCCATATCCATCATCAGGCGATGGCGATCATGTTGGCGATCCTATTTTTATCAACACATGCATGAAAAAGTTCTTTTGAGTTTTGTCCAAACCAGACTTTTAGATTTGGAAGCCACAATGTTCTTCTTCTGCCTGGACCTCATTTGTGTTCAGTCTTTCCCTGGAGGATTAAGTGAAGTATGCTGCATTTTTCCAGATGTCGCATCCCATGTCCGAAATATTCTAACTTTTGCTTTTGAATAGTTTTGATGATTTCCCTTGGCTTTCCCAGGAGGCTTATCATCTCCCCATTTCTGATTTATTTTGTTTTATTTATTTATTTGATTTGTCAATCACTTACAAGATATAATAGGTATAAGAATAAACATGAGTATGAATACAGGAAATAGGTATGAATAAATGGAGACAATAGGACAGGGATGGTAGACAGATTGAAAATTGGTTGGCTTTTTCATAAGAACCTGTGTGGCTGAGGTGCTGGCTGTGTGTCTATCAGCCTCCTGTGTTGTAACGACCTGGGTCATGGGCTGTGTGATGACCTTCTGAGTTCTATTGTTGTGACATCCTGGGTCTTGTGCTGTAATCTCCTGGGTCGTTGGCTGTGTTGCAACATCCTGAGGTTTGGTGGTGTGACCTCCTGAGTTCTGTGATATGATATCCTGAGCGGGTGGTTGTGATGTGATGTTCTGGGTTTTGGTATGGCTCCAAGTTTGAGGCCTGGATATGTGTTCATGGCTTTGCTCACACAAAACTGTAAATTGAGAAACTCTGATATAGTAATTAGCTGCGACATTGTTAAGCACACAATGTTTAACCATTTGAGCACAAAAAACAAAGTTTTGTGCTGAAATTGTTCTATATTTCTGTCCCTTTTGGTGGCTTTCTCTCTAGGTACTAATCAGGTTCATCCCTGCTTAATTTTCAAAAAATCATCAAGTGACAGCTAGATGCTCAGTGCAAGGAGTTTAAGATAGAATCAGCTACACATGGGATACTCCATCCATTTCATTTGGAAGTTTGCCCTCTATGATTAAATTTATAATTGGAGCACTCACTCCTATAGATAGGATGCAATTAGGACTCTGTGTTGCTTCAGATTTACATCCACATTTAAGTTTACCTTGCTGACAAGACCTTAAATAGAGTGTTGCATTTTAAATGTATTGCTGGCCAAATTATACCCCTTGGGGGGTTAACATGGATTGCTTAGGAATGTAAGTTACCTAACAGCTATTTGGGTTGGACAATATATAAACCAGGATAGACATTTTAATACTGTCTCTTTAAGAAAATGCAAAACTGTAATTGGGTGTGGTTTCTCAAATGGCCATAAGATAGAGCCAGAAACCTGGGTTGTTTTAGTCTTAGTCTAAGAAGAGAGTGTGTTTAAGTGAGTCTCTTTTTCCTTCTGTTGGAGAGTTTTGCTGTTCCTTCTAATTGACTGATATTCATGGATTTTATGTAAGTCTGATACTGAACTGTTTTTGACACTGGACTTTGTTATTGGATTATCCCTGGACTGAAAACTGACTGATTTAACTGTGAATGACTTTGGACCATGTTTGAACTTTGCTTAAAAGTTTCTGGAAGTAAAAGCCTACATTTACTGTACAATGTATCTGTGTGCTGTGTGTATATTATTCAAACACTGCTCTCAAATACATCTCCCTGTATGCACTTGTTCTCCTAATGGGGAATTACCTCAACAGCTTTTCTGTTGCTGGGACAGAAATGTAGAACAATTTCAGCACAAAACTTTGGTTTTTGTGCTCAATGGTTAAACATTGTGTGTCACAGCTAATTACTGTATCAGTTTTTCAATTTATAGCTCCTGAATTTTGTTAATGTTAGAAAATAAAACAATAGGTGATATTTGGAAAACCAGGGACTTTTTAACTTTCCAAATAATCCCAGTACTAAAGAAGAGCAGGAAACTGAATGTTCTTTTGGGGAGAAAATTAGGTGTGATATCTAGGTCAATAGTGGCTAACCTTTTGGGGCTGCTTTGCCAAAAATTGTGCCTGCACTTGCACTTGCTCGCTCACATGCCAGAATCCGGAAGGCAATGCGTGTGCCCCTCCCACACCCCCTGCACATGCATGCGTAATCCTTCCCACGCCGTCCCCTTATTTGCACTGTGCCTCAGAGCTGATTTTTGGCTGGTTTGAGGCCTTTTCCAGCCTCCCAGAGGCTTGAAAAAAGCCTCTGCAAGCTTTGCAGCCCGAATAATAGTCTGATTTCATCACTTCCGGTATTTACAGGAAGTGATGAAATGGGCCTGTTATTCAGCCTGCAAAGCCTGCAGAGGCTTTTTTCAAGCTTCTGGGAGGCCAAAAAAGGACTTAAACTAGCTGAAAATCAACTCTGAGGTGGGCACATAAACAGGGAGGTAAGTTTGCCTGCGGTTCGCGTGCCATAGCTTTGTCACCATGGACTTAGGTTGTTATTATAGGCTAATCTGTTGCAGAAATCTTTCTTCTTGAGTTTCAATTGTGTCTGCATTGTTGCATATTTGAGCCCAGATTAATTGATTTGGATTTTTTTTTTAAAAAAAAATGTATGCAGCAAATATTAAGGGGGCGGGTGGCATGCAAACTTGGGACAGATGGAAAGTTGTTCTTATTTCTGATGCAGTTCAGATCTATATGAACACCGTGTGGGAAAATAACAGATGGAAGAGGAAAGATTCATGCATACCTTTAGGACATCTTAAATAGCGTGACTCTTATTGGAGAAGGAAGAGCAATCATGCCTTCAGCATCCAATAAATTTATCGCCTTTCATTTCATGCAGTGACTTCTTTTCATGCTTGAACAGATGGAGCATTAACTACCAAAGTGGCAGGCCTCTTTAAGTCTTCTGGATACCATACAAAAATATAATAAAATAACAAAGGGATAACATGAGCTTGTTGGTTTTTTTTTTGACCCCTCCCATATCTTACCATACAATGTTAACCCCCTGTTTCTGTTTATATCACTTTGCCCTTTTAAAACTCATATAACTATCCCAACGCACCAGTGGTGGGATTCAATTTTTTTTACTATTGGTTCTGTGGGCGTGGCTTGGTGGACATGGTGTGACTTGGTGGGTGTGGCTTGGTGGGCATGGCAGGGGAAGGATACTGCGAAATCCCATTCCTTCTCCACCCCACTAACCTACTTTTCAGCTCTGTTCTCCTGTGCAGGGCAACAAAAGAAGACCCAGCCGATCAGCTGGGACTTGGGAGGCAGAGAAGAGATGAGGGTGGGGCCAGTCAGAGCTGGGATTTCCCAGTTCTCTGAACTATTCCAAATTTCCACTACCGATTCTCCAGAACTGGTCAGAACCGGCTGAATACCACTCTCTGCAATGCACCTTGATTTACAACAGTTTGTTTAGTAACCTTTCAAAGTTATAACGGGAATGAAAAAAAAATGATTTATCACCGTTTTTCACACAACTATAGTCAGGTGGTCAAAATTCAAACCCTTGGCAACTGACTCCTATTTATGATGGTCGCAGTGTTCTAGGGTCGTGAGATCAACTTTGGTGACCTTCTGACATGCAGAGTCAATGGGGAAGCCAGATTCACTTAACAGTCATGGCAAGAAAGGTCATAAAATGAGGCCCAATTCACGTAACAAATATCTCGCTCAGCAATCAAAATCTTGGGCTCAATCAATGGTGGTCATTAGTTGAGGACTGGCTATACATCTGCAGATGAGTCTTTTCAATGGCACCATGCTGATATTACTTTGTCCTTTTTAATCTACTATAAATATTTTGATATTGAATTTGGGCAATCCTTAAAGAGCAGCAAATAAATCATGCTGACACCGGTAGCTGAAAGTGAACCATTAATGAAAACATCAGGTTTACTACTGTCTTAACCAGGAATGTAAAGGACATGGTTGCTCAGTGGCTAAGACACTGAGCTTGTCGATCAGAAAGGTCGTCAGTTCGTCGGTTCGAATCCCGAGCACCACATAATGGTGTGAGCTCCCGTTACTTCTCCCAGCTTCTGCCAACCTAGCAGTTTGAAAGCATGTAAAACTGCAACTAGAAAAATAGGGACCACTTTGGTGGGAAGGTAACAGTATTCTGTGCACTTTCTGCATTTAGTCATGCCAGCCACATGACCATGGAGACGTCTTCGGGCAGCGCTGGCTCTTTGGCTTGATAACGGAGATGAGCACTGTTCCTTAGAGCTGGAAAGGACTAGCAGGAATTTAAACCAGGAATAGATGGGGAGCAATTAGACAAAACAAGGGGTGTTATTTGGACCAACCTTTTGGAGACCAGGGTTTGGTGTCAGTGTTCCAACTAACCAACTTCAAACCAATAAAGTCCGAGACAAGCAGTTCCTCAAAGTTCCATTTTATTAGAGTTGTCATATCGGCACATCTGGGAAAACCCAAATCTGAGACTTCCAGGTTTTCCCTTCCCAAAATAAAAATCCAAGATCCATTCCCTACACCCATCAGTCCATCACATGGCCCAATCAAATCTTCATCCCAACTGGAAACAATCTTTTAATCACTCCCCTCCGGGAGCTGGGCAACATGTCCTTGACTCTCTGAGAAGAATGTTGTTGTGTCTAAACTTCTACCTCACTATGAAATCCCCCCTCCCCAATTCCCAGGCCCTGAATGTGGCAGTCTCAAAGCTTCCAAATGGAAAGAAAATGGCTTCCAAGGCTGACATCCACTTCCGTTTTTCCAAAGACCAGAGGGAGCATTGTTTTGCACGCTGCCTGCATCCCACAGATGGGGTTTTGCTTGTTTGCCTGCCCCAGTTTCTGGCAGGCCACGGCCCGTTGCCAATCTACAAACTGGGGGGTTGGGGACCTCTGATATAGACTGGAAAGTGGGGGCAGGGGCAGAATCAGAAGAAGTTTCTAGAAAACAACTTTTGGACTGTTTGCCAAAAAGCCTAAACAAGTGTCGCCTTTAAACACTGATCTTACTTTGAAGAAATGGTTCTTTTTAAACTAGAAATGCCCATTCTTCCATATCGTCTGTCAACTTCATTTTTATTGTTATTCAGGATAGCAGCGGTTGTAAAACCTAAGGCCAAAGCAGGGCATATTTTTGAATCCTAAGTATAATAGAGATTCTAATAGATTATCCACAGGGATAATGGTAGATATGTTTTGTGCAAAGCAATGCTGTGTTCCTTTGTTTCTTCAGGGAAAACTGTTTTCAATAGCTTCTTATTTTGTCGACTCTTACTCATTATCAAAAGTTATTTATTCTTTCTGCCTTTCTTTGTGAGCTGGTGATAGGACTATTTATATCGACCACTTTTACTTTTATTCAAATTGATTGCATAGCCTTCCTCACTGTCTCACTTTCTTTTATTATAATAGAATATCTGCAAATCAATGGAAGCTGTTAAATGAAAATGCTGTACCCCAGAGGACATTTAGTGGCTGTGGAAAATACGGTATTCAGAGGGATTTACTCGTCCTTACCACATTACTAACATTTGCTGTCTTTGCTCCTGTGTTTGGAGGCACAGTTTGAAAACTTTTTTTGGGGGGGAATTGCAAAACCACACAATGAAATTAAACAGTGCAAATCTCAGGCTTCATATGATATATTTAAAAACACCTTAAAATTAGAACCCTATAAAATATATATTAATACTAGCTGGATACCCGTGCTTTGCTATGAAACTATGTGATCGGGCTTAGTTTTGGGGGAGGAAAATAAGGGGAAAAAAATTCTGCCTCTGCCTACCAGCATCCGTCAGTATTCATCAGGCTAGCGTCCTGTCAGTGTGTGGGAGTGTTAGGGCTGTTTGGAAAGTGAAAAATTATTTTCTGTGTGAGCGCAAGAAGGAGACAGCAAGGAGCCTGGGCGTGGCTTAGCTCAACTGTTCTATACTAAAGCTGGTTGCTGCTGTGAAACTAAAACTGAAACTCCTCTCCCCATTTTCAGCTTCCAGAGAGCCTCCGGAGCCCAGGGAGGCTGTTTTTGCCCTCTGGAGCCTAGGGAGGGCAAAAATGCACCTCCCGCCATGGTGTAGGAAGCTGACTATGCCACTCCCACCATGGCCACGCCCACCCCAGTCGCCCGAGGTCAAGCATAAACCTGATGTGGCCCTCAATGAAATTGAGTTTGACCCCCCCCCCAATAGATCAACAAGTGATGTAGCCATGCCACCATATCATAAACAAACAATTTTGTGCATAGTTTTCATTTGAAAGTAAATCCCTTGACTCCAAAATAGCATACTATGTGCGCCTGGGTACACCCATCCTGGCCTAATTTATCACCAAACCCTACAACTCTTGGGCTGTAATACAGATGTCAAATCGAATAACTTTAACCATATAAGTAATACAGATACGAGCACAGAGATGCTGGCTGATTGATCAATGAATTGACTATTACTATGCCATCAGTGTCCCCTTAATAAACATGTGTCTCATACGTGTCGATGATGATGATCATGTTGTCCATTGGCTTGAGCCCTACTCTTGCCAATTCTATGGGCCAGATCTCTCCAGATCTTCTGATGTTGCTGGTGTCAGCTTTGATGGTGTCCAGTCATAAAAGTAGCTCATGTCAACTTTGGAAGCCATATTGAGATTTGATGGTTTCACTCTGCCACATATCCTGAGAAAGTGGGAGCGGGTGGATTCAACTGAGTAGCTCTAAGTAGACAAAATAAAATTCTTTTGTTAGTTCAAGGTCACTGAGTATGGCGCAGGATGAAATAAGGACCTTACTTTTGGATGGATCGTGATTAGGCCATGTGATGTGATGATGGCCAAGTGGGGATGGATTTATAGTTTGGGAAATTATAGGAAGCCCAGAAATTTTCAGATTTGGGATTCCACAGATATACCAGTTTGCTATTCGAATAAAGGTACTTTTGAGATATGTTTGTGTTGGAGTTATTGCTTGGAATGGAGGTTTGCTGGAACCCTGACAGCTCATTTTTCACATAACTCCGGGGTACTGTAACCGCCATAAGTGTGAACCAGTTGGTAAGCATCTGAATGTAAATCACGTGACCATGGGGATGCTGAAATGGTCATAAGAGTGAAAAATGATCATTACTCACTTTCCCCCCCTACGGATGTAACTTCTAAAGATTACTTAGCGAACTGTTTTAAGTCAAGGATTACCTGTACTCTTTACACAAAGTCAGGTTGAAGTATTAAGTGGAACAGAATGTTAATTAAAAATGCTGTGTGCTTCTAATTGGGAGGGAGGGAAGGTCTCGGGCCTCCTGAGTTTTAGATCTGAGACAAACGACCTCTGATCAGACCCTGGAGGTTTAGATAAATACGTCATAGGAAATACTGACCCGTCTTGGGGAAAGGCACAATAACCCAAACCAGATGCGTTGAACGATGTTCAGGAAATTAATGATGTAGATTTCTGCATGATTGACAGTCCTTAAATGTTATGCATGTAAGAATAATGGAAGTGGAGTTAAGCTACACAGAGAATTATTTCACTCCAAATGTAAATAACATTGCTATTTGCTGAAGCGTTCTTATTTGCGACTTCTGGTCTTTCCTTCCTTCCTTCCTTCCTTCCTTCCTTCCTTCCTTCCTTCCTTC
>NW_020769320.1:13983972-13995969 GCF_900518735.1 Pseudonaja textilis | reverse complement strand
CCTTCCTTCCTTCCTTCCTTCCTTCCTTCCTTCCTTCCTTCCTTCCTATCTACCTACCTACCTTCTTTCTTTCTTTCTTTCTTTCTTTCTTTCTTTCTTTCTTTCTTTCTTTCTTTCTTTCTTTCTTTCTTTCTTTCTTTCTTCCTTCCTTCCTTCCTTCCTTCCTTCCTTCCTTCCTTTCTTTCTCTCTCTCCCTCCTTCCCTCCCTCCTCCCTCCCTCCTTCCTTCCTTTCTCTCCCTTCCTTCCTTTCTAACTTTTAAAGGGCTTACCTTTTAGAAAAGCCTGAAAGGGACAACTGAGTTTCAGAGTGATGTTGTACACAGTGTACACACACTATCTTTTTGCTCATTTTAACTGTGTTGTGTTTACTAGTCCCTTCCCTTTTAAAGAAAAGTTGGGTTATAAATATATAACAGTTAAATCCACTTTTCAATAGGATGTATTGAATTTGCTGGGCAAGCAAACTTTGCTATTTTATTTATTCATTTTCGCCTGAACATTTTAATAGGAATCTACTCAATTTAGGAAGTGTTGTACAGAAACAAATCTAATATTTCCTTCCTTATACTGCTGGCATCAGAATATGGAAACACAATATATTTAATGGAATCCATTAAATCCAGGTGTAAAGTGAAAAGTATAGAATGGAAAACCCAGAAAGACCTTTGCAAATGTATTTTAAGAATGATTTATGAAAATGGATATAGGCTCAGGAATGTATTGTATGATATTACCTCTTATACCATATAATACTTTTCTGATCTGACAATTTGCATTCAAGTAATGTCGCCTGGTGATTTTTTTTAAAAGCATCGAATATAAAAATGCAAACTCAACATTGCAGACTTGATGTTTTGTTTCTGTTTCTTGTTTCTTTCTTTCTTTTTTTTAATGGAAGATTAGAAAGCTCATTATAAAAACTGCTCACAGAAAATGCAAAGTAATACCAGAGAGAGTACTCTTTTTCGTGTCTGTTTTTAATTAATTAGTATAATGAAGGCATATATGGTTACAAGTGCCTTCTCTGGAAGACAGAGGTGAAAGATGGTTATTGGGATTCCTAGAGCTTGACTGTTCTTAAATATTTATAAAGAGATCTGAAGCAAACAGTAGAAGACGGCTCCGCTTAGCTATCAAGTTAGCTTCATACTGACCCAAGACAGAAGTGGTAGATTATCTAGTTTCATTATGCCAGTGTCTTCAATTACCACTTGTCCTAGTTATAATTAAACTAATTCAAGTTTAGATAAGATTCAGAGATGATCCTCTTACCTCTGCCCCAAGTGAATCCCACAGCTTGAAAGAATGGCAGACCCTACCTACATGCGACAAGGGGCCGCCATTTTGAAAGCAACCACCCATACAAGCAAATATCCCTTGGTTCTTTTATAGATTAAAGGTTTTTTTTTTGTTTTTTTTTTGAATCGGAGACCCTGTGCAGATGGCAGCAGAATCGGACAGTGGGGAAGAATGGGGACCAGTCCGGGAGTCTGGGGAGGACTCAGACGAGGGTCCTGTGTCCAATGCAGAGATGGGGCCAGGATCATCTGAGAGTTGTGTGCTGACTCCGGAGCCTCTAGAGTCTGGCAGCAGCGAGGCAGAGGAACAAGGGCAGACTATTCCCAGTGCGCATGTTTGCGGAGCTGCCTGAAGGCAAGAGCAGCTAAGACAAAATGGGGTGACTCGGGAGTAAGGCTTGGAGGTGATTTCCCCTCCCGTAAGGTATAAAGGAAGTCCAAAAGTAGAGCAACCTTTGCAGGAAGCAAAGTTGTTCGCTCTGTTCAGTTAAACCTTGAAGTTTTGTGTGGACTTTGTACTTCGATTAGTTTTTCCCCCAGTTAATTTGGCAGCAATTCAAAGGAGATAAAGGTGGGTGCTTATCTTGAGAGACTGTTTGGAACTCATTACGGGTTGGGAATGAACATAATTCCCAGCATTGAAATAAAACAAGAGCTGTTTGGACTAAGCATATGATTAATTACAGTCTCAGGAAGCCTTGGTCAGAACAGATGGCCCATAATCCTTCAATACCAAAAGATGATAGATAGGCACAGAGGTGGGATTTTACTGGTTCGGCCCAGTTCTATAGAACCGGTAGCTCTGAAGAGCAGCTGAGACAGAAATGGTTCGCTCCAAAGATCTTCTTTTCTTTGGTTGGGCCCACCCACCCGCCCGGGCTCTTGGCTATTCCCTGCTAAAGCAACCTTAGTTGCCTTGTGCAGCACAGCTGAGTGCTGAAGGCATTTTTGCCTTCCCCAGGCTCTGGAGGCTTTACTCGAGCTTCTGGGAGGGCGAAAATGGCCTCCCTGGGCTCCAAAGGCCCTCTGGAAGCCATAAATGGGCCCATTTCCTGCCTTCCAGAACTTCCAGGAGGCCCATTTTTCTCCCTCCCCAAGCCCCTGTGTGTGTCCTGCACTTACCTGCATCCAAAGCGGTCTATGCGGGGACTCCTGGGAGGAACAGGGTGTGGTGGGCAGGGACAGCCAGGATTTGGGGGTTCTCCAAACTGCACAGAATCTTAGAGGATCTCCCGAAGCCCTGCAAACTCCCAGTAGCCCACTCCTGGGTGTAGAGATACATACAGTCAACTCTAACTCTACAGGGACTCTCACCCATTATTTGTACATTATACAAATAATGTATCTTTCACAGGTGATTGAAAAAAAGAAATAATGGAACTCCCACATATGCTTCAGTGAGCTTTGTAGGGAATTTGCATTGGTCTTTATGTTTGTCAACCACCTCTTCTCCTTTCCTCTCCTCTGTCTCCTGATTTGTACATTTAGAATTGCTACCAAGAACAGCTATGTGATAACAGCCTTTTTTTAACTGAGTAACATAGTTGAAAGGAACCATGGAGGTCATCTAGTCCAGGGTCCCCAGCCCCTGTCTGTGGACTAGCACTGGTCAGTGGCATACACAAACAAGCAATGGGATGTAGACAGCATGCAAAAACCACACACCACTTCGGTCCACGGAAAAACCTTTCTCTACAGAACTGGTCCTTAGTGATCAGTTTGGGGGCCACAATTCTAGCCCAACCCCTGCTCAAGGAAAAAACCCTATAGCATTTCAAATGGTTGTCCAATATGTTCTTATAAACCTCCAGTGTGTTGGACCCTTCACAACTTCTGGAGGCAAGTTGCTCCGCTGATTAATTGTTTTCACTGTCAGGAAATTCCTCCTTAGTTCTAGGTTGTTTCTCTCCTTGATTAGTTTCCACCCTTTGCTTCTTGTTCTGCCTTCATGTGCTTTAGAGAATAGGTTTTCTTCAAAGACCTCAGTGGGAACATTGAGTCTCCTACATTCTGCTAAACTTGAGATATCTTCACATTCCCAGGTCTTCTTTCAGGATCCCCATTGTGGGTGCCTTTCCTAAGTGAGAATTTTAGTTTTCAGAATTCTCAGCAATAGTTATGCTGGTTCTAGAAAGTGACGTCTTCATTGGTATCCAGCTGGAGAATATTCGACTGAACATAACCACTTCCAACTGATGCACATTGTTTCCCTGCTTACCTTAAACTCTGAGAGTCATGGTGGTATAGTGGTTAGAGTACAGTACTCCAGGGCTAACTCACTGCTCATTCCAGGAGTTTGATTCTGAGTGGTTCAACAGGTTGACTCAACCTTCCATCCTTCCGAGGTTGGTAAGATGAGGGCAATATGTTGACTTTGTAAACTGCTTAGAGAGGGCTGTACAGCACTGTGAAGCGGTATATAAGTCTATGTGCTGTTGCTACTACTTTCTGTAATGTTTTCCTTGCGTTGAATTTTAGATCGTTAAGTTGTTTCGAGAAAAGAGTTGTGTATGTGTCACCAGAAAATTAATCTGTACCAACATGCTTAGCGCTGCAGTGTATGCCTCAGAAGTTTATTAGTAGATCAGATTAGAACAATTGGTCACTTTTTGTATCTTTTTCAATAAGATGCAGTTTTATTGGATTTTATTATTTCTCCTGGAAATAACACTTTGATTATATGATTATCATGTGCAGGGAAGGAGAAAAGCCAGCTACTGGTAGATCTAAGCCAAATAATATTTTTGAGGGCTAATCATTGGTGCATTGGATTTATGGACCTGAACCAATCTGTCATTGTCACTTTATAATTTATTATACCATGCTTCTGATATTTTGCAAGCTTGGATGGCACTTTGACCTGCACATGAAAAAAAAAAAATGTGTTCTATAATATAGTTCTTCCTCTCCCTATTTCCTAACAGCATACAATTTTTTTGCCTAAGTAGATTTGCTGGAAATGACAGTTTTGAAAAATTAGACACAGTGCTTTCTGGAAGCATTTCAGTACTAGGCGTTCTAAATAGTGCGGAGGGGATGAAATATTACTGTGTTTTAAAAATGACAGTTTTGTCAAAGGTTCTTTTTCACTCATTGGTTTAAAACAAATTGAGTGAATCAAATACATCTATTTAACCCGTGTGTTGCTCATCAAAGAAACCACTGCCTTGCGTGAGTCTTTGTGCTGAAGGCCTCAAAGATGAAACTCATTTTAAAACTGTAAGAGAGTTGGATAAATGGATATATTTGTGTGTGTGTATATGTTTCATGCATTCATTCATTCATTCATTCATTCATTCATTCATTCATACATACATACTTTCATGCATGCAACTAACAGTTAGATCACAACAGGACAGGAAGCAAATTGACAAGCAGTACAGCTTGCAATACCCAGACATGCCCATTACTACAATCTGAACCAGTTGAAACTCCTGGATGTCTTCAAGTGTGGGCCCATACAGAGAATATTGCAGTAGTCAAGCTGCAAAGTGATTTGGACATGAATGACTATGATCTATGAGAAGCACAACGGCTGCACCAGTTACAGTCGTGCCAAGGTCTTGCTAGCCACAGCTGACACCTACTTTTCAAACAAGAGTGATTAATCCAGGCAGACTTGCTGATTGTATGCCATCCTATAAAGAGGAAGTGCAATCTCATTTAAGGTCATAGATGGAACATCTCCAGATATGGATGGTTCCAACACCCACAACCATTCACTTTTGATAGGATTGAGTTGAAAATGATTACTCCATATATCCAAACCCATACAACCTCCAGGCACTAAGAGGGAACCTTGACTGGCTATGTTTTATGGGTCCACTCAATCCCTAAACTATGGAGCTGACTCAAAAAGATACTATAGTCAACACTACTGAAAGTTGTTGAGAGATTGTGGAATACAATGATGGATTCACCACAATCTCAGCTCCTCCACAGACCATCAACAAGTTGAACCAAAGCTGTCCCAGGCCTACTGTTAAGGAGATTAAATTGTTTAAAATATATTAAAATTAATCATTACATTGCTCTTTGAATGTGCTCAGTCTTGTCCAGTCCCAAACCCGTGAAAATCAGAAGTTGTATTCAGCAGGTTGTGACCTGTTCTGGAGAACCAGTAGTGGAAATTTTGAGTAGTTCAGAGAACTACTGACTGGCCCTGCCAACCCCATCTATTCTCTGCCTCCGATCAAGTCCCAGCTGATTGGCTGGGTCTTCTTTTGTTGCCCTGTATAGGAGAATAAAGCTAGAAAGCAGGTTAGTGGGGTGGGGTGGGAATGGAGATTTTGCAGTAACCTTCCCCTGCCACGTCCACCAAGCCATGCCAGCCAAGCCACACCCACCAAGCCACGCCCACAGAACCGATAGTAAAAAATTTGAATCCCACCACTGGTGAAAACCATTGAAATGAATGGCTTCTTATAAAACCGAACAACGAAAAAGCATGACACTGAGCTCATAATTTAAACATAATTTAAAAGTCATTCTAGGTATCCCGGATCTCTAAATATTTACCACTTTTTTTTTCTCTTCTTTTTCTGTAGCATAAAATTTCTTCTGAATTTTTATTATTATTGTTATGATGATGATGATGATTAAGGATCATAAAATCACTTCTGTAAAATGTTTGCAGAGAACAAAAAGCTAATTATTTCCCCACATATAAAAGCCATCTGATAATTCAATATTTTAATTAAAGCAGTACATCAAATAGTAATTATAAGACAAAGAAACATCAAATATTGGGAATTCTTTTTTAAAAAAAAAATTGTGAGGGACCATTTTTCTTTGATCAATGAAATGAAAAGCGACAGCCTATTTCCACCAATCTCACAGCTAATGCACAGAAAGGAGAATAAAAGTTATTCTCCTTTGAAAGAATAAAACTCACTGAAAATATACATACACACATACACCCACCCCCTAATGGCATTATGTAAGAACCGTTCAAGCTCCTTTATTATAACATCAACCAATATCATGGCCAGTGGTGCGATTCATTTTTTTTTTTTTACTATCGGTTCTGTGGGCATTGCATGGCTTGGTGGGCGTGGCTTGGTAGGCATGGCAAGGGAAGGATAGTGCAAAACTCCATTCCCTCCCAACCACACTAACCTGCTTTTCAGCTCCTTTCTTCTGTGCAGGGCAACAAAAGAAGACCCAGACGATCAGCTGGGACTCAGGAGGTAGAGAATAGATGGGGGCGGGACCAGTCAGAGGTGGTATTTGCCGGTTCTCTGAACTACTCAAAATTTCTGCTACCAGTTTTCCAGAACTGGTCAGAACCTGCCGAATACCACCTCTGATAAGTGGCTTTGCAGAGAATCGTACGCAATTATTTTGTCACTTTTAGGACAAATGCAGTCAAGAGTTTAACTTGCTTTGATCAAAAGGTTACATTCTGGGTTGTTGATGGTCAGCTTTGAAAAGAAGTGCTTCTCAAAACCAAGTGTAGGATACTATAACCCAATGGGTAGACTCTTGTCTTTGCCGAATGCCTATGGGCACCCCTAAGCTTGCAGCGTCGTGGTTTGAAGCATGATCCTGTATACCATAGGATAGGGGTGTCAAGCTCGATTTCATTGAGGGCCGCATCGGGGTTGTGTTCAGGAGTGGGATTCAAATATCCCAGCAATGGGTTCACTGCCCAGTTGCTGCGTGGGCATGGCCATGGTGGGCATGGCCTACCAGAACTTCTGGGAGGCCCGTTTTTCACCTTCCCAGGGGTCGAGAGGCTTCTCTCGGGCCTCTGGGAGGGCAAAAACAGCCTTCCCCAGGCTCTGGAGGCACCCCAGAAGCTGGACATAGGCCCATTTCTGGACTTCAGGAAGGCCCGTTTCCCCCCTCCCAGAGCCTCTGTGTGGACCCTGCACTGACCTGCATCAAAAATGGGCCATGTGGAGACTTCTGGGAGGGGAGAGGACAGCCGGTTGGTTCAAATACCAGTTCAGCGAACCAGGTGCAAATTGAACATCCAGTTTGCCTGAACTGGTCCAAACTGGGAACGTTAAAAGGGGACTATGCAAAAGAAATGCAATACTTAATTCTCCATATAATCACAGCAGCAAGAATTACATTGGCAGAAAGGTGGAAGGGTGACCAAATGCCAACAAATAATTTGATAATTCAGAAAGTTCTTGACTGCGCTGAAATGGACCTACTTACACAAAAACTGAGGGATAAGGTAGACTCAAAATATAGTACAGCTTGGGAAAAATGGTTTAATTGGATGAAGGATAAAAACCAGGAAATTAAAAGATAACTTTATAAAATGAAGTGATTAAATTAAGAACATATACCAAAAATAGAAAATGAATATTAGTAAAATTGTTTTCAATAAATGATCACACCATCTTAGCTGATTAGAAATATAAGTTTTATGTTTATATTTGTATTTGAATATTGGTTTCATTTGCATCTTGTACATTGTATCTTATACATTGTATATATATTTCTTTTTAATCTTTAATAAAGTTTATTTTAAATAAAAAAAAAGATTCTAATGAGAAAGTATAACTTGGTTTAATTAAAAAAAAACATAATTAGAAAAGTGTACTCATTTTTTTTTTTAAAAAAAGGAAGGCCCGTTTTCCCCGCTTCCAGAGCCTCTGCGTGGACCCTGCACTTACCTACATTGAAAATGGGTCACGTGGACACTCCTGGGAGGAGAGGGCCAGCCGGTCAGTTCAAATACCAGTTCAGCAAATCAGATGCAAATTTAACATCTGGTTTTCCTGAACCAGTCCAAAACGGTAGAATCCCACACCTGGTTGTATTTAACCTTGGGGGGCTGGGGTGGGGTAGACATGGCCAGGGTAGGCATAATACCCAGTTTGTTTACATTTCACTAGGCCATCTTTGGGGGAAAAATAGCTTCTTTCTAAGTGTCCCAATCAGAATTTTTATGAATAAACTGACATTTCCATAGGTAGCAGAGAAGCAGCTGATCTGGAAATAAGGACTACTCTTGTTTTAATTTTCCAGAAATGTCATATGCCAAAGAGAATTGATGCTATTGATGTTTTTGAAAGCATTTTTCTATACTCTTAAAGAATAGAATAAGCATCCATCATTGTTCATCAGAAATACAGCTGGATAAGGCTTTATAATTTTGGCAACAATAAATGCTCTTACTATTGTCTCCTCGCTTCTGCCTATCCTGGCTCGGCTATTTTTAAATTTGCAAATCATTTATTTCCATGAATAATGTGCTTCTTAGAAAAAAAATGTAGAAATCACTTCTCTGGTAATCTCCTGTGACCTTGAATGCATGCATTGAAGACTTTACACAGCAACTAATTACCATATCAGATATAATTCTGAGCAGGTTAGTCACTTAGGGTTTGTTGATAAAATAAGGAAGGGAAAATGATACAGTACTGTTGCATGGAGTTGCCTGTGAGTGTGTGTGTGTGTGTGTGTGTGTGTGTGTGTGTGTGTGTGTCTTTGTATAAGAGGCAGATAATGTGGTGTACTGATTAAGATGCTTGATTTGGAGTGTGAATACGCACTCCTTCCTTTGCTACTGTTGTAGACTTCGTAGTCTACAACTTGTTCTGGACCAGTGTGATAGTCCATAGCTTCATGTGCTGTGCTATTGTAGATTGGTAGATTCTCCTCCTCCTCTTCCTCTTCCTCCTCTTCCTCACCCCGTTCTCTTCTAGCACTGTTTATGTTACCTAGTTATGTAATAAAACGTCTGCAAGCTCAGAGAGCATCAAGAATTCCACAGTCCTCCTCCTCCTCTTCCTTCCCCCTTCCTTCTCCTCCTCTTCTTTTCCTTTTTCTTTTCCTTCTTCTCCTCCTCCTCTTCTTCTCCCCCCCTCCCCTCCTCCTCTCCTCCTCCTTCTCCTCCATCATCACCAATCTGCTTTCAGAGATAAATAAAGGTAGTCCTTGACTTATGAATACAATTGAGCCCAAAATTTCTATTGCCTAGGTAGACCAATTGTTAAGGGAATTTTGCCCCATTTTATGACCTTACTTGCTGCCCTAGTTAAGGGAATCCCTGCAGTTGTTCAGTTAGTAACATGGTTGTTAAGTGAATCTGTCTCCTCCCACTAATTTTGCTGGTCAGAAGGTCACCAAAAAAAAAAAAAAGGAAATCACCTGAGACAGGGATGTAGCAACCATCATAAATATGAGTCAGTTGCCAAGCGGCTAGATTTTGATCATGTGACCATGGAGATGCTGCCATAAGTCACTTTTCTCAGTGCTGTTGTAACTTTGAATGGTCACTAAATGAACTGTTGTAAGTTGAGGGTCATTTGGATCCCATATTGTAGCATCGACCTTCTTCTTGTGGTCCAAGACAGGGCTCCCTATAAATCTTTTTGGTGTTGCTGTGCAGAAATTAAACACGAGTCAATTCCTAGCATGGAAAACAACCTGCTCAGCTGCTATGAAAGGGAGCAAGGTAGAGGATGCTCTTTGCAATGGCATTTAAGGACACTGCTGATACTGTATGTTTTCTACTCCTTGGTAGGGTGCAAGAAATGTTGTTTGATATGCTTCTAGCATCCCATTTTCTAGACAACAGTTGTGAAGTCACCAGTCCATGAAATCCAGAGAACGTTTTGAAGCAGCTTATTGTTGCATTGTACCTTGAGGCAGTTCCGAAATTGCAGCCTCAATAGGCCTCTTATAACCATTAAAAGTAAGTAGTAGGAGATGAACTATCTTTGTTGGTAATCAAATAGTTTTTGTGGCAGTTTCTGGGGTTCATGTTTCCTCTGAGAGTTGGGTAGGCTGTTGTCTATATTCTCCTCCTCCTCTTCCTCCTCCTCCTCCTCCTCCTCCTCCTCCTCCTCCTCCTCCTCCTCCGCACCAATACTGCACTACACAGCAGAATTCAAAATAGCTACTGCCCTGGGATAAAAACCATTTTTCAGCCTATTTGTCCTTGTTTTTATTATCCTGTACCATCTGCCAGATGGTAATAGTTCAAAAAAAGGGTGCCCAAGACGAGATGGATCTCTGAGAATTTTACTGATGCCAGAAGGCTGGAAATTGGAGTCAACCTTGAGCTCGTTAGGATTGAACTTATGGCAGTGGTCAGAGTTAGCCTGTAATACTGCATTCTAACCACAGCTCTTATGTTCTAGAAATCAGTCCTAACAACCATACAAATGGGAAGTAATTAACTTACAGATATAATCGGCCATGCTATAAACCTTTGATACTTTACTATTGCAAGTTCCTGACTTGCAATAGTTTGTTGAGCGCCCATTCAAGGTTACAACGCCACTGGAAAAAAATATATATATATATTATCATTTTTTCACACTTACAACCATTGTGGCAACCCCAAGGTCACAGGATCAAAATTCGGATGCTTGAGAACTGACTCATATTTACGATGGTTGCAGTCTCCCAGGGTCATGTGATCACCTTTTGTGACCTTCAGACCAGCAAAGTCAACAAGGAATCCAGATTCAATTAACAATTGCGTAACTTAATAACTTGGTTAATAACGTAACATCTGCAGTGATTCCTTTAATAAGCCAGCAGTGTGCTGCAGCTGCCAAGAAAGCCAACACAGTTTTAGGCTGCATAAACAGAGGGATAGAATTAAGGTCACGTGAAGTGTTAGTTTCGGTCACCAAGATGTAAAAAAGATATTGAAACTCTAGAAAGAGTGCAGAGAAGAGCATCAAAGTTGATGAGGGGACTGGAGGCTAAAACATATGAAGAACGGTTGCAGGAACTGGGCTTGGCTAGTTTAGTGAAAAGAAGGACCAGAGGTGACATGAGAGCAGAGTTCCAATATTTGAGAGGCTGCTACAAAAAAGAAAGGGTCAAGCTATTCTCCAAAGCACCAGAAGGCAGGACAAGAAGCTCTGGATGGAAACTAATCAAGGAGAGAACCAACCTAGAACTAAGGAGAAATTTCCTGACAATTAGAACAATTAATCAGTGGAACAACTTGCCTCCAGAAGTTGTAAATGCTCCAACACTGGAAGTTTTTAAGAAGATGTTGGATAATCATTTGTCTGAAATGGGGTAGGGTTTCCTGCCTAGGCAGGGGGTTGGACTAGAAGACCTCCAAGGTCCCTTCCAACTTTGATATTCTATTCTAACTGTGGCAAGAAAGGTCGTGAAATCAGGCAAAATTAACTTCACCAATGTCTCACTTACATATTGAGCTCCATTGTGGTCGTACATTGAAAGCTACCCACAGAGGCTTTGCCTGTGTGTGTTTCATAAGAGTTGCACACATTATATATAATGCTTTTTACCTAGTTCGACAAAACAGTGGGCGAGATATAAATAGCGTGTCTCCTGGGAGCTGAGCTCGTGTCTTTGAACATGTGCTTTCTCTTTATAATGAACTGTGGAAGTTCAGAGGAGACCTCACCAGCCCCTGACATGATCTCCTACAGTAACGATTCAATATAGACTTTTGCTCATTTAACTTTATGATTACGTTGCTTAGATGTATGGGGAAATGTGACTCTTGGGTAGAAAACGGTCTCAGCTTAGCTTGCCCCATTGACTGAGACAGAGCAAAGGAACTGAGCAAGATGGCATGGCATATATCGGTAGTCCTCCACTTATGGCCACAATTGAGCCCAATGTTTATGTTTTTATGTTAAGTGAATTTTGACTCTATTCCAGAGAGCTAAAAATGCCATCATCATCATCATCATCTTCTTCTTCTTCTTCTTCTTCTTCTTCTTCTTCTTCTTCTTCTTC
>NW_020769320.1:13961867-13978446 GCF_900518735.1 Pseudonaja textilis | reverse complement strand
CCTCCTCCTCCTCCTCCTCCTCCTCCTCCTCCTCCTCCTCCATTTTAAGTCATTATTGGTACATGTTTCTGGTAGCAGCTGACATATCAGCAGATGGGCCAGACTCTGTCTCTCTCCACATTCACATGTTGTTATCCACTAAGGCTTCCCTGGAGCTTATTGGTGTACACTTAGGCAGTCCAACTCTCAACCTACTTAAGTTCCTCCAAGTAGCATAAGGGAGGTTAGATCCTCCCTTAGTGTTCTTCCTCACTTGACGATTTCCTTCCTCCATCTTTTCATTCGATTTTGTGTATGTTCAAGAATATTTGTTCTTGCCAGAAAACTGTTCCTAGATCTGAGTCAGTGGGTTTGGGGCATATGTCCATTCAGAGGATGTCAGGCCTCATTCTCTTGATTAATTCTATCGGCATCTGCTGCTATTTCTCTACTATTACTTCTGTAATAATGTGAATTATTTTGGAATGCTAGTAAAAATTAAAACTCAAGACCTGAAACTCAAAACTTGCTTCTTCAAAGATAATAGGATTCACCCTATGGAGTAGTTGCTCCATTGCTGATTTTGTTGAGTATTATGGGCTTTGTTGATTCTTGGTAAGGCCATACTTGGAATACTGCATCCAGTTTTGGTTGCCGTGATATAAAAAAGATGTTGAGACTCTGGAAAGAGTTCAGAGAAGAGCAACAAGGGGGATTAGGGATCCGGAAGCTAAAACATACAAAGGACTGTTGCTGGAATTGGGTATGTCTAGTTTGATGAAAAGAAGAACTGGCGTGACACGATAGCAGTCTTCCAATATCTCATGGGCTGCCACAGAGAAGAGGGTATTCTCCAAAGCACCTGAGAGGCAGGACAAGACACAGTGAATGCAAACTAATGAAGGGGAGAAGCAATCTAGAATTAAGGAGCAATTTCCTGACTGTTAGAACAATTAATTGATTAAACAACTTGCCTGCAGAAGTTGTAAATGCTCCAACACTGGAATATTTTAAGAAGAGATTGAATAACCATTTGTCTGAAATAGTACAGGGTTTCCTGCCTAAGCTGAGGATTGGACTAGAAGACCCCCAAGGTCCCTTCCAACTCTGTTATTCTATTCTATTCTACTCTATTCTACTCTACGCTATGCCACACCATGCCATCATCATCCTCATCACCACCACCACCACCACCACCACCATCATTATTATTATTCCTGGTGGGATTTGCTGATAGCTTGACTAATTGAGCAGTCCTTGATGTTCTCTGAGCTTGGTTGCTTTCTTGCAAACATTTCATTACCCAAACTAGGTAGCATCTTCAGCACAGCAACCAAGTTCAGAGAACACAAAGGATCCTAATTTCAACCCTGAGCTACCAATATGTTCTCCTGTACAAATTCTTATGCTGCTCCACCCCCACCCCCATCCTAGCTTAAATTTTACTCGTGCACCCTGGAATGGGTGGCATCTTAATTAGGGCTTATTTTGGCAGGTAAGGCTTATATTGGGTGCAAGTGTAAAAATCAGGCTAGGACCTACTGTCAGGGTAGGTCGTATTTTGAGGAAAACATGGCATATTGCTTTCCCTCAATCTTCATCTCTGGTAGCGACCACCATAACATCTTATCTCTTCTTTTTAGGGAAAAAAAAATCTTGAGAACATTATAATTAGAAATATGCTCTGCAGGAATATCAATGTTCAGCATTTTATTCTGGAACAATCCTACAGCTATCAAACGTTCTTTTCAAAATTTTATAATGGTTTAGTTTCATGAGGATTGATATCACATGGATCCAGTATCTCTCCTCCCTTCCTCATGCAATCAGTTGGCTATACAAGGCTTACAAATGTTGGCTTATTTTCTCCTAAGGCCTGGAGAGACTATAGATCAGGGGTGTTAAAACACAATGCCTGCTGGCCAGATCCACCCCACATTGTGGTCAGATTTGGCCCACGGGGCCATCCTGGAAAATGTAAGCTTCGGCTTGGTCTACCCAATGTAAAAATGAAACATATGAGCAGTTTGGGGAGTGGCATCAAGCTGGCCACACCCACTCAGTGGGCCATGTCCACCAATTGGCATGCCAGCTCAGCTCCCCGAGGTCAACCACAGCTTTGATGCAGTGCTCAGTGAAATTGAGTTTGACACCCTTGCTATAGATTTGTCCCCGACATATGACTACAATTGAGCACCAACATTTCTCTTGCAAAGTGAAATATTAGTTAGAGTGAGTTTTGACTGATTTTACAACCTTTCTTGCCACAGTCGTTAAATGAATCATTCCAGTTACTATGTTCATCACACAGTTTTTGATTGCTGGCTTCCCCATTGACTTTTGCTGGTTAGAAGATCGCAAAAGGGGATCATGTGACTCTGAGAGATTGCAACCGTCATAAATAGGAGTCAGTTGCCAAGCTTCTGCATTTTGATCACGTGACCAGGGAGGGAGGATGCTTCAATGGCTGGAAGCATGAAAAACGGTCGTCACTTTTTTTTTTCCAGGGACATTGTAACTTCGGAACAGTCACCGAATGAACTGTTGTAAGTCAAAGACAACCGGTATAATAATAAGTATTCTGGGAATAATTATTTCCATTGGACTGGTAGAAGCTTGCTTTGAATCCAGCAGAGCTTTTTCACCTTCAGTTATTTAAAATGCAGGATAATTACCGTGGACAGAATTGTTCCTTCTAGAACAGGAGTGGGCAACTATGGCCCTTTTATGACTTGTGGACTTCAACTCCCAAAATTCCTGAGCTAGCATGGCTTGCTCAGGAATTCTGGGAGTTAAAGTCCATAATTCATAAAAGGGCCATAGTTGCCCACCCCTGTTCTAGAATAACAAGCGTTGGACTTTGGCAGCACTATTATAAAGTAAGAACACCAATTCCAACAATCCATGGGATTAATTTCATCTACCAAAGAGAGCTTTGGATGAGTACTTAAATCCCCTCTCTATCTCATGCAAAAACTATTTGCTGCACGACCACCTTCTCACACCTACTACAAACCATATGTGTTGAGACTTCAAATCTCACAATCTCTAGCAAGTTTATGGCAGATATTTCGTACTGGCCTACAGAGATGAATACCGTTCAGATTTTGGAATGAAATTATGTTACAACCAGCCTCCTGTTTCCCACTGAGCTTTGGTTGGCTTCCCTCTGAGAATATCGTATTGATTTTATAGGATCGACTTTTCTTACTGGGCATTTTATTAAGCACGTTGTGCAAATAGATGCTATCCATCCGAGACTATCTTCCTTGAGGCATATTTATTTACCACTTTATGGTGATTTTGAGGCACTACTTTGAGAAGAGCAGCAAGGAGAAACAGATTTCCTAATACAGGTAGTCATTGGCTTACAACAATTCATTTAAAGACCATTCAAAATTACAACAGCATTGGAAAAAGTGATTGAGGTCCATTTTTAATACGTGATCTTTGTATCAGCCCCATGATCAGAGGTGATATTCAGCCAGTTCTGACCAGTTTATGCGTACCGGTTGTGGAATTTTTGACTAGTTCAGAGAATCAGCAAATACCACCTCTGGCTGGTCCTGCCCACCTGCCCCTGCACTTTCCTGTCCTTTATTCATTGATTTTTTTTAGCTCAGCTGATTCATGTGCTGTAGCAGATTGCCGCGCCTCAGCTGAGCTAAAAAACAGCTCACCTCACCGAGGGCGATCTTTGAGTGCTGCACTTGCTCAACCAGTAGGGTGCAATTTGGAATCCCACCACTGCCCATGATCATGTGATCAAAATTCAGATGCTTGGCAACGAGTTCATACTTATGACCATTGCTGTGTCCCGTGATCACCTTTTGCAATGTTTTCACAAGCAACTTCAATGGGGAAGCCTGATTCACTTAACAACTGTGTTACTAACTTATCTACTGAAGATTCACTTAGCAACCACAGGCAGGAAAAGTCATAAAAGGTCGCTTAACAGATGTCTTACTTAACAACAGAAATGCTGGGCTTGATTGTGGTCATACTTGGAGGACTATCAGAGAATTATTCATTATTCGGGAAAAAGTGTATCAAATCCTACCTTTGTGTAAGGTCCTGCACGTCAATATTTTTTTTATCTATTTAGATACTGTTCTGACCCCTTTTCCAATAAAACAAACACAAACCAAAGGAAAGAGAAATTATTTAATGATTCTTACGAATCCCTGGTTAAAAGGCTGCTGCAAACTAATTAACTTTGATAAGCACAAGCCTCGCCAAAACTGTGCGAGGCTGCCAAGAATAACAGATAAGAAATATTTCACTACACAAGAGTCTTCAAATACCAACTTAAGATAATGCAATGTCCACGAGGCTGAGTTTCAAAATGTCTTTGCTTCCTGCAAAGAACGTTTGTTTCATAGCTGGTTTTTATCTTATTTAAGGAGGGGACATTACCTTGCAGCATTACTCCTGAGTTGCCCATGCTGTTGCAGCTGCTCTTTCCTGCGAGCAACCCGCACTTGGCACAGGCTCCTTGGGAACCTCCTCATCGCTGCTGCCAGCCCCCACAATCTCTGAAGGCAGCAGTCCACTCCCTAATGGTCCTGGCCCTTCATCTGAGTCCTTGCTCTTCTCAGCCGTCCATATCTGCTGCTGGCTAACCACAACAGATACTTATAAACCACACAGATGCATTATATAGACTAAGCCTGTGATTTTAGAGAATGTGGGAATGGGAACAATTCGTTGCAAACACGGATTCCAAACAATAAAGTAAACCTTTTGAGAAAGTAGTTGTATGGCTAGAACTTTGAGTATTTATGCTAGTTTGAGGGCTTTAGCAAATTTGAGCATTTAAAATTGTTGTTGCACCTACACCCATTAAAATGCTCCATATCTCACAGCAATACCAATCCCTCTTCTGTAGTTATGTTTTGCTCTAATGGATCGTAAGTGTTTTATTACTGAAGTATACGTAGGAGGTTTCTTCTTTTCATTGACACCAAGTCAGGGGTGGGCTTCAAAAATTTTAGCATCCGGTTCTTTGCCCGGTTGATGGGTGGGCATGACCATGGTGGGCATGGTCTAGTTGGCCTCCTGCGTGGGGGGGGGTGTTTTCGCCCTCCCCAGGCTCCAAAGGCTTTCCTTGAGCCTCCAGGAGGGCAAAAATGGTCTCCCTGGGTTTTAGAGGCCCTCTGGAGGCTGGAAATGGGCCCATTTCCAGCCTTCCCAAACTTCCGGGAGGCCCATTTTTCACCCTTCCTGAGCCTCCACACAGGCCCTGCTCTTACCTGGGATCTAAAATGGGCTGTGTGGAGACTCCTGGGAGGGGAGAGGCAGGATGCACCGGGCCAACCAGGGACGGGATTTGCCAGTTCTCTAAACCGGCCATAAAATTAGCTACCAGTTAGCTGTGGGTTCACCTGAACCGGTGCAAATTGCTAGCAGCCCACCCCCTGGACCAAGTGTCACTAGATCACTTTCCACATTAGACAATCATACATGATTAGAGCTAGATCCCTTTCACAGTGGATGTATACAGGTAGTCCTTGACTTACAAACATGGTCTTGGAGACATTTCTTTGCAGTGAATTTGGTCCTTCCTTCTGGGGTGCGCTTAGAAAGTAGGACTGGAAGTTTGCAGTTCAATATTTAAGCCGTCGACTTAAATTCCACACAATACTACGTTGTCCCCTATGAATTTTAACAACTGTGTAAATGAGAAGGATTTTTGTAACGCTAGAACAGATGCTGGTAGCATGCTGATTGCACCTAGCTGTATTGCTCCCTGCAATTCTCACAATATGGGAGAACAAGCTAATTTTTTCAGTTTGGAGTTGTTAGATTTGCAAGTGACGGTTGTGGCATGTTTGCATATTTATCGCTTTTTCTCCAGCTGCGATCCCTCTTGAGCAAATTAGGCTTAACAATAGTCATTCACATTTGAAAACCTTCTACCTCTTTTACATTAGACCGCCATGGAAATATTTTTCAGGAATTGAAGTGGCTTGGAAAACATGGTGGTTAGACTGCTGACCAAACTCCATGGTGTTGAGAGCATAGGATTCCTAGTAGTAAAAGATGTACATGGGATAGCAATTTCCTACTGAGATAACTTGTAGTTTTTTATGTTGACCTTTAAAATCCAAAATAGTTTATAATCTGAATTTGAGGTTTGCCTTTCCTGGTATGAACCTTAGATTAGCGGGAAAAGAACTTTTGAAGTCTTCCACTTGTGATATTGTGTTTGTTAAGAGCTGACATTGACTTTCTGGCACACCATTTGTTCATCTACCCATCCCACCATCCATCCATCCGTTTGTCTGTCCATCCATCCATCCATCCATCCATCCACCCATTTGCCATCCATCCAGTCCTTTTTTCCCAAGCTCATCTATCTGGTATGAACTAAGATGCTTTTTATTTTGTTATCCTGGAGTACAAATGAGGTATGGTATCATTTTTTTTATATTTTTAAGAAAAGTGGTTAAAATTAATTTCTTGCTTTAAAAAAGATTCCGTTGGTTTTAATTGTACTATTTCTTTTTAATTTTGCAATTGGCTCTTGTAAATGAATTGCAATCTTGAATATCAGAAAGACAGAAAACAGCTGATCAGTCAATGTATGAGGAAAAATAGGCAATATAACCTATGTACTGGCTTCATAGAAGCTTGCTGAGTGTCTACCAAAAATTAAATTATGATTGGCATAGTTCCAGAATCAAATTTAGTGCATTGTTTGAGTCATGCCAAAGTATAATTAGTTAGTAATCTCACTTAAACTTGAGCTGTGGTGATGCGGTGGTTAGAGTGCAGTACTGCAAGCTATTTCCGCTAAATGCTGACTGCCAGCAGTTCAGCAGTTTGATTCTCACTAGCTCAAGGTTGACTCAGCTTTCCATCCTTGCGAGGTCAGTAAAACGAGGACCCAGATTGTTGGGGGCACTACGCTGACTCTGTAGACCGCTTAGAGAGGGCTGTAAAGCACTTTGAAGCATTATGTAAGTCTAAGTGCTATTGCTATTAAATTTACTTTGCATGGTATTGTAGAGAAAAAGCATTTAATTATAATTATAAAAGACTCTCTCAATAGTTGGAAACTTTCAATTTATTAGACCCATACATTCTAATTAAAAAAAAAACAATCCCTAAAACAGCCAAACAAAAAAACCCACCTGCCTTTGAACTACCTATGTCATTAGGTGCTATCTTAATTTGTACATCCTTGGTTAGGACTTGAATGATTAAGTTCTCACCAATCCTAGGCTGTGAATTTAACTGCAGGTTACTCATAATAAGAATAATGGAAGTAGTAGAGGTAGTAGTAGAACAACCATGGGAAAATGCCTCTTGGTGAAATTCCAAAGTGTCTGGATCACTATTAGTATTGACAAAACCACCACTGTCGATTGTAAAAATCAGCTTTAACTTGGAACAGTTTGCATCCTGCAACAATTTTTTAACACCATGAGAAATCATTTGCCGACCCCAGGATCCTTGGGAATGATTCTTAGGTGGACATAGGAATCCAGTCTGAACATCTGGCTGATTCTGTAATCAACCAACCATTATTATATAATGTGTTTTTTTTTTTAAAGGAGGGGGGAAGGTATACTTGAATTCCAAGGAGAAAGACAAGTTACAAATCTTGGTAACTGAATAAAGAAAACAGTGGTTGGTTATTACCTGGTGGTGTGGTTTCACAACACATGTAAGTAGATGGGGAAGATTAATCCATTTCTTGCTTTATTTCTTTATTATGGCACCTTTAAGTCAGTACTTGACATTTGAGGATTGCCTAGAGAAGTCCATACAGTTGTCTTTGGTTTGACTGTCAGGGTTCCAAGTAATAGACCCATATCAAGCAAAACTCCAAGGCAGGTGGATTCCTCCAAGATTAGCTTTATTGGAAATATCATATTGGCACAAATCTGGTGAAAAACAACTCTGAATAATTCCGCAGTGGTCACCTAATTAAAAGTAATAATTTTCCCTAGACTCCAAACAATCAGTCACATGGTCCAATTAAGGCGCTGTCTGATGGTCTGGTGACATCACTCCTCCTTCTTCTGGCCAAGTGTGAGAACATCCTTGGTTCCCAAGAGAAAGTATTTTATTTTGACTACACAACAGCAGTTATCTCTAATTTCTACCTCCTTATCCCTCAGCTCCAGTCAGGGGTGAGCTTCAAAAAAAATCTAGCAATTAGTTCTGTACCCGGTTGTTGGGTAGGTGTCGCTATGGTGGGTGTGGCCTAGTCAGCCTCCTGCACCATGGTGGGGATGTGTTTTTGCCCTCCCTGGGCTCCGGAGGCTTTCCTCGAGCCTCTGGGAGGGTGAAAATGGTCTCCCTGGGCTTTTGAGGCCCTCTGGAAGCCAGAAATGGGCTTCCTGAACTTCCAGGAGGCCTATTTTTCATCCTCCCTGAGCCTCCACATGCACGCTGCATTTACTTGCATCCAAAATGGGCCACATGGGGACTCCTGGGAGGGGAGGGGCAGGGTGGGTGGGGCAGTCAGGAGTGGGATTTAAGGGTCCTCCGAACTGTACAAAATGTTAACTACCACCCCCCCAAACCCCTGCAAACCCCTAGCAGCCCAGCCCTGGCTCCACTGTGGCAGCACTGGGGCTCCAAGATGGCTTCGGCCAGGCCAGCTTCAGGGTTGACATTGGCATTGTCTTCTTCCTAGAATTGAGTGAATAATTGACCCAAATGAAGAGACAACAACATATTGTTTTGTTGTGATCCGCTCAGGGTCCCCGGGCACCATGAGATGAGTGGCATATAAATTTCTTAAATAATAAGTTATGCTTCCTATCAATATTTGGTAGTCTGAAAACTGCTTCCAGCTTGCTTCTGACGGGCCCAAAGTCACCTATCATGAATAAGCATGGCCCTTTGAGTTCCTTGGCTGGTGCCTTCAATAACAATAGTTCTTATAGTATATAAGGTATATAAGGATGAGGAATCGGATTTTTTTGGTGGGGGGCAGTACGTTGACTCTGTAAACTTCTTAGGGCTGTAAAGCACTGTGAAGCGATATATAAGTCTATTGCTATTGCTACAGCTTCATGTTATTTTTCAGTCGGCAGTGGTTCGAATCCCTCGTGCTGCATAATGGACTGAGCTCCCATTTCTTGTCCCAGCTTCTGCCAACCTAGCAGTTTGAAAGCATGTAAAAATGCAAGTAAAAAAATAGGGACCAATTTGGTGGGAAGGTAACAGCATTCTGTGCACCTTCAGCGTTTAGTCATGCTGGCCACATGACCATAGAGATGTCTTTGTAATGAAGATGAGCACCATCCCCTAAAACTGAAACTAGCATGAATGGTCAAGGGAAACCTTTACCTTTACCTAAGTGATTTAGAGAGTCAGCGTATTTCCCCCAGCAATCTGGGTCCTCATTTGACTTGAAGGATAGAAGGCTGAGTCAACCTTGATCCGGTCAGAATCAAACTGCTGGCAGTCAGCAGAATTAGCCTGCAGTATTGCATTCTAACCACTATGCCACAATGGCTCTTCCATCCTAGCTTGTGGTCCCTTTAACCATAATGCCAAACGGGGGTCTATAATTTTTCTTTTTCTGGCTTGCAAAAAAAAGAAAAAGAAAAGAAAAGAAAATCCCACACTGTCTGATCTCCATCTCTTCCACTAACATCTAGGAAATGTCACTTGATTTCCTCCCTCCCATTACCTGGATTACAGCTATCCAGGTTCATGCGAAGAAAAGTTGTATAACCAGTTTATTGCAACCCCATTTCTTTTGATTTTCTAGATGTTAAAGGGAAGAGGGAGAGCAATTAACTTTTTAGCACCAGATAAAAACTGTTTATGTTTAACAGCGCGTTCACTCCAGCAATGTATTTCTTTACAGCCTCTTTATCCCCATGTTAAATTTCACTGGTTTAGACCCTGATAATTTAGTAATCAAATGCAACTTCTATTTCCCTTTCAGGATGATAACTCTACAATTTTAAGGACTAAATAAAATCCAAAAACAAAACAAAACACCACATACAGATACAGCCAGGGATGGGATTCTACTGGTTTGGACCAGTTTGGGAGAACTGGATGTTAAATTTGCATCTGGTTTGCCAAACAGGTATTTGAACCGACTGGCTGGCCCCACCCACCCCTCCCTTCCCCTCTCAGGAGTCCACATGGCCCACTTTCGATGCAGGTAAGTGCAGGCTCTGGGAGGGGGAAAAACAGGCTTTCCAGAAGTACTAGAAGTCTGGAAAAGGTCCTGTTTCTGGCTTCTGGAGGGCCTCCGGAACCCAAGGGAGGCCATTTTTGACCTCCCAGAGGCCCGAGGGAAGCCTCCGGACCCTTGGGAAGGTGAAAAATGGACCAATAGGCCACGCCCACCCAGCAAATGGGCAGCAAACTGCTGAGATTTTTGAATCCCACCCCTGGATACGGCCCACGTACAGCATCCCAAGTAAAAGGAGATGAGATTCAGTACACTTAGAATTAAATAAAGCCATTCTGTTTTAAGTTGTCACTCTTGAACTTGGACTCCCTGCCATATTATGACAGTGTACAATTAAAGCTAACGGAGCATTGTTGGATTTAAGGGTGCAGAAAAGCGAATCTCTCCTTGGGGGATTAAAAAAAAAAAAGGATAAAATTTTGTGATAGGTCTAGGGTAGTCAAACCCTGCTCACATCCCGGTAAGCAGACATATTTTTGTATTTTTTATAGGTGGGAACACTGCAGACCACACAATCCCCCGGCCACATTGAGGAATCGTGTAAAATGAATGTATGTGCTCGTAAGTGAAATACTCATGAACGAATTTCCAACTCTTAGCCTATGTTGGATCATTAAAAAAAAAAAGAGAGAGAGAGAGAGAGAGAGAGAGAAAGATGTGACCTCTGATCAACAATGACTTTTACAAAATCGATTCCCAAGAGGCGGGGTCACTGCAAAACTGAAAACCCATTTAAAGCAAGAGCTTCTTATTTTTCCAAAATACTTCTGAATCAGTCTTACTATTTTTTTTTAAAGGAATTACATATATATATATATAAGAGCGAACAGTGAAAGAGCTGATTTAAGAGAAGTGAAGGGATGTGAGAAAGGTTTTGTCCACGAAAAGGGGTCAGCTGTAGATGAACACACTGCAAAAATCATATTTCATCCTCCATAGAACTAAAAAAAGAAAATGGAGAACTGGCTTGATTTCCCTCTTCAGTCCACTTGAGAAGACTGGAACATTGACAGAATATTTCTCTTCGAGATTTAATTAGTAAAATAAATGTCTTTTATTTATTGGATGGTGGGTAATATCAAAATGCTTGGCAAAGTTTTAAAAAAATAAGTATGCCTCATAGGCGAATAGATTATTATTATTGTAAAGGAAAGCTCTAAGCGTTTGCTAGATCCACAAAGAACATGGTATCTATACCTCAGAACTGGTTCTCTCTAAAAGAGAAGCAAACCCCGATTCATGATTATGATTATGGGTGGAAAAATATGGATTGGCCCTGGTCAATTTACTAAATCATTGCATGAAAAAAAGAGAGAACTTTTTGGCAGTCAAAATGTAAATTGCCTGGCCAAGAAGCCGGAATATCTCAAAGTGGTATACATGTCCGTAATATATGTATTTTAAAAATATGTTATTATTAAGCCTTGATTTTTTTTATAACATTAGGAATATTATTAGGATTGGATTTAAAAAAAAATCTTTCCCCATTGAAAGTATTTTCTGAAAGCCCTTTATGTGTTAAGTTTCATTTAAATTAATAGGTTAGAATTGTGGGTTCATTGGTGTGTGCACACCAACTCACAGTTATAGCCTATTTAAGTTTACACACATTTATAGCCATAAAACACAGTGCATTAAAACAATCAAGTTGAATGCATTAGGAAAAAAAAGTTTTTGAAGCCAGGTCAAAGATGCAAAATCATTCCATTTTCCAACCAACCAATCAAAGAAAAAAAGAAATGACATATAGGTTGGGCTATGCCATGCCTGTAAGAGTGAAAGATTTCCCCAAACTCAACAAAAGCCCTTTCCTTTTTCTTCTCCCATATCAAAGCTTTGCCATACTTTGATTTTCACAATCCTTTTTTCCTTCCCACAAGTTTTCCCAATGCTCAAGAAAAATGGTATAGAAGTTCTGGAGAACTTCTACCAACTCTATTCTGGATCCACTTCTGAGACCCAGCTTAATATTTTGCAGTACGATAGAAGCTGTTTTCACTTCCCCTTTTCCACTTTTCCTATGTACATCATCAATCAAACATCTCCATGTTATCCTGTGATCACCCAACAGAACTCTTATCATGTTCTCAAAACTAGAACATTCTTATGCAAAGCCTTCAACGTTTTGGAAAATAGCCAGTATTTCTTCCTTTAAGCCAATGTAGAACCATAGAGTATAAAACAGATTTTTTTGCCTTTTTTCTGTTGTTGAAGTGTTCTGGCGACCAACTTAGATTCGGTCACTTATAGAATCATGGGAAAATACTTGTATCCTGAGAAGGTGGGAGGGAAGATAAGTGTATTATCAGCCAGTTAGTCCCTTCAAAAATTTTCATCCTCAACTAATGAGAAATACATTTTGATTGCCTGCTTGGACAGCACATCATCATTTTAACAAGCTATTATTTTAATACTGCAGGGATTATGTTTGGCTAAAAACCACTTTCTCTAGTGAGGAAAAAACAACAGCAATCAACACAAGAGACTAGGGGAATTCTATTTGTTATAACATCTTTAAGGTTTTTTTTTTTAAATATATTTGTTTGTTTTCAAGTTTCTGCCATAAAGTGTAAATTTCCCTATTTAAGTAAGTGCTTTGTATCTGTTATATTTATATGAAAAGATTATTTTGCATTCGTTTATACCTTGTATACTTAAACAATCACTTGACTTCACAGTATGCCTTTCTTAATGCACAAAATTCAGTGTTAAAGACGGTGCTTCAATTTTTATTAAAGATAAGTATTTTCTTCCTGCTGATTCCAACACACAATTGTGAAGACGCTTAATGTTTGCTTGACTCATATCCTTCTGGTTTAATGGTTATGTATTTTTTCCCCCTTTTTGCATTAAATCACACAAACTTTATTTAAAACAAGTGAAGCAGGTGATCTGTCCACTGTTGGCAATCATTCTCAGGTGTCAGAGCTACGATACAGTAGAGGTTATAATCTCCCTATTGTATTAAGATTGTATTAGCAAATGACAAAGTCTGTATACTTCTGTTGCATTTTTTGTTGTTGTTGTTGACAAAATCAATAAGTAACATTAAACATTTTAAACACTGACTTCTTCATTTTTATTATTATAATTTATTTTGAGTTGTTTCAGGGTTTTCTGTTCATATTTCCTTCACATTACCTTGAAAAAGTTTTCAGGATGAATCGGTATTGGTAAGACATGAAGGCAGGGGTGGGATTCTACTGGTTTGAACCGGTTTGAGCGAACTGGTAGTTCTGGTTCATCATTTGGCCCCCTCCGTCCAACCCTGCCCTTTCCTGTGCTTTATTTCCTTGTTTTTGAGCTCAGCTGATTGCCACGCTGTTTTTCTCACCAGGGCTTCAGTAGTAGGTAAGTATTATAGCTGAAAACGGGCTTTTTAAAAAGCTGGGCGTATGCAAAGTGGGCATTTGGCACACATGCGTGTGAAGTGCACGCTCACCACACCAGTTGAATCTCACCACTGCACGAAGACTTTCGATATTGCTTACTAAGCCACCCCATTTTTCATTTATCTAATTCAAGAGAAAATAATTGAGGTGAAAAGAGAGGCAAAATAAGAGGGAGGACATGCAAACAGGTCTTGGTTTCCATATATTACCATTTTTGTCTGCTAGCAGAAGCTCTTTTGAGGTCATCTCATAATAGAGTTCACAGAAAGGGATGTGAATTAATTTTGCAAAAAAAAAAAAAGAAAGAAAGAAAATGAATCCCAGTGAAGTCTGTCCAATATCTTATTCATTTATACTAAAAATAATGCCTCCTCTTTGGGGAGCTTCATATTTTTAGGTGTTCTTTAAAAAAAAAAAAACTCACATTATTGTGAGGATGATGAGATTATAGAAACTGAGTTTGTTGGTTGTTGTTTTTTTCCCCTAGCTGCTATTTCTTTCAAGCCAAATGCTTATGGTGCGATCAGGGAAGAATAGATTATCTAAATAGAATGTCACTAGAACATGGTCTACTCTAAAGCAGCCTGGAAGACAAAATTTTGAGCTTAAGATGGGTAGAAAATGTACTGTTCCAGAAAACACCAAAACAGTCCTTTCCTTGCCCCCTTCACCCTCCAGATTATGCCAATCTGGTTGTTCTTGGGAAAATCCAGGAATTTACTGAAAAATACAGTGATTCATGATGTCCCTGGTGCAATTCTATCTCAGAATAGTGAATTGTGCACATCTCCAACAGCTTCCAAAGAGAATGTTTTCTGATGCATGACAAGAAACAAAAACAAAAAGAAAAAAAAACCAGTTCCAGCAAACAAATGAACTCAAATGAATGCATAATGAAACAAGTGTAAGCATAATGAATAAATAACAGAACAAATGAATGGAAACAGAACAATGGAAATGAATAGACTCACAAGACTTTTATTACACATATACTCCATTCTTTCTTACAAATGAAGTGTAGCATGTTTTGAGTTAGACATGTTTTGACATACGCATGTTTTTGTTTTAGGGACAAATGGAAGCATACTAGATGGTTTTCACCCAACCAGTGTTTTCCATTTTCTTACATTTGCCATTGAAAGGCAGTTTGGTGTAGTGGTTAAGGCAACAGGCTACAAACCAGGAAAGTGTGAGTTCTGCTTTAGGAACAAAGCCAGAGGGGTGACCTTGAGACGGGGCAAACCACTTCCATAAATCTTACCAAGAAAACTGCAAAGACTTTATCCAGGCAGCTGCATAGAGTCAACATTGACCCAAAGACAAGACAAAACTTCCTTGCCATGATGCTATAAATAGTTTTCATATTGCACATCCAAATAATGTCCAGTGCACAGTTCTTAATAATATGCATCTCTCTAGTAAAAAAAAAGAAAATGACCCTGTAAACCAGGGATGTCAAACTCAATTTCATTGAGGGCCTCATCAGCATTGTGGTTGCCCTTGCGGGAGGAGGCAGAAAGGCACAGTCCAATGGCCAGCTTGAAAGTTGCTCGTGTTGGGGGATGCCTATGGGGGAATCAGGCAGGACTGAGGGGGATAGAGGGTCTCCAGTAGAAGGGGGTGGGACCAGGATGAGTTTCATGGCCTGATCCACCAGAGGAACAAAGACAGAGGGTCACCTTCACTGCCAGCTGTGGCCCCTACACTCTCAGCCCCCACCATCAAAACATGTCCTTCAGCAAGCCCACTGCTCCCATCCACCAATGGCCATGGCCTTGGGCAACTAAAGACAGATGGTGGGACGGAGCATGTGTGTGGGTGGGCGGTCACTCAGCAATTCCAATGGGCTGGATCATTGCCTCTTGACCCATGCCTCTGCCTCCGTCTGTTGTTTAGAGGACTAGCCTCTAAGGACCAGGCTGAGGTGTTGCAGAAGGCTCCTTCACTGCTTCTAGGGAGACGTTGCAGGCCAGATTTAGCCACCTTGCAGGCCAAATCTGCCCTGCAGGCCTTAAGTTTGACACCCCTGCTGTAAACAATATAAATGATAAAAAAATACTTTAAACTGAAACAGATGTCTAGTGGCTGTAATCACATGTTTTTATTAGTATTAATGTTCAGTTGAATTCTTCCAAGATGTTCCCCCACCCCCACTTGTCAGTCTAGTTCAAGGATCTTCAAACTTGGCAAGTTTAAGATGTGTGGACTTCAACTCCCGGAATTCCTGAGCTAACATGATTGGAGGAGGAATTCTGGGAGGTGAAGTCCACATGTCTTAAAGCTGTCAAGTTTGAAGACCCCTGGTCTAGCTTTTCAGCCTGGGAATAACATTCAAGATTGAGCATATGTCTCCAAAATATTTCTACCTCTTGAATCTAAGTATTCCAAACTATTGTGATTTTATATGTCCTGAAATCAAGATAGCTTGGATGTGTTATATAAAGATGTGAAGAAATGAATGGTGATCAGTTTTCTGCAGGACTCATCTGAAGCCTTCCTCAACTTTATGTTTTCAGGAAAACTTAGACAGTGTTCTTAATCTTGACTTGAGTTTGGTCATTAAGACTTAAAAGAATCAGCCTTATTCCTTTGACACTTTAAGATGATACTTTCATTCATCTCTAATATCTTGGATTTATTCAACACGAGTTCTTAATTCCACCCCTAAATCTCAAATTATGAAACCAAAGTTGATTGATGCAACTTAATAATTCCATCCATCAAGCAATAACACCCAGTGGATCTAAAATGTGTGCCTTCTCTGTTGAACCAAATAACTATCATCATCTCTTGATCATCATTCTGCCCACCTCCAAGTTTTTTTTGACTGTACTTTGTCCATGTTCAAAAGAACTCTTTCCCAGACCTTGGCTAGAGTGAGTGTTGGGTCTTTTGTTTGACTTTGATTAATAATTGCTTGCTTGTGACATTTGAGTGTTTGCTTAATTGCACAATTATATGATTATACTGTTCACCACCTAAACTCTTATTCATTTCTAAAATCAGTCAATCAAATAATTTTGTTTTCTTTTTG
>NW_020769320.1:13939863-13956867 GCF_900518735.1 Pseudonaja textilis | reverse complement strand
AAAAGCACAACTATAGATAGATAGATAGATAGATAGATAGATAGATACATACATACATACATACATACATACATACATACATGATAGATACTAGTATGTGTTGCTTCACAATATTTTGACTTCTTTTTGTTTTGCCCTGTAGGTCAGACTGGTATAAGTTTTTTTGTTCTACAATTGAGCAGTTTTGGATGCTTTGAAGTCTATAGTTATCCAGATAATACAGCTTGGATGAAATTATTTCTAGGAACCCTGCTGATCAAACAAGGATGCATTTCTCTTTTATGTGAAGCATTTGTAGACTAGCCTTCCTCATTTCAGATTCTAGAGCAACAAACAATACAATTAAAAATGCTACATAACATGAACTGAACATGCAGCTGTTGCAATAAAAGCTAGAACTTTTTGGTACCTAATTTGCAGAATCCATGCAGAATTTCTGCTATTAAAAGTTCATAACTACAAGTTGGGGCATGAATAAAATTGTAAATGCTTTCAAGTTGGGTATCTCCATGGAGAAAACTGTTTTATTTGGATCAAGTATTTCCAACAAGGAAGCAAAAGTAAGCAGGACATGCATGCAGGAAGATTTAATGGTTGGTTCACCAACTGATGAGAATATAACAGGTGGTTTTCTGAAAAGCCACATGGAAACTCTTCTATTATCTGTGAAAAATAATTCCTTGTCTAAGAATGTCTAAGAATGAAGAAAACTAAGGAAAGAAACTAAAAAAGTAATCACCTTCATGTGATAAATTGGTCCTGAACTGGAAGTAGATCAGATGATGAAATACTTGTGGTTGTATCATATTTATCTTAATAAATCATATTACTACTATGAGAAGCAAGAGATTGAATCAGCCGTCAGGAGTCTGATTTATGGAGGTAGAAGAGAATCAGGATTTTTAGTAGGTAAAGTAAGTTTTTAAGAATCTCTCAAGGTTCAAGGATCCTATTTTGCTCATCTTCTTCCCAAAAGCAAAAGGAGTTCAAATTTGGGACTTTCTTACTCAGGGAGACTGGAGGCTGTTGAATGGCTATTTGCATAATCTATAGAGCCTGATTTAGAATCTATCATTTTTCCACCCAATCTACAGGAAAGGTTAAATCCCCTATTTATAAAACAAGAGCTTTTTCATAGGTAAGGATTAAAAAAAACAAAAACAAATTGTGCCTGCACAATATTTCAAGTGAAAAGTATATCACATTCATAATGTACTCTTTTCCTTTCATTATGATGTAATACTGTAATAATAAAATAAAATTATACTTTAATATTAAATAACTTTTTAACTTTTTAAGACTTTTTCAATTTCTTGAGAACATTTCCCTTGAAATAAACTTTTTTTTTTTTTTTTGCCATAGTCTGAAGCCCTCTTTCCCATTACTCATGTCCAAAATGGAATGGCATTAAGGAATGTATATTTAAATCCAGACATATCAGGCAATGAAGTGATACAATGTGTGTAATCATTACTAGCCATATTAGAAATCAATTTATCCCATTCTTCTGCTGATAAAATACTTATTTGCTGGGCTCTATCACCAATATTTGCATTATTTTGCATGGGTGATTTTGCAAAGAAATAGGGGTTTCAAAGGAGTGATTATCATCACAACTGTATTTGTGTGCAAGTGTTTGATTTCCTCTTCTTCTTGCTGTGATTCCAGTCATTATCACTCTTCTCACAAGCTGTTACTTACATTTCTTTTTAATGTGCTTATAAAATGCCGGCACAATTAACATTTAACTTGGATACTTAATTATCCTATTACACCAACATCGAGTTTCAACAAACATGTTTTCTTCTGAGCTTGGTTATTTTCTTGCACATGTTTCATTACCTAAACTAGGTAACATCATCAGTCAAATAACACTGATGATGATACCTAGTGTTGGAATAAATTTTCACGGTTTGTTCCCAGCTGGGACACATCACAGATGCTGAGAAGAAATGGATGCAGAAGCCAGCTGCCAGAAAGTGGAATTCTTTTAATGTAGGAAGGCAAGAAGCAAAAAGTGACACAGCTCGAGCATTCCTGGTTTGTAAGCAGCTTGGAAGTCTGAATCTGAGCCTTTTATGCTTAATTCCACTTTGAAGCTCCTGCAGCTTGCTGGGTTTTGATGTGTTTCTGATTGCTCTGGGTTTTGTTTAATCTTGGTTTAATCTTGATCCCAGATCTTTTGTTTTTCCTGTCCACAAGGGTTTAATCCTGTCAGGAGCAGGAAAAAAGGGAGTTCTGCTTTTACCTTGGTCAGTTATTTTTCGCCTGATTCCCCTTATCTTAATGACACTACTTAAGTGTTTCTGTTGTCAGCTCTGTTAGCAGGGCTGCTCTGAGTTTTCCTTTCAGCTGGTGCTTCTTGGTTGTCTCAAAGGGGGAAGGGCTGGCTTGAGTCTCTTGTCACTGTTTTCTGAGGTTTCTGGTGCTGTGAGGTTTCTGGCACTGTCCTTTTGGGGCGTACTTCACCAAGCTCTGAGAGCAACCCTGACCTACAAATATTCTCCTTTATTCTTCTGTTTTTCATAAACACAAAATATGGAGATTAGCCCTGTAGTTTCCTAGACTGTATGTTTGGAAGAGTACTACATAAGCCCTGATTCCCAGTCAAGTAAAAAGAACTTTGAGAACTCTGTATTTTTTTATAGCAACACTCTCTAGTAGGGGTGTCACACTCAAGGCCCGTGGGTCAGATCAGGCCCACGGGATGCTTAAATCTGGCCCGCAGTGCTGCCATGGAAACAGTGAAGGACTGGCCTACTGTGCCGCTGCCAGTGAAAATGAAGCCCATGAAGGCCCCACGGCCCTCACTGGCTCTATTTTCACTGGCAGAGGGCTGCAGGAGGCTATCACAGCTGAAAATGAAGCCTGGGAAGGCCACACACGGCTCTCACGAGCTCCATTTTTTTCCGGCAGAGGGCTAGCAAAACAAATTACCAGCAAAAGTGGCATTTGATCACATGAGTGATGTCACACTGGCCACGCCCACCCTGGCCATGTCCTTTCCAGCCCCCCCCCAGGTCAAATATAACCCTGCTGTGGCCCTCCATGAAATCGAGTTTGACACCCCTGCTCTATAGACTGGGAAGCTTTTGTTTGCCATTTGTTGACATAAAACAGTGGTCCCAGAGGTGGTATTCAGCAGGTTGTGACCAGTTCTGGAGAACCGGTAGTGGAAATTCTGAGTAGTTTGGAATACCACCTCTGACTGGCCCTGCTCCCATCTATTTTCTGCCTCTCAAGTCTCAGCTGACTGGCTGGGTCTTTTGTTGCCCCGGACAGGAAAACAGAGCTGGAAATCAGGTTAGTGGGGTGGGGAAAGAATGGAGATTTTGCAGTATCCTTCCCCTACCACAGCCACCAAGCCACACCCACAGAACTGGTAGTAAAAAATTTTTGAATCCCACCACTGAGCAGTCCCCAACCTTTGTGACTTGGTGGCCTGGCTGTGATGGGGAGAGGGGAACCAGGCTGTGTTATGGGTGGATCGGCTTGCACACACACACAAACACACACACACAGAGCTTGACTCGCATGGGTGGTAGGTTGGCATGTATACGCATGATTGTGCAGCTGGACTTGTGCAGGTTGAGCTGTGTGCATGTGCGTGCACTGCTGCCTACTGCTCATATGCAGAGGTGGTATTCAGCAGGTTCTGACCAGTTCTGGAGAACCAGTAGTGGAAATTTTGAGTAGTTTGGGGAACCAGCAAATGCCATCTCTGACTGGCCCCGCCCCCATCTATTCTCTGCCTCCCGAGTCCCAGCTGATCGGCTGGGTCTCCTTTTGTTCCCCTGCACAGGAGAACAGAACTGGAAAGCAGGTTAGTGGGGTGAGGAGGGAATGGGGATTTTACAGTATCCTTCCCCTGGAGTGGGGTGGGAATGGAGATTTTACAATATTTTCCCCCTGCCATGCCCACCAAGCCATGCCCATCAAGCCACACCCACAGAACCGGTAGCAAAAAAATTTGAGTCCCACCACTGCTAAGGGACTATTAGAAACCGGGACTTCCTGCTTCCAGTCCATAACCTTAAGACTAGCTTGTGTGTGTCGATCAGTTCTTTGAAGGAAGAAGAAAAACCTGTAAACTGTATTGGGAAAGGTTGGTCACTTGGTCATTAACTTAAGACCAGGAGCTTATCTGTGATATCCCTCAACACTTCTGAAGACCTACAAAATAGTTTTTAGGTAGATCCAAAATCATCCAAAGTCCTGGGGTGGGGGTGGGGAGGCATTTTCATGAGTTCACAAAATCCGAAGACATTTTTGGTGAGAAAGGTGAAACTGTACGTGCATCTCATAAAATTTGATGTGCTTGTTCAAGAAGCTTATGTGGCATCCCAGACTTAGCTCTGATGAGATTTAACGATTTCATCAAATACGAAGCAATTTAAGACAGGGTCAGCTGCCCTTTTGGGCAGGATATTTAACATTGACAGGTAGATCAGGCAGACAGGAATATATTAAAACATGATTTGTCTCTGATATTTCTTCTTGGATTGATTTTTTTTTAAAAAAAAATGGGAATATTTGTCTGTTTATGTCTCTGTGTAGTGTGCATCATAAGTTTTCCACTTCTGAAATCCCTTGCATCCTGGGAACTCTTTCATTATTATTTTTTTAAGTGTGATTGAATGTTTAAAAACAGTCAAATCCTCAAATTTTCACAGTTCCTGTCTTTCTCACTATTATCCTTTTAATCTATTTTTTTTAAAGCCTCTATTTTAATGCTTAAAGTTGGGAGTGGGAGAGAACTCAGTTGAAATGCTAGGTGTAGTTCTACTTCTACTTGTGATTTTTAACTCCCCTAAATACTGCTGAGCTTATCCTGAATAATTATTTATACAACCCATTCTTAAAAGATTTTAAACAGCTTCCTAGGTATACTATATACTATACTTACATGCTGCTATGGCTGAATAAAATGGCAGCAAATCTGTAGAAATTGGTTAGTAGTTACAACTCATAATATCATATGAGAAATTCGACATTGAAATGGTCATCTGATTTTCCCAAATTAATTGAAGGATTTTTAATTTTTTTTTAATGCCTCGAGATCTAATAGAGGTGCCTGTTCAGCATTTTCGCAAACAAAATAAGTTTTGAAGCTGTATGTTTATCGTTGCTTCCAATGCTTTGAAGTATATGAAAACTGCAGACTCGGAAATATGTTCTGATATAGCATCCAGACGGAATAACTCTTTCCCCCTTAGAGAATAATTATTTGCCAGTTCTATGCAAAGCTGAATTCTAAAGATAACTTGAAAAGCATTAAAAAGCCCATAAACATGACTGCCATTGCAATATAGGGTATGATGAATGAACCAAATAACTGCATGAGTTTTACAGCTTACCAAAGTTAGCCCAGTGCCTCAAATTAAGTCATTTTGAGAAGATACTAAGAAATGCCTGAAAAAACCCATCATTTTCACATGCCTAAGAAGGAGAAGCCATTGCTAACCACATCTACTCTGAATGCAAATTCCTATGTTTAGTAATTTTGATTAAAACATCTAAATCAGAAAAGGCAAGAAGAATGCCATGACATTCTGTCCAGTAAAAAGATTTCCTTCTAACCAAGCTTGACTCCTTGATGCTCCTTTGATATGCCTATATAGTTTTATTGGCAACAAAAGTACAGTTGTGGGATTTTTCTGTCAGTTTCCCAATCCAAATTTTAATGAGGCCTCTTTTGCATAAATTAACTTTCAGTTCAGAGAAGGTTATCCAGAAGTCAGCTGCTCAGTATAACAGAGGCGGGGTGGGGGGTGGGGGGGGAAGCAGCTTTCTATTTGCAGGTGAATTATTAGAAGTAACCTACTTCGAATGCAAACCTGAGAGCAACCATTAGAGGGCAGCAAAGTGATACAGAGAATTGACTCTTTCCTGCCATCTAATGATGGTTTTGATTTGTGCAGTAGAATAGAATAAAACAGAGCTGGAAGGCATCTTGACTTCTAATCCAGCCCCATGCTCAAGCAGGAGAAGTGACTGTCCAGTCTTTTCTTAAAAACTTCCAGTGACCCACAACTTCTGAAGGCAAGCTATTTGACTGATTAATTGTCCTCATTGTTAGGAAGTTTCTCTTCAATTCCAGATTGCGTCTCTCTTTGATTAGTTTCCAACCATTGTTTCTTGTCCTACCTTCTGGTGCTTTGGAGAATAATTTGACCCCCTCTTCTTTGGGTCAGCCCTTCAAATCCTGGAATACTGCTATCATGTCACTCCTAATTCTTCTTTTCTCTAGATTAACCAAACTCAAAATCCTGCAGCCGTCCTTGTTTTATGCTTCAGTCCCCAGAAGTAGCCTACGGCTATTGTGTCCCAAAAATAAATATGAAGTTAGAGGCAGAGTAGATCAGATATTGGAAACAAAATTAAACAGAGCAAGGTTTGAAACTGGAGGGGGCTTTTTTATATAGAAAGCAATCCACTGAAATAGAAGTGACTGCACAAGAGTGGATTTCCCGTCCAATTAGAAAAAAAACCAAGTGTCTCGTCCCGCCTGTGTGAAGAGAAGTTCACTGAATAACATCTCTGCTATCATAAACCCTTTAGAGGAAGATAGGCTAAAAAAACAGAGAGTGCCTTAATAGATGTGAGCATCTTAGCACATACACCAGTTGCAACAGCAGGTGGTCATCAAAACTTACATTCAGAAATTTCAGCAAAGCTTAAATGAGCACCGCCAAGGCTGTTATTATGTTGCAGCAAAATAAATTCTTCTCGAAGTAGGAGAACCATATCCTAAGAAGGTTTGACAATGGGAATAATTCCATCTGTTCTGTTTTTTTCCTATTTTGGGTTGTATTGTGTTGGTTTTTTTTTTTTTTTTTGCTTTAGCTGAATATATTTTGTTTTTATGCTAGGGCTGTAAGCCAGCCAGAGTTTGGTTTTAAGGCCTGAAGCTAGACAAATGATATCAAGAAACAAACAAATAAATAAAACCATTCTTGTTGATTTGTCATGGAGCACTAGCTAAAGTATGCCCAATGTTGATGCGAGAGACAAGGGCAAGCCAAAATTCTACTTTTGAAGGCATAAATTCGGATTCATTTGACCTCTCACTACTACTGTAACATAATAACAGATTTGGAAGCAGAGATGGTATTCAGCAGGTTCTGACCAGTTCTGGAAAACTGGTAGCAGGAATTTTGAGTAGTTCAGAGAGCCGACAAATCCCGCCTCTGACTGGAGATTTTACAGTATCCTTCCCCTGCCACGCCCACCAAGCCACACCTACAGGACCAGTAGTAAAAAAAAAAAATGAATCCTACCACTGTTTGGAAGGGACCTTGGAGGTCCTGGAGTTTCTTCCAGCTGAGTTTGACTTCTGGTGGCCACATCTTCATGAAGTGTTCTTGACAGCAAAGTTGAAAGGGCCTTTCTGTAGGATTCCTTCTTCACTCCCACTCTAGCTTCTGACAATAGGATTGCTTAATCATTGCTCATCAAAAGTGAAACAGGGTTAATGCTAAATAATGTAATATTTCCCCGCTTGGCTTTTGGAGGGTTAGTCAAGTTTGGTTAGGTGTGACTACCTGCTGTGACATCTCAGAGGACTATGAATTGTGATTATTCCTAGCATATAACAAAATTACACAAGTACACAAAATTATCTGCTACAATGTCCTACCAGTCAATGACTACTTCAGCTTCAACCACAACAATACAAGAGCACACAACAGATACAAACTCAATGTAAACCACTCCAAACTCGATTGCAGAAAGTACGACTTCAGCAACAAAGTGGTCAATGCCTATAATGCACTACCTGACTCTGTAGTTACATCCTCTAACCCCCACTCCTTTAACCTTAAACTATCTACTATTGACCTCACCCCATTCCTAAGAGGTCTGCAAGGGGCGTGCATAAGTGCACCATCGTGTCTCCCATCCCTGTCCTATTGTCCCCATTTATTCATATCTATTTCCTGTATTCTTACTCATATTTATACTTATACCTATTATTTTGTAAGCAATTGGCAAATCAAATAAATAAATAAAATATTCGAGTGCAGTATTGCAAGCTAATTCTGTAGCCAGCTGCCCACAGTTTGGCAGTTCAAATCTCACCAGGCTCAAGGTTGAGTCAGCCTTCCATCCTTCTGAGGTGGGTAAAATGAGGAGCCAAATTGTTGGGGGCAATATGCTGACTCTGTAAACCACTTAGAGAGGGCTGTAAAACACTATAAAGCGGTATATAAGTCTAGGTGCTATTGCTATATATGGATAACATCCGAATGATGGTTGATCATTTTCAGAGCTAATAAAAATTGGTTGCCCTCAATGTTGTAACTCAAGATATGATCATTCGTAAGCTAACCATTCCAGATTTGTGCATTCTCTTATTCCTCATGTGTATTAAATATTCAACATAGGAACTCAATTGTCTACATGTTATGCTGCTGCTTCTCTTCAAATGGTGTCAGGACACTCTATTTAGCATGAAAATACACAAAGGCTATTCATAGTGCAACAGAGAACAAACCTCCCCTTTGGGACCCTCTGTAGACAACTCACACTAGGTTTCTGCATTAACCACTTAACTGAGCAAGAAATGTGGGCCATTTATTTGTACACGATTAAACCTTTTCCCTTTTGCCTGAAGCTAACTTCAAAATGCATGTTTTGTGTGGGTGTTTTATTTATTTCAGGGTTAAAAAATCTCTTCCAGTCTTCAGTGACTACATATAAACTGAGATATAAGCAATAATCCAGCAGGTTACTCATGTAAACATCAGAGGTGGGATTCAACCATTCTGACCAGTTCTGGAGAATTGGTAGCAGAAATTTTGAGTAGTTTGGAGAACCAGCAAATACCATCTCTAACTGGCCCCACTCCCATCTATTCTCTGCCCCCTGAGTCCCAGCTGATCAGCTGGGTCTTCTTTGGTTGCCCTGCACAGGAGAACGGAGCGGGAAAGCAGGTTAGTGGGGTGGGGAGGGAATGGGATTTTGCAGTATTCTTCCCCTACCATGCCCACCAAGCCACGCCCACAGAGCCGGTAGTAAAAAAAATTGAATCCCACCACTGGTTAGCATGCTCGATATAGGATTTCTGCAAACAGGATTTCTCTTTTCTTGAATAGAAAACAAAATGAAAACTAAGTATGCCTAATTTGTGAACAACCAATGCCGATCATTAATTATATTTGGTAGAATCTACAGGGATGTCATTTATGATGCTTTGATTACTAATCAAGGAGTATATTGTGTGTATGAAGATGCACACACATTTGAAACTGTTAAGTAATGAGATGGGTTGTAGTGTACCTCACTAGACTCAAGAGACTGCAGTTCCTTTAAACTGTGGTCTACTGACATGCCTTGATTAGATTCACACGTATCTTGTGAAACCATTATTTGATTTGTGTTATTATTGACTCCTAGCTATCACAAACCATGGCCTATTTAACTGATAAATTAGAATTGATGGCCTCAACATAAAAAAAAAAAAAACAACCCTATGTAGTAATGGGTGTTCGGAGTCCTCTACTTCATGGGTGTCAAACTCGCCATGTCATGTTGCCGTCAAATGAGGTTTTGAGATGTTTCCCCCATTCACTGAGCCAGGGTGGCGTGGCCTGTGCATGACTCATGCGGCCCTTAGGCCACCAATTTGATACCTCTGATCTACTGTATATTTTCTTCCTAAACACTTATTTGTTCTACTTTTTAACATTAAACTTTAATTAACATTAAATTCTCATCCACCCACTAACATAAACAATGAGTTCCAGCCATCTAGTGATTTGATGTTGTCATCAATCATGCATTTTGTCCACCTGCAGGCCTCAGGCTGGCTAGACATTTCTCATCAAAGTTTAACCCGGTTTAATGTTAAATAATGCAATATTTTTCTGGTTGACTTTTTGAGGATAGTCAAGTTTGGTTAGATGTGATATCAGAGGACAATGAATTTTGACAATTTAAGTAGTGCATATTGGCTTATGTACTACTTTTAAAATATTAGGCCTTTTGGCTAGACAGCATGTGCACCAAATCCCCAAAGCATGTGCACACTTCTGCTAAGTACCAACTAAATATTGTACTTTGATGAGCAAACTAAGTTACTGATATCCAACAGTGCAGAAGAACCTTGATTTAAAATTGCTTTTCCTTCCTGGTAGAGCAGGTGTGGGAAATAGTGGCCCTTTTGTGACTTGTGGACTTCAGTTCCCAGAATCCCTGAGCCAAAGGGAGTTGAAGTCCACAAGTCACAAAGGGGCCATAGTTCCTGACCTGTGGGGTAGAGCAATTGAGATTCCCCAGCACTGTACAGCATTTAAACTGATAGTCCTTAGGAGCAGAGGCTCTCAAATGGTCCGAGGAAGGAAAATATGGCCCTTGGCTTCCTGACTAAAAGGCTGCAGCTATAGGAAGTAAAGAGAGATTCAAAGGTAATCATAAACATCTCTTTTGCCCCTTTTCATGTTTAGTTTGGGCTCTTGACATTTTGATTCATTCAACAATCCTAGCTTTGGATCAACCGTAGCTTAGTATGATATGTAAACCTAGAGTTGAACAATAGCTTTCAAAATAAGCCTGATGTAATATGGAATCCAGCAATTCAATGCATAAAGGTTTAGAGGAAATTTTACCCATCCCAAATATTTATATATTTATTTGATTTGTCAATTGCTTGCAAGATAATAGGTATACGTATAAACATGAGTAAGAATACAGGAAATAGGTGCAAATAAATGGGGACAGTAGGACAGGGATGATGGTGTGCTTATGCACACCCCTTACAGACCTCTTAGGAATGGGGTGAGGTCAGTAGTGGATAGTTTAAGGTTAAAGGAGTGGGGGTTAGAGGATTTAGCAACAGAGTCAGGTGGTGCATTCCAGGCATTGACCATTCTGTTGCAGAAGTCGTACTCTCTGCAATCAAGTTTGGAACAGTTAACATTGAGTTTGTATCTGTTGTGTGCTCTCATATTGTTGTGGTTGAAGCTGAAGTAGTCATTGACTGATAGGACATTGTAGCAGATAATTTTGTGTACTACGCTTAAGTCCAACTGTAGGTGGCGTAGTTCTAGGTTGTCCAAGCCCAAAATTTCAAGCCTGGTGATATAGGGCAGGGGTCCCCAACCACCGGGCTGCAGACCGGTCCCGGGCAGTGGAACATTTCCTACCAGGCGGCCGGTTTGCTGGGCACCGCCATCTTGTTTCATGAGAAAGTGCTTCCGGGTGAGCTTTTCCGGTTGGAAAGCGGCATTAGGGTGCTGAAAGAATCCTTGCACTTTAGTTTCATCAAAGGGGGGGGGGGGCTTCAAATGAAACTAAGGCACGAGGATTCTTTCAGCACTTAAGGCAAGGCGAGCCAAACGACCGTCCCAAAGCTGTCCTGAAGCGAAGCCCATCGACAAAGGTACAATGGAGGAGTTGAAGGTGGCGGGGAGAAGTGGGGGATGGATGGATGGCTGGTCGCTCAGCTCGCCTTGCCTTGTCATGTGTGCTGATGCTGGTATCGGGCCGTGGATCATTTTGCGATGCCGGTACCGGGCCGTGGCACAAAAAAGGTTGGGGCTACTGATATAGGGTATTATGTTGTGAGCAGAGGAGTGTAGTACTCTTCTCATGAAATACTTCTGGAGTCTGGACTCGCTCAATTGTATTAATGTCCAATATAGACTGCAAATTCCGGACAAATGAGCTGTATTTGAGTATTCGTCTAGCAAAGGTTTTGTATGCCCTAGTTACCAATTTGATATTTCCAGAGAAGTTAAATCCTTTGGTACATAATCAAACTCAACTTCCTAGCTCAGACCATCATTAGTTGGACTGTCCTATCAGTATGGCAAAACTCCACACTGTACTCCCCATGCCACTACCTTGTAGTAGATGGCTACTAATGGTAGTAGCAAAATACAGAAACAGTAATCTGTTGCTACTGTGTAATAGTATGTAGGAGCCATGCAGTTGAAGTAATATTGCTATAAAGTGTGTTGGGATTAGAGAATGAAATATCTAACCTAATTATTGTCTATTAGGGTTTTACCCATGTGTCATCAAGACATTGGCTTAGTCAGGTTTTACCCATATAGTATGGTTTCTTGTGCTGCAGCATGTTATTTCTTCTAATTGGATAACCAGAATACATTACCTGGAAGGTGCTGTGGATTTCAAGTCAGTGAACAAAAGCAACATTACAACCTTACTAATTATAGCAACCTTCATGTGATTTGACATTTTAAGAAAAGATCTAAGTCATTGCTCAAGGATTGTCCTTTCATTTTTAGTCCTTGATTGTGTACAGCTTTCCCTTCCTCACCACCTATAAACCACTTGGCATTATAGTTTTTGTTAATTGTAACAATTGGTGTCTCAATATGTTCACTTCTGACCTGCATTGGAAGATTATCTTTGACCTGTGTAGCTTCATGTAGGCTGTGATCTCCGTCACTAACAAAACATTCAGTGGGTTTCTACCCATTGTTTAAATATGTCTTCTGGAATTCTTGTCCAGGTCAATCTCTCAATTTTCTGCTCCCATGGTAGCATTAAAGGATTTGGAAAAAAAATAGGCATTTATGTAAAAACATTTCTATTTCAGCTTTTTTTAATCTATGAGGTTTGGCTTGTGGTTTATCAATATTGTAAATCCTATTACATTTTGTTATTTCAGATACATGCCATTGAATTTGGATTTTAGCTAGGGGTATATCGATTGCTGAGATTTAGCTGTCTTTATTGTGTGAAATTTTACCATGCTTGGAAAAAAATATGAGTCAACTAAGAATTTAGTAAAAGGTAGAACTGTTGATTAACATTAATGCCTAGCAAGCATGTAATATACAGTCAAATTTTGCATTTTGGTTAATTTTGTGTTTTGATTGAATCCTTGTTTAAACTAGAAACTGATTCTAAACATCGGTTCTGAATCCATTCATTGATAAAGTATTTAGAGAGCTGCAATTTTAACTTTTAATGGTGTTAATATCTTGTTTACAAATCCACTTACTGAAAAATACACTTACATTTTGAAATACACTGGTTTGGTTCAAATGTCACATTTCTGATTCTACTAATTATGACTTGGAACACCTAAAATAGTGTGTCCTTTAATTGTCTTTTGCGTAGGTTGTCACCTGCTTTGATATTAACAAAATCAGCTAGGAAGTAAGTGTTTCTGTACTGAATACATGTGTATTATCATGGAACTACAATTCTTTCTTTTAACAGATTGGGGTAATGTTACAAATAGTGTGAACACCAAAAGAACAATCTGTGTCTTTGACTGAAATTTAGTTTTCATGAATGCTAAGGACGTATCCATCTGTGGCTTCCAGTATATTTTAAAATGCAGTTAATCAGACATTAGGTTTAGGTTTTGTTTTGCAGTTATGATTCTGTCGGATTGAGTTGCATGACTGCAGACTTAATGAGTTCAGGATGCATCTGAATATTTTGCTCTTGTAGTTAGGTATCATGGGTGGGAAAGCTATAGTGTTTTTTTTTTTTTTTTGAGAGATCATTATTGTGAAGAGTAGAACTATCAATAGATAGAACCATCTGTTTGCTCAATCAAGATGCAACTGGGTTGGGAATGTTGATAAGTTTCCATTGTTTCTCTGAAGCCAGCTGTTCCAATTATGACATGAAATGGTTCCTGAATGCACCTAGCATTGAATGATTCTATGCAATTATAACACTCCCATGCTTTGCAAGCAATTTTTTTTCTTCCAAAACAGGACTTCTTACTGCAGGCGGTCAAGCATGAATGTCCAATATTATGGAAGTGGCAGGTCTTAAATTAAACTTGATATTTTTTTAAACATTGGCATGGGGGGGTCTAATAATTGCAGGCCATGATTTCCTTACATTGCAGTACTATGACCGTGAACCATGTTTTTCTGTTATAACAAGCTTGCATAAATAGTAAAGCTGCATGAGATGTCTTGACTCTTGGTGGGACTTCTGTTGCTTCTTCAAAATATCAAGTGGCCTACTGGCTTAGCCTGGATTCCAAAAAAAAAAAAAATGCTTCAGGAATCCAGGTGAAAGAAATAAAGTATTACTTTAACAAGCATAGAGAGTCCTCAGCTTGCAACTGTTCTTTTAGTGAACAAAGCTACAATAGCACTGGGGGAGAAAAAGTGACTTAGGTCCTTTTGTCACATGACCTTTGAAACATCCCCATGATGATGTGATTTTACATTTGGATGCATGTCAACTGGTTCATTTTTATTTATTTTGCTTTTTTTTTAAAAAAAAAATCTATTTTAAAACAAATCCATCTTTTAGTGTGTCGATTGGGTACATACATCTTGTGCAAATTGTCAGCATTCCAACAACCCTCCATTCCAATCAATAACTCTAAGACAGACATATCTCAAAGGTACCCTTATTTGGGTAGTAACTGGCACATCTGTGGAATCCCAAATCTAAAAGTTTCGGGCTTCCTTGCAAAAATCAAAACTACAAATCCAACCTCCCTTAGCCATCACCACATCACATAGTCCAATCACCATCCGTCCTAAAGTAAGATTCCCATTTCATTATGCACCACATTCTGTGACCTTGAACCAACAAAATAATTTTATTTTGTCTAACTAGATATACTCAAATGAATTCCTCCCTCCCACTTTCTCAGGCTCAATTGTGGCAGCGTGGGAACATCGAATCTCAATATGGCTTCCAAAGCTGACACAAATATTTATATTTTGTATACATTTCTTATTAGGATTACATTCATGTTACAACCTACTCAACCTTATCTATCTTATCATTATAACAATATTCATTTAACTTCTTACTTTATTTTCCAACCATTTATAAAATAAATCCCATATCATACAGTATTCCGCTTCTTCTTGTTCTTTAATTGCCAGTGTTAATCTATTCATTTTTGCACATTCCAATATTTTCATAATCACCTCTTCCTCTATCGGAATCTTTTCGTTTTTCCAATTTTGAGCAAATACAATTCTAGTGTCAGGATTCTGGCACTTAACCCCATTTAAATCATGAGTCTCAAGCCAAACTTCTAAAACTTCAAAAGGATTTATTGGGAGTTAAAAGGTCCAGCACTGCCTGGGTGTAGCCAACTCTGAGAAACATCATCCATTGTCATCCTTGACCCTGGTTTTCCCTCCACCCCCTGGGTGTATCATAATTCATATTCTCCAATGGGACACATCCATAGACAAGAGTCATCAATCATGCTCTCCAGTTATAATTTTGAGCAGCAGAAACTTCAGTCACCTAGTTACTATCTTTGAAAACATTTATAGAATGCACTTTCGGTTTGCAAGCTTCTTCACTGCCCACGCCCTCTTTTTCTATTGGCAGCTCTAAAAAGACCATAGAAATATTTTATGAGTTGACACCTAGCTGCTGTTAATATATGTACGATGAAGTATGTTTTTTCTTTACTATAGTTTTCGGGTAAAATCTCCAATAAAACTATCTCAGGTTTTAAGTCTATGTGTTGTTGTATCATCTTTTCCAGCCATGTGTGTATTTTTGTCCAATATCTTTTAGCTTCTCTACATGTCCACCACATATGGTAGTTTGTTCCAGATGCCTGGTGACATTTCCAACACTTCGCTGATTTGTCTTCAAACATCTTTGCTAAACTGGTTCATATTTATGATGGTTGCAGTGCCCCAAAGTGATGTGATTGTGTCTTTTGTGTCTTTCTGACAAGCAAAAGCAATGGGGGAGCACGATTCACTAAACAACGCTATTATTCATTGAACTGCAGTGGTTCACTTAACAAATGTGGCAAGAAAAGTCATAAAACAGGGGAAACTTAACAAATGTCTCACTTAGCAATGTAAATTCTGGTCTTGATTGTGGTCGTAAGTCAAGGATTACCCATAATGCATTAGTCTAAAAGTCCTAGGGTAGATAATGATTTTTAACCAAGTAGATTAGGGTAGATTAATATTTAGATTAACCCATGATACGAGTTCGTGATCTGGCTCACTCTTTCAGCATAGCCATCAATTACGGTTTATCAGTGATAGTTGTTCACATGACAAATTATCTGAGTTGCTTCATTTTTGGCTTAGTATTTGTGAAACGGAAACCATTGTGATTTATTCACAATAATCCATGGTTAAGGAAGTGAAGGTTTACTATAGAGCCTAATCAATATTTTATTTTGAAGGGGATACTATTTGATATCAGTATTTGTCTCTATCTTCAAAGACTCTTGTTCGAAAGAAATGCCCGCCTGAGTTCAGTTCCAAGTGGGGAGGAAGACACTGGAAACATGGCGACCGCTTGGAAGCATGATTTAATGGTGGACAAGACCACAATTGAGGTCCTGGGCAAAAAAAAAAAGCACATGGATGAGAGAGGGAGAAGATTTATAACCTCAGTTGGGCTCTGAACTTGCTTTCTGTTCCTACAGCAAGAAATGTATCCTGATTGGTTGTCATACTCCCATGGGGGCCATGTGGGGGTAACTTTGTAGGTTGTCTTGAGTCCCAAGCTTGGTTGAATCTTGCTGGGTGATGTAATCTTCCCAAGTGCCATGTGGTGAGATGGGTAGAGGACCAATCCTATCATGTCCTGAGGGCCATGTCTTAATCCCATCAGCCTGGAGCTGAAGGTCTTTTGTGTTGTAGATAAGATGTCTTTTGTCTTTCTGGGGCTATTAACAAAGGTGGGGGCAGCTTTCCAAGAGCATGTTTCTCCTTTTCTCATCCAGGGTGGTATAATATTCTGCCTTTTTAAATATTTTGTAGAATATTTCATTCTTCTAGGAGAAGGGTGGGTGATAACTTTCTACATTCTTAAAACCCAATGTAAACAATTGTGGGGAATATGGTTTACTTTCCTGTAATGCAACAAAGTAAACCAGATCTTTGGGGTAGTGTTGGATGGAATTTGATTAGTTTCCCTAAGTCTGCCTTGCTGGTACCATTGATTACAAGTAAAGTTTTTTTTTTTTTGAATAGAATGATTATTTCATTTACTATTGTTATACATATACAGATAGATAGATAGATAGATAGATAGATAGATAGATAGATAGATAGA
>NW_020769320.1:13914338-13933845 GCF_900518735.1 Pseudonaja textilis | reverse complement strand
AATAGAATAGAATAGAATAGAATAGAATAGAATAGAATAGAATAGAATAGAATTCTTTATTGGCCAAGTGTGATTGGACACACAAGAAATTTGCCCTGTTACATATGCTCTCAGTGAAAAGATACATTCATCAAGAGTGAAGAATCATAAGGTACAACACTTAATGATAGTCATAAGGAACAATAAGCAATTGAATCATACTAGGAAACAGTCAATAAAAATAGTAAGGATACAAGCAACAAATATACAGTCATACAGTCACAAGTGGGAGGGAATGGGCGATAAGGAGTGATGAGAGGATGGATCCTTCATAGCACAGAATCCCAACATAGTTGTGCTGAGTGATTCCTGTTACCAAGACTAGATCTCACTGCTGGATAGAAAAGCTGCTGCTTCCACTTGTGTCAAGAAGTAGTGATTGATGAAAATTATGAAAATCTAAAAATTTCCACACCACAAGCCAGGCAAACACCTGGGCACAAACAGACCCCCCGATAACTCCAGCTCAAACACACCCCAACCAGGCACCCAGATGAAACCTAGCTTCCTAATAAATGATAGCCATCCATTTACTCGGAGCGAAGCTGCACTAAAAGCCTCCAATACAGGAACACAATGTTGCCAGCCAATCAAGACAAAAAAAGCCACAAAACAGACAGAAGATATTAGAAACACCAATCAAGCAGAACACAGCAAATTCCAAGACCAATAAACACAGACCAAGACTCCCAATCAGGATGAAGAAAAAACCATTCTGGCACAGCAGTAGGCTAGCCCCAAATTTAAAACTGAAATGGCTGTAAAAGTCTGACTCACAGACAAACACAGTACAGAAGCCTGATGATGGCAGATGAGATTCTGCTGAAACGTTGCTACAACTTTAAAAGCACAACTATAATGACGTGGGAAAATACCCGAACAAAGCTGAATACCATACATGTAAGTACCTGCAAAAACTTAAGAAAACACACACACATACACACACACACACACACACACACACATATATTCAATTTGTGTCATCACATTTGCATATGAATGTTGACAAATTCTGTGCATGTTTTAAAATGCAGGGACATATTCATTGACAGGCAGTCTGTTTGTTTGGTTTGATGGCTGGAATACACTCCCACTGGTTGAAATGTGCATGTGGGTCAATCTGTCTCTCTTTTATATAATTAAATTTGACATGTCCTGCTATCAAAAAATGGCAGTGTAACTTAATTTTTTTTGTTTTTTTTACTGCTGTATTCAAGTGGCAGGAAAGTCTCTGGGATTTTGGAGTTTTAGAACTGATCTGAAAACTGAAGGATGTTGCATCTGCTAACTCCATCTGTAATAAGCTTTGAATTTCAAAACTCGAGATAGAAGGTACAGATATATTTGAACAGAAAATGAGATAAGAACGTACAATTCCCTAACTCTGCAGTCGATACTAAGAACAGTGTGACCTATCAAATTGAATAGGATATTGAATAAAAGAGATTTTGTTTTCCCTCTCTCTCTCGCTAAAGAGATTCTTTCTGAAAATAAAGAAGGGTGATTGCATGGAAGATCTAGTTGGTTTGTCACTATGGAATTTAATTGGATTATATGTTTTAATTTTATTCCTCATGTTATTTCAAACATGTTGGCATATCATACTGCAGATCACAGAGTGTCTTTCACTTGCAATCTAATAAATTAATACAGGCTGGTAGAAATTGTACAGTTAAACAACAAAAGCACATTTCTATTTTAAACAGCTCTAATGTATTGCAATACTAAATATGAGTTAAATATGTATCACACCACAGTACTCAACAAGTACTGTTGAATGAGTCTGAATCCTAGCATTCTTTGAGAAATGTCTTCACTTCCATACAAAATGTTATGAAGCTCCATCAACTCATCCATTCGACCTACTGGAATAGATTGTGTTATTTTCCAAAGTACCAAGTGTGCTGTATTTTATTTTGTAGTTTAGAAGTGAGCTAAGGATTTTGGGGTTTTTTTTTTAAAGGTGTCCTTTAAAAGAAGAGTAAACAGAGCATCCTTATGATAAAGAAACATTTCTTTCTAGTGACCTACACGACAGCTTTGGCAACGTAATAAACCTTTCTAACCTTCTCTCCAGCTATAGGTGTGAGGATATTTCTTCAGAGTATCTTAAGTCTAAAGTATAAGCAAAAAGACCAAGCAATAAAACAAGCCTGACACTTAGTATTTTAAAATGCATGGGATATGAGAAGGATTTATGTTCTGTACCAAAGGATTTTCTTGTCTCAATTTTCCAAACTCTCTTCTCTCCTTTTTGAAGTAGACCAGAAATATACAAAAGATTCTATGATCTAGTTATTCTGAAAACAGACATGGGATTGTTAGTAAATGAGAATGAAGTAAGCAAAAATCTTACTTATATTCCCAATTAATTGGCAGCACCTAGTTCTAAAATAATAATATTTCAGGCTCAGACCTGGGCATGAAGGAGACCTTAAAAAGCCCAGGAGAAATAAAATATGTAAGATATGTGGCATCTGACTGGTCTTCTTTTGACTTGGAAACCAAGCAGGGTCAGATCTGCTGAGGATGTGGATGGGAGAGCATTAATCAAAATCATGTGAAGCATTAGTATCACTTTACAGATCCTTAGTAAGACCATACCAGGAATGCTGCATCCAGTTTTGGTCACCACATTACCACATCAAAAAAGATGTTGAGGTTTTGGAAAAAGTGCAAAGAAGAGCAACTAAGATGACTAAGGGCCTGAAGACAAAAAAACTTATGAAGAACAGTTGCAGGAATTGGGTATGGTTAGTCTAGAGAAAAGGGCTAGGGGTGACATGATAGCGGTATTCCAGTATTTGAGGGGTTGTCACAAAGGAGTGGGGATCAACTTATTTTCCAAAGCACGAGAAAACAAAACAAGAAACAATGGATGGAAACTCATCAAGGAGAAAAACAACCTAGAATTAAGAATAAACTTCCTAACAGTGAGGACAATTTACCTGTGATGACCCAGGGTGGGATACAAAAGCAACAAAGTCACAAAAACAGGTGAAGTCCCTTTAATTCCTTCAACTTGGCTTCAAAGGTCCAATTATCATTGACTGGAGAAAAAACTCCCCCACAAACAGTTGTGAAAAGGAAGAAATGTTGTTCAAACTCAAAATACATATAAATTATAAATAGAAAAAAACAACAACATAAAACACACTGAAGCAATTAATGAGACAAGGCAGGATAAGGGATATCGAAATATACACACTGGGAAGGATACCAGAACTCAGATAAAAAGTGAAACGCTGCCCTGTTTCTCCAACAATACGGCCTCCCCCAATAGGAAGTCCCAGCATGTTTTATAGGCATGAAATGAAATTAAGCCCCTCCCCCCAAATTAAGGCCTATATTAAAACATGCAAAATGGGGGGGGATGGTGGGGGGGGCTTGCCATTAGGAAGTACTTTTGTTGCACACCTGGATATGGTGCTGCCTGCGTTGACCCCGATACGAAGTGCCCCACCCACACCGAGGTCAACATCCAAGCCGTCGCCGCCCACCCACCCACCCAAAGATGCAAGGGGGGGTGAAATTAAGTCACCCCCAGAAAGACGGCCTAGCCATTTTTTCAGGGCTCAAAAAAAAAATAAGACCCGGCCTTATTATATGAGAAACACGGTAGAAATATTTTCATGCTTTGCTTCCAACACTGGGGTATGCACAGTTTGTCCTTTTAAATAGTCCTCACAGCTGCAGCCCATGAAGGGGATCAGGGCCCTTTCCTCCCCCGTAGACCATGCCATTCATGTTTCTCCCTTATCCTTTCCTCCCTGCATGCCTAGGATGAAGAGGGGATGGGCCTGGATCTTCCTCTGACTGCCCAGCTGGCCTATGCCCTTCCCCAGTTTCTTCCACAACCTCCAGAGCCACACTCCCACTCTCTGTTGGCTGTTCCTCTCCCTCAGAGTCAGACTCCAACAGGGCATGACGTAACCAGTGGAACAGCTTTCCTTCAGAAGTTATGGGTGCTTCATCACTGGAGGTTTTTAAGAAAAGACTGGTCAGCCACTTGTCTGAAATGGTAGAGAAGACTAGAAGACCTCTATGGTCCCTTCTAGCTCTATTCTGATTAAACAGAGCATTGGGGAATCTGATATCTATAGACTACACTCTAAAAATGAAAATTAAAAAAAAAAAAAATCTAGAGAAGGGAGATGGCAACCACACAATTTTTCCTTATATTCTTTTTCATTTTGTGTGTGTGTAATTTTGGAGTCAGTTGGTCTCTATATTTATTTATTTAAAACCTTTGTATAGGTTCCCCCAAATTTTTGATGGCTTCCATCCCAACTGTAACGACAATGAATACAGCTACAAACAAAAGGCAGTAGAACTGAAAAACAGAAAAAACTCAGGGCTGTAGCTACACGTTTCATCTAGCTCTCATCGTTTTCTGAATTTAGTGCCTGGGGAAGGTTAGCTCTTGAGTGCTCCCCAGAAGTTTAAAAGGTTAGGATCTATAAATCTTGTAGATAAATATATATGGGTAATCATCAACTTACAACCATTTGACTGTTTGAAGTTACAATAGAACTGAAAAAAAGTGACTTACAACAGTTTTTTTTACATGCCCATTGCAGCATTCCCAAGGTCATGTGATCAAAATTTGGGCACTTGGCAATTGTCCTGTATTTGTAACAGCTGTAGTGTGATTACTATTTGTAACCTTCCCAGCTGGTTTCCAACAAGTGAAGTCAATGGGAGAAGCCAAATTCCACTTAATGGCTGCATGAATTACTTAGCAGCTATGGAAAAGCAAGGTCATAAAACAGGTCAAAACTCACTTAGCAACATTCCTGCTTTGCAAAAGGGCTAAATGGTGGGACTCATATCTGAGGGTGGATGAGTCTGCCTTCTGAGATGAGGTGGACCGATTGCTTTTGTGGTGTGGAGACAATAACTTGGTCCTCAACACCAATAAGACCAAGGAGTTTATAGTGGACTATAGAAGGAACAGATCAGACATCCAGCCCTTGCTTATCAATGGAGACCAAGGGGAGAAAGTAGCCCATTTTAACTTTCTGAGTGTTACCATAAAAGAGCACCTGACCTGGGGTGCTCACATTGCAGCACTGGTCAAAAGGGCCCAGCAGAGATTATACTACCTGAGGTTTCTCAGAAAACAACAACTGAATGAAAAACTGCTGGTGACCTTCTACCACTGCACCATACAGAGTATCTTAACTTGCTGCACCTGTGTATGGTTTGCCAGTTGCACAGTGTCAGATAGGACAGCACTCCAGAGGGTTAATGTCATTGCCCAGAGGATCATTGGTTGCCCTCTCCCCTCTTTGGAAGAGCTTTATAGCTCCCGCTGCCTTAAGAAAGTTCAAAATATTCTCAAAGATCCATCTCATCCTGGGCACCCTTTTTTTGAACTATTACCATCTGGCAGATGATACAGAATAATAATAAAAACAAGGACAAATAGGCTGAAAAACAGTTTCTATCCCAGGGCAGTAACTCTATTGAATTCTACTGTATAGTGCAATATTAATGCAGTATCAGGGGCTTTCAATTCAACTGTATAGAAGGTGAAAGATGTGTGTTTGTGTTTATTTTCATAGTCACAATGTACACCAAAGATGGCATTTAATTTCATTGTACGAGGTGCAATGACAATAAAGAACTACTATTACTACTACAGCTAACAAAAGCAGAGCAGAAGATTGGCCTGGTGGAAGGGAGTGAGAAGATGACCTTGGATCAGGGGAAACATTTCATGCGTTCCTCTGCTGGTTACATCCAGCCAGCTCCTTGTCTTAATGTCCATTTGCCTCAACGTTTCTTTCCCAAGAGAGGCAGGAGTCAGCTTCAAAAATTTTAGCAACTGGTTCTCTGCCTGGTTGCTGGCCACGGTGGGTGTGGCCTAGTCGGCCTCCTGCACCACAATGGGACGGGGAGTTTGGAAGCTTTCCCCGAGCCTCCGGGAGGGCAAAAACAGCCTCTCAGGGCTTTGGAGGCTCTCTGGAAGCTGGAAACGGACCCATTTCCTGCTTTTCTGAACTTCCAGGAGGCCCATTTTTCACCCTCCCTGAGCCTCCGTGCCCACCCTGCACTTACCTACATCCAAAATGGGCCATGTGGGGACTCCTGGGAGGGGAGGGGAGGGGTGGGCGGGGCCAGCCAGGAGTGGGATTTAGGGGTCCTCCAAACTGCACAGAATCTTAGCTAGGGGGCTCCCCCGAACCCCTGCAAACCCCCAGCAGCCCAGCCCTGGCTCCACTGTGGCAGCAGTGAAGCTCCAAGATGGCTTCAGGGTTGACACTGGCACTGTCTTCTTCCTAGAACTGAGTGAATAATTGACCCAAATGAAGAGACAACAACACATTATTTTGTTGTGATCCGCTCAGGGTCCCCTGGCACCGTGAGATGAGTGGCATATAAATAGTGAAGTTCACTCACTATGAGGAGCCGTATATCCAGAAGGAAAAAAAATAAAATAAAATATGGAGAGGCTGAGAGAAGATTTCTGCCTGCCACTGAAAGGGAGGAGGATGAAAAAAACAACAACAACCCTCTCACACAAAGCAGTATTTATTAATGGGATGATGGAGCTGAAAAGATGAGAATCGCTCATCATCTTCGCCATCCCTTGGTTCCGCAGAATGAAAGAAGTCTCATTAACATCTAAATCGGCGGTGAATGGCATGAACCCGCTCACTCTTTTGATTGCCGGTTCTTTCCTTCTGGGAGCAGGGAGGAGAAATTTTGAGTTCTGCTATTCAGGCCTGGGCTTTATTTTGCAAGGTGTAAAGATAGTTGTTTTTTTGCGGGGTGGGGTGGGGGGAGGGAACCCCTTAAATGGGCATTCACGGACAGCTTGAAAACAGGCCAGGCCGAGGCAGATAGTCTTCTCCTTTGGCAGGGTGTGTGGGGGATGCAGAAAACGGGCTTAGGAGGGTTGGCTTCTCTTGAATTGGGCAAAGGAGCCGTTTTGTGACATGCCACGCTGCGGCTTACAGTGGTCCCTCTGTTTGAACACCTAACAATCAAACTCCATGTTCCTGAGAAGAGCAAACTCACTCTCTGTGCACTGTGCTACCCTGGCAACCTGGGAGATTTCCAGCAGAGAGCTAATGGTTTTTTTCCTCCCTCTTTTTTAGCATTAACCCCTTACTAGAGAAACTGGGTCGCATCTCTCTCTCTCTCTCTCTCTCCTTCTCTCTCTCTCCTTCTCTCACTCTTTTTCTCCCCCTCTATTTCTCCTCTCTCGCTCTTTCTCCCCATTCTCTCTTTCTCCCTCTCTCCCCTCTCTTTTCTCCTCTTTTTCACCTCTCTCTTTCTCCCCTTTCTTTCCTCTCTCTCTCCTTCTCACACTCTCCTTCTCTCACTCTCCCCCTTCCTCCTCTCTCTCTTTCTCTCTATTCTTTTTCTCTTCTCTCTCTCTCCTCTTCCTCCCTCCCTCTCTCTGTGACAATGGACAGTTGGTTGCAGAATCAGGATGTGAATGGCATCATTCCTTCAAAACTCTGGTCTTTCACGGAAGACCATGAAAATAGGAATGGTTTCTTCCCACCCATGAAAGTGTGGAAATAAAGGAAGGAAGTTCAAACACTTTCCATTTCACATTGGGAGGGATGTATAAACAACTTAATAACTGGAACCATATACTACTTTGGAGTAGATGCTAATGCAGAAAAAAACAAACCCTGAGCCATGCAGATGTAGGAAATGAAGGATCCTTGGTGCTCTCTGACCTTGGTTGCTTTCTTGCAGATATTTCATTATCATTGATGGTGTCACCTAGTTTGGATAATGAAACATCCTCAAGAAAATAACCATACCCTGGGAGTACCAAGGACCCCTCATTTCAATCCCTAGCTACAAATATTCTTCTTTATTGGTGCTGTAGGAAAGCTGAGTTCATCCACAATAGTCACAAATCAAGAATCTGGTAACATATTTTGCAACATGACATTTTTTACTGAAGGGAATATATTGTCATATTCAGAGAATTGGGACAACATGTTTAAGTTGCAATTCAGATTTATTGTTCAAGCCTATATAGACAAAAAGCTAGACAACCATCTGAATGAAGGCAAATATACATGTCCCAGGATCATGCAGGATCCAATCAGGTTAGAGAGAAGTTTATTTATTTGTTTGTCAAACATGTACAAGATAACAAGTATGAACATAAACAGGAACAAAGGAAGTAAATACAGATAAATGCGGACAGTAAGACAGGGACGGTAGGCACACTGGTGCACTTATGCACGCTCCCTTTAAGGACATCTTTTCGGAAATGGGGTTAGGTCCACGGTAGACAGATTGAGGTTGAAGCTGTGAGGGGGTTGAGGCTGTAACAACCGAATGGGGTAGGGCATTCCAGGCATTGACCATTCTGTTGCTGAAGTCGTATTTTCTGCAATCGAGTTTGGAGCGGTTTACTTTGAGTTTGTATCAGTTGTTTGCCTGTGTATTATTGTGATTGAGGCTGAAGAATTCATTGACAGGTAAGATGTTGTAGCAGACAATTTTGTGAACTATGCTTAGATTGGACCGTGGGCGGCACAGTTCCAGATTGTCCAAGCCCAGAAATTCGAGCCTGGAGGCATAGGGAATTTTGTTATGCCCTTGTTAGAGTCGAACTCTGAGGGAGAGGAGGAACAGCCGACAGGGAGTAGAGGTGTGACTCCAGAGGTTGTGGAGGTGGCTAGGGAAGGGCAGAGGCCGGCTGGGCAGTCAGAGGAAGAACCAGGCCCATCCCATCTTCATCCTAGGACACGCAGGGAGGAACGGAGAAGGAAACAACTTGGCTTATGAAAGAGGAAGGGGCCATGATCCCCCTCATTAGTTGCAGCTGGGGAGAGTAGTATATAAGAGAGACAGTTAAAACAGCGTTGCCAGAAGCAAAGCGTGTTTTATTTTGGGCTGAAGTTACCTTGGTTGGCGTTCTCCCAATAGACTGTGCCTTGTTATTTCCTTGAAGTTGGTAATTACTTATCCTAGTCCATTGTGGAAATTCCTTCATTGTAGTTTGTTTTGGTTTCTTATTTCACCTTTATCTGCTCATTGAGTTCAGACTGTATTGCTTTCTTTTGAAGACTATTTTTGAATAAGTTTAATCTCCAGCTGAGAATTATTGAACAGTGGGGCCAAGTTGGAGGCGTTAAAGGACATTTATTTATGTTTTGGATTTTGTTACATTGGTGTTACACTCTGGTCATCACAGAATTCTATTGTGAGTGGAGGAGTGATGTTTCAAAAGCTTGGAAGACAAAATCTCTAGTCCCAGTGACCAACCTAAGTTGGATCCTAGTCTCATTTAACAGTTTTATTAGATTATGTTACAACATACAGAAAATACAAAAGCAAATAGTAGGAAGAATAGGGGAAGGGAAGGGAAAAGTGAGGTAAAGAAGGGGAGAAAGAAAGAAAAGGTATTCACTTCCAACTCCTTTCAGTGCAATAGACCTCAACTTTTTCCTTTTACATAATAGTTTAAAAATAGCCATTTCTATAATGACAAATCTATCTAATCAGCAAAACCCAAAATCAATGTTTCATTTTTTTTCCACCTCAAGCACAAAGTCCAGAAGTGATTTCCAAGTAGAAATAAAAGTATTTGTATTTTGTTCTTTAATCAAAGCAGCCAAAGAGATCCTAGTCAACTAAAGTTTAGGTCTAAATTGGTGCCAGATAAGAATCAAAGGAAATAAAGAGGGATTGAACCTGGACTGATTGTGACAACATAATGACTCTAAGCTGATGACATACTTAACTCCTACCCCCAGCTCTGCCTACTCTTCTCATACATAATGTTCGTCCACCGAAGAGGAACTTGACATCTAACGGGTTGTGGGCTGTCCATGGTGTGTCCACAGGTGGCCTATATGGGCACAGAATGTTCTGCCACATGTTGGGCAGACATATGTGGGCACCATTGTTGCAGCATTTGCAACTCTGGCTTTGTGGAGAGCTTGCTTCTTTTTTGCTGTAGTACTTTTGTGTTCAAATACATACATACATACATACATACATACATACATACATACATACATACATGTTTGTGTGAGCTACATTTCACCAGTTATTAAACTTTGCCTTTATCTATAGCAATAGCCCTTAGACTTATATACCACTTCACAGTGCTTTATAGCCCTCTCTAAGTGGTTTACAGAGTCAGCGTATTGCCCCCCAACAATCTGGGTTCTCATTTTACCCACCTCGGAAGGATGGAAGGCTGAGTCAACCTTGAGCCTGGTGGGATTCAAACTGCCAAATTGCAGTCAGCCAGCAGTCAGCAGAAGTAGCCTGCAGTACTGCACTCTATCCACTGAGCCACCGTGGCTCATCTATCCTTTCTCATATATTGTACCTCCTCTTCTTTTCCTTGCATGTTTTCTGCCCTTTTCCTTAATCAAAGAAGGATAATTCATTCTACTTGGGAATATATATATTTTCCTTCTCAGGAAGTTATAATATTTTTGATGCTTCTTTTATATCTGTCCAATTTATTTACTTTTTTTTTTTGCTCCAATACAGTGCTAATCAGCTATATGCCCTGAGCTTCCACCAAGAAACAGTTTAGACACACTGTACATCTGATAAAGTGAGATGTAGCTCATGAAAGCTTATGCCTTATAATAACATTTGCTATATAGAAGAAATGCTACCAGACTCTTCCTTGACCAACCCAGTATGAATTTTTATCCTGGCCTGGGCTGAAACCATTCATTGAATGGATTTAATTCCTGGGACCGTGCAAAGAATCACTTATTGATGCATTGAAGTAGCCAAGTTCTTCAGAAGAGTTAGTGAAACTGTTTCCTGGATTTCTGAGATCTTGCCATGTGTCTTCATGCATGCACATTAATTTCACTAGTATTGTCAATGGAAGTGGGATCTTTGGATGCACATGGAGACTTAATCATCCTGACAAAAGCCTTTTAGCAACCACACTCAATCTTCTGAAGGACAAAATTGCTTCATGTTTTGAGTTGCGTTTAGTTTCAATAAATTTCTGTAGCACAAGCTTGAAATGAGGAGTCTCTTGGTGCTCTCTGAGTTTGGCTGTTTTCTTGAAGATGTTTCATTATCCAAATTATGCAACATTATTAGTGATCATTGGCTACCTAGTTTGTATAATGAAACGTCTGCAAGAAAACTAACAAGCTCAAAGAGCACCATGGAACCGTCATAGCAATAGCACTTAGACTCATACACAGCATTTTACAGCCCTCTCTAAGTGGTTTACAGAGTCAGCCTATTGCCCCCAACAATCTGGGTCCTCATTTTACTAACCTCAGAAGGATGGAAGGCTGAGTCAATCTTGAGTCGATGAGAATCATGCTGCTGAACTTCTGGCAGTCAGCAGAATTAACCTGCAATACTGCATTCTAACCACTGCACCACCATGGCGCTCTCATGTGTTTAGTTTGTGCTTAAAGGCTTTATGAAGTGCCCATTTATGTCTGTGACCTATCCCTAATGGCTGTTCCCTTTGTGTATCTGGTTAAAGTTGGTCATGGATATTCTGCATTCATCTTTGCTGCAACTTTAGATAAAATTCCACACAGTTCACTGGTACTTGGCTCAAAAGCACCATCTGCACTCATCAATTGAATTTGGCTTGTGTCCTTTAGGCAGTAGATTTCCTTGCAAATGTTAGCCCAGTTTGATAAAAGCAAATAACAAATTATTGTTAGAGAATGGGAGGCTGGGAGACCCTCAATCCAGCTTCAGAATTTGAAAGAGTTGGATTTAACTACTCCGGCGACAACACAGGGTAAATCATATATCCTTCCAATCTCCTAATCTAATCCATGCTTATGTGTATCAGGTAGTCTTTGCAAAGCTCTACTAACTAAATTATTACTCTGTCCAAATGAGAGGACCATTCCTTCTTCTGCCACCATTTTGGTTTCTATTTTGCAATTATTCTGCTTTTGTAGAGATTTTTTTCAGGGGACTGGCAGAGGGAATTAAACTGCCCTTCTACCAAAAATGGAGCAACTGGTTCCCTGCCTGGTTGCTGGGTGGACATAGCCTAGTTGGCCTCCTGAACCTCAGCTGGTGTTCTTGCCCTCCCTGGGCTCCGGAGCCTCTCTCATTTCTGGCCTTCTGGAGCCTATGGAAGGGTGCACAAAGGGAGGCTCAGCCAATCTCATTGTCCACATGCTGTACTCTGACAATAAAGATAATAACTTTGCTTTTGTCAAGAAGTTGGACCTATGCTTTCTGCGGGATGTTTTCTGCCCTGTGTCCTTTCCCTGTTGAACCCAGGCACAGGCTATTGGGGATGAGTCTGTGTTGTCTGCATCTCAAATCGAAGCACCAATGGTTCCTGTAGTTTGCAATTTTTTTTCTGGAAATCCTGCACCATTCAAACGGTGTTCATTCTAAAGTTCAAAGTCCAGCTAAATGTCTATGGAGATTCTCAGTTATACAGGTCATGGATGTTCCTCTTTTTATTTTTCCCACTTGCAAACATGCTGTTGCTTACCCTTTTCCAGGGGTAGGCCAGAATATATGTGACATCCCAACAATTTGTTTTCTTTTCAACACAGTGCTAATCTGTTAAATACTGTATATGGAGCTCCGATGAGGCAGAAGAACGGCTGTGATATTCATTTCTGAGGCTCGCAGTACAGCAAGGAGTTGTATAGGTTTTGGACCCGCTCCCAGTTCTACCTCTCTTCTTGGAATTCATTTTGGAGTCAAATTATGAATGGCTGTGCATTTCTGCTGAGAAAGAGTCCATTTGCCAGAAACAAGCAAATTGCACAGAATAATTCAGCTGGATTTTTGCTGTCAAACATCCTACTACACCTGGCCTGCTGCCCTGCTTTTGTTCCAATCCTGGTTAAGAGCAGTATTCTAATCTTGCTGTTTTGATCCATGGGCAGTCATTATCTGAGGAATTGAGATGGACGGGTAGGAAGCCAATGGGCAGACTCCGGCTGTTCTCTCTCTTGTCAGGGCTATTAAAAAAGAAAGCTTGGCATCGGACTGTAAGCAGAAGCATTGGATGCTAAGCGTGAAACTTGCACAGATGGAGTAGACATGGCCAAAGGTGCAAAAAGGGAAGCACTCCCATTTAAGTTCTGTTTGGTCTGCAGCAATTAGCAGATGGCAACGTGAAATCCATGCCATGCAGGGTCCCTGCCTGAAGATCAGAACTCTTATTAATGTTTAGGATAGTTTAGCGTCTGTTGGAATTGGTGGTGGCAATGATATTTGGCCACTTGAGAAAAATATCCCTAGCTGTATGCTTGCTTTAGAATAGAATAGAACAGAATTCTTTATTGGCCAAGAGTGGTTGGACACACAAGGAATTTGACTTGGTGCAAATGCTCTCAGTATGCATAAAATAAAAGATACATTTGTCAAGAGTCAAGAATCATAAGGTACAACACTTAATAATAGTCATTACCTATTAATAATGTTCAATAACACTAAGGAGCTTGCTAGGGGCAAGTAAACCTTAATTTTCTGAGCTTTTTGTTCTGGATTATGGTCTTGGGTGATCTGATATGATTGCTAGGCAGTTTTAATGGAAGCTGGAGTTACCACATTTACCACACAACTCTTGTTGCACCGAAGGTGCTTTTTCAAGAGGCAACTGGACTTCCTGGTTTTTCTTTGAAGTCGTCTCGCTTCTCATCCAAGAAGCTTCTTCAGCTCTGACTGGTTGCCTCTTTAAAAAGCACTTTGGGGATAACCATGACCCGGATGACTGAGAATCTCCATAGACAACTCTTGTAGTAGTGCTTAAGGTGTAAATTTCAAGGTGGTTATGGGAATAATGATAAATGGAAGTATATGGATTTGAAAACCCAAATTTCCTAGGCGGATGAGAGCTAGGAGACCTCAAGGCTATGGGAAGTGAGGAAAAAGAGAGTTGTGCTCAGAGTAGATGGTGGAATTTTTTTAAAATGTGCCACCTAACTTCTCAGACATACATATTTTTCATGGGTCTCCAAAAATAGTAGCTAAAGATAGTGATCCTTCCTTTTTGTTATGTCTTTTTTGAAAGAACAAAGACATCACAGCATCATTCCTCAATCTTTTTTTTTTCAGCAGTTTAGGCCTTATTGACCACATTTTCTGTATTAGCATCTTTATTGTAGAAATGCCAGGTATTTGCTAATGTTTTGGTGCATTTCCAGTTGTGCTTCCTAGCAACTTCACAAAAATTCAGCCAGCCTGAAGATAAAGGGAAGTTTCAGCCAACCAATACTTTTTATCAATATTTGTAGTAGCTCAGGATTGACATGAGGGGTCCTTGGTGCTCTCTGAGCTCTGCTTGTTTTCTTGCAGATGTTTCATTACCTAACTAAAAAACATCATCATTGCTAGTAAGGAGTGCTGTTCGATGTCAGTTTATTTTCTGATGCCTTGCCTGTTTGTGTATGTGAGGATAGCCTTAGAGAGTCCTTGGCTGGGCTGTTTACTGATGGCTCTTCAGCAGCTTCTTGATTGGGGTGTTGCTTACTTGATTGTTGGTCTGTAGTTAACCATGGAGTTAATCTATACTGATCTGTGTGCTGATTACTAGTGGACAAGTGTTGGGATCTTTTTGTTCTCAGCACCCAGATCAGCACAGATAAACCCCAAGGTTAACTTCAGACCAACAATCAAATAAACAACACCCTAATCAAGAAACTGTCAAAGAGCCAACAACAAACAACCCAGTCAAAGAATCCCTAAGACTTCATCCACCCACACAGACAGGCAAGTCTACCAGAATATAGAACTGACAGCAAACAGCACTCCATACTAGCACTGATGAAATTACCTAGTCAGGATAATGAAACGACTGCAAGAAATCAAGCAAGCTCAGAGAGCACCAAGGACCACTAGTGCTTTTTATCGATCCAAGAAGTGGAACAGCTTGCCTTCAGAAGTTCTGGAGGCTCCATCACTGGAGGATTTTTAAGAAGAGATTGGATGGCCATTTTTTTTTTTTTTTTTGTCAAACATGTACAAGATAACAAACATAGGTATGAACATAAACAGGAACAAAGGGAGTAAATACAGATAAATGGGGACAGGAAGACAGGGGCAGTAGGCACGCTGGTGTGCTTATGCACAGACCCCCTTTTGTAAAAAATAGACTTTATTGAACTTTTATTACATTAAAAACGTAAGAAATATATCACTCAATAACAGCTATTTGTAGTGCTTATCATATGACAATAATTTGTGCATTATTTACAGGTATTCAATTATGCATAATTACATTCTTATTCTATCCATTACTTTTATTTAATAATTACCTATCTTTAATCTATCTCCAATCTACCCAGCTATACCATTGTTCCCACATCTTATAAAATATTGAAGCTTCTTTATCTTTAGCGTTAATTTATCCATTTCAGCACAGTTCATAATTTTTTGTATAACCAATTTCTCTGCAGGTATATATGGCTTTTTCCAACATCCCTTTATGGACCTCTTAGGAATGGGGTGAGGTCCATGGTAGACAGTTTGAGATTGAAGCTGTGAGGGTTTGAGGCTGTAACAATGGAGTCGGGTAGGGCATTCCTGGTATTGACCACTCTGTTGCTGAAGTCATATTTTCTGCAATCAAGTTTGAAGCGGTTTACCTTGAGTTTGTATCAGTTGTTTGCCCGTGTGTTATTGTGGTTGAAGCTGAAGAAGTCATTGACGGGCAAGATGTTATAGCAGACAGTTTTGTGAACTATGCTTAGATTGGACTGCAGGTGGCACAGCTCCAGATTGTCCATTTGTCTGGAAGGGTATAGGGTTTCCTGCTCAAGCAGGGAGTTGGATAAGAAGGCACCTTCCAACTCTTTTATTATTTTATTCTGATAAATTAATCAGTCAGATTTATTCCAAGAGAGCTAACACAGGCTCTGCTTAAAATAAGATTAAACGACAGAAGAACAGAATTCAGATTTCATTCTGGCATTTTGTTTAAGGACAGGGTCTAGCAAGAAAAAGACAGTGATTGGATTCTTTACCGAAGTTGAGTCGCCGTTGATTGAGAAGTTGATTGCAATGGGAATTGGATGTTTAAGAAATGTGGGTAGTAAAATAAGAAGATATAAGGTCAAGAATGAATGGAAGCCGAATGAACGTGGACTGAATAGAAAACTGAGCAGCCAGTATGGGAGAAAGACAGGAAGATGGTTTGATTATATAGAGAGAAGCAAGGAGGATCAAATGGCAAAACAAATGCATAAAGGAAGAGAGAAGGGATAAAGAAAATGTCAGAGATACTGACATTTACGCATCCCTTGTTATTTTATGGGTACTGCGAGGGAAAAATGCTATAGCAGCTAATAGGAAAAATATATTTAAGAGCACTATGAAAGCAGAAGAACTGACATAATCCTTCTTCTTTCTTAAACAAAAAGTATACCCGTGCTTTCTTCTACCTTAATGGAAATATGGAGTCCAAGGTTTCCAAGATTGTGGAAACTCAGGAAAATTCCAAAAGTAAATTTCACACCCCGTGGCATTATGCTGGACTAACATTGGCTTTGTGTGGGAAACTGTTTTGGAAATACTGAACCCAATTTATGGGCTGTGGCTAAAGTAGGGACAAAGTTGTGTAGCTCTATCTCAAGATAGAATTAGCAGGATGGAATTTTGCTAGAAATCATAGGTTTGTAGAGCTGGAAAGATCTTCTATCCAACTTCCCGATCAAGGCAGAAGACCTCATATTCTACTGGATGTATGGCTGTCCAATCTTTCCTTGAAAACCTCCAGCGATGGAGACAACTCCCACAATTCTGTAAGGCAAGTTATTCCATTGATTATTATTTTTTTCTAACTGACAGGAATAGTTGCCAGAAACACAGGATGAATTTGTAAAGCAATTAAAAGAAGAACACCATTAATACTGTACGTCTGAGTTAGGATGGGTTTTATGGCAAACATGAAACTCCACAGAACCTCATTTGTGGCTCAGTACTCCAAGAGTGAACCTGAATATTTAGAACAGAGGATAACAGGATGAAAGGGGCCTTGGAGGTCTTCTAGTCTAAACCTCTGTTCAAGCAGGAGATCCTATACCATTCCAGACAAATGGTTGTCCAATCTTTTCTTGAAAACCTCCAGTGGTGAAGCACCGCAACTTCTGGAGGCAAGCTAATCCATGGATTAATTGTTCTCATTGTTCTCCTGACTTCTAAGGTGGCTCTCTCTGTGTCTCATGTAGGCTGTTTTGTTTTTCTCATGCAGTTCCTTAATAGGAAATCAGAAGATGAAATTATTTAGAGAGTTGCTGAAAGCGCATAGGGCTTCCCACCTTTTACAAATCACAAATTTGCTTTTCTAAACCTTTTCACTTCAATGGAAGTCATTGGACCCTCTCCCCCAAGAAAAGCAGAGACTAAGCAGTGTTATGGAAGAGGTTGTTTGTTGTTGAGGTCATGTCCTCAACAGGATTTAAAAGGTGACCAACAGCTATGGTAGAGTTGCACTGCTAATAAGGCAGCCAGTCATATAACGAGCGTTTTGCACTAACACTTTCAACGTGATGGAACCAGGTGGGTAATTTCATTCCTCTCCTTTTTCACACTTGCACAGCCTCAAAATAGAGAAACATGCATGAAAGGCCTCCCTTCCTCCCAATTCCTGGAACATAAGGCCTTCAAAAATAATGCTGGAAACAGGGAAGGTGCAGGCATCTGTCCAACACGTTATCTCCCTCTGATTGGTTTGGTCCATGTTTGACCACCTGCCTAGTGAGAACATCTTTCAATGCCTGATTTTGCCAAGGGAGAGGAGCTCTTTAAAGCAGCCTGGAACTGCTCCACCTGGCTCGTCTCCTCTGTTGCTTTCATTGAATGGAGAATGCAGGACTCCATTCTAGAGCAGGACTTGTTGCCTACATTAAGCTTGTTTGTCATTTGTCCTCTTCTTCCAGCTACAGGCCACGGCTCAGGATGAGACTCGATTATTATGCTGAAAAAGAATTGATTCAGCAGAGAGGTAGAGGTCAAAAAAAATTGCAAAAACCTATTGGGATCAGGGGTGGGATTCAACAAGCGTTACTACCGTTTTGGTGATTACATTTTGCACTTTTTTTCTTTCTTGCTTTCTTCTCTTTCTCTTTTATTTTCTATTTTTCTCTCTTTCTTGCTGTCTTTCTTCTTCTCTTTCTCACTCTCTCACCATCCATCCATCCATCCATCCATCCAGGAAGAGTTGTCTGATAGATCTGGGTGTGTATGTCAATCCATGTTGTGTGCAGTGCTCTGAGCTCTTTAAAATCTTCCAGTAAGATGCAATTATTGGTGAATTCTGCTACATTGTCTCTTGTCAAATAGTTTGATTCAGCCAAATTATAATAGCTTTTACATGTCTTATATCCAGTGATGGGATTCAACCAATGTAACAACTGGTTCGGTGAGCGCAGGCTGTTTGAAAACTGCTCATTTTCAGCTCTAAAAACTTACTTTCTCCTGCAGCCCCAGTGAGTAAAACCACCGAACTGCCAACCTTTCTGATCAACAAGCTCAGCGTCTTAGCCACTGAGCCACACGCCCCCCATCATTCTCTTTATTATCTGAAGATCTGCCATTGCGTCCATTTTAGGGCTACATTGTCTTCCAGAGAATATTTCATATCATGAAAAGTAATACAGGTAGCCCTTGACTTAGGTGAGAACAATGGTTAAAGTGAGGTTTGCTCCATTTTATCATCTTTCTTGCTACAGTTGTTAAGGAAATCACTGCAGTTGTTAAATTAGTAACACGGTCATTAAGTGAATCTGGCTTCCCCTTTGACTTTGCTGGTCAGAAGGTCACAAAAGGGGATCATATGATATCAGGACATTGCAACCCATCATAAATAGGAGTCAGTTGCCGAGAATCTGCATCTTCATCATGTGATCCTGGTGCCACAGTCATAAATGTGAAAAACGGTCATAAGTCACTTTTTGTCAGTGTCGTTGAAACTTTGAACTGTCACTAAATAAACAGTTATAAGTTGAAGACTACTTTTAGATTGGCAACATAAGGAGGAAAAAGCCTGGCATACAAAAATAGAACTGCTTTCCCTAGTAGCAAGACTTTTCTCAAATTTGTCTATTACTTTCAGTCATTCTTCCAGAGAATTAATTATATCTCTAATTAAACTCCTGCTGAAGTCATTGGGGTGTACTACCCAAACAGCATGCATAGGATTATATTAAATCTCTCTCTCTCTCTCCCTCTCCCTCTCCCTCTCCCTCTCTTTTTCTTTCTCTCTCTTCCTCCCTATTTATCTACCACCTACCTACTTACCTACCTACCTATCTATTTCTCTATCTATCTATCTATCTATCTATCTTCTATGTATCCTCTATATATGTATCATCTCTATCATTCATCTATATCATCATCATTATCTATCTCTAGCCATCTTCTATCTATCTATCTATCTATCTATCTATCTATCTATTTATCTTTCTCCTCTTTCAATCATCTATCATTACCTTATATCTATCTCTATTTAATATCTATCTATCTATCTATCTATCTATCTATCTATCTATCTATCTAT
>NW_020769320.1:13849797-13877649 GCF_900518735.1 Pseudonaja textilis | reverse complement strand
AAGGAAGGAAGGAAGGAAGGAAGGAAGGAAGGAAGGAAGGAAGGAAGGAAGGAAGGGCTGAGGGATAGAACGCAAAAGAAAGAGAAAGAGAGATTGGAATTATCATGAAGAGCTAAAGGCTGCCTTGGTTTCTTGAGGAATTTGTTTTCCTGAATAAACCTGAAAGACTCAATGCAACCATAGCACTTAGCCTGTCCTTGCACAAATTTATCAGCAACTCCATTTATAGGACAAGCCTTTGTCCCTTGCACCCTCTTAAAAGCCTCTCTTGATATTGATTTTAGAAGCTTTCATGTACCAGCAGCTTATGAATTTTTATCACGACATGTAAAAAAAAAAAAAGTAGTAATAGTTAATACTATGGGTGGTAAGTGAGCAGTCCTTCTAATTACACCAAAAGAAAAGGTTCTATCCTTAAGATACGAATAAACCTCAATAAATAAACAGTTGCAACATTAAGAAAACTGCAGGGATTTGGGGTCAAGAGGGACATCACTGAAAGAGAAGTAAAGCAGCTTAGGCAATAAAAGCTCCCCCCCCCACCACCACCCTTGACATTGTGCTTCTAAAATTACATTTACATTATTTTTATTTAATTCTTTGACATGATCTCTTACTAGAATATGATTACTGGGTGAGTGAATGGGATGGGCAGATTTTTCGGGCAACTTCTGAGCTTTTGGTTAATTCTTTTAGTCTCCCAAGAGCTAATGGGGATCGAAGTGACCCACAAATGCAGACTTGTCATTTGGGACTCTAGATGTAGATAGACGACCTAGCTGTGGGAAAGAGAGAATGGAGTTGTAGCCGTTTGTGTGTTTGTTTGTTTGTTTGCCACAATTTATTTAAGTGATGAAGATCGCTGCCCAGTTACCAAAATTTGCAGATGATACAACAGTGGTGGGACTCATCTCTGCGGGGGATGAGTCTGCCTACCGAGATGAGGTGGACCGGTTGCTTTTGTGGTGTGGAGACAATAACTTGGTCCTCAACACCAATAAAACCAAGGAGGTTATAGTGGATTATAGAAGGAACAGATCAGACACCCAACACTTGCTTATTAATGGAGACCGAGTGGAGCAAGTGGCCAGTTTTAAGTTTCTGGGTGTTACCCTAAAAGAGGACCTGACCTGAGGTGTCCACATTGCAGCCCTGGTCAAAAGGGCCCAGCAGAGATTATACTACCTGAGGCTTCTCAGAAAACAACAACTGAATGAAAAACTGCTGGTGACCTTCTACCGCTGCACCATAGAGAGTATCTTAACTTATTGCACCGGTGTCTGGTTTGCCAATTGCACCGGGGCAGATAGGAAAGCACTCCAGAGGGTTAATATCATTGCCCAGAAGATCATTGGTTGCCCTCTCCCATCTTTGGAAGAGCTTTATAACTCCTGTTGCCCTAAGAAAGTTCAAAACATTCTCAAAGATCCATCTCATCCTGGGCACTCTTTTCTTGAACTATTACCGTCTGGCAGACAGTACAGAATAATAAAAACAAGGACCAATAGGCTGAAAAAATGTTTCTATCCCAGGGCAGTAGCTCTTTTGAATTCTGCTATATAGTGCAGTGTTGATGCGGTGTTGGGGGTTTTCGGTTCAATGTATGGAGGGTGAAGGATGTTTGTTTGTGTTTATTTTCATGGTCATGATGTGCACTGAAGATGGTGTTTGATTTCATTGTATGAGGTGCAGTGACAATAAAGTAAAGTAAACTAAACTAAAAGGATGAAAAGCAAAAATATAGTAGTTAAACACTAACTGTAAAAAAACTATGACGGGACAAATACAACTCAAAACACCATTTCTTCACAAGATTAAACTGATGCTCCAGGTACATTCATCTACCCTCTTAACTAGGGGTCTTCAAACTTGATAGCTTTAAGACTTGTGGACTTCAACTCCCAGAATTCCTGCTCCAGTCATGTCAGCTCAGGAATTCTGGGAGTTGAAGTCCACAAGTCTTAAACTTGCCAAGGTTGGAGACCCTTGTTCTTAACTCATGGTTGAGAGAAAACCAAGATTTTAAAGATACACGGAGCCCTCAGAATATTGTGGGTGGGGATGGAAGGAGGCTGAAAACAGGACATTGGGATGAAGATGGCCTTGAATCATTGGGAGAGGGAAGCAGGGATCAAAACAGGGACAGTCTGTTGGATGTCTTGAGATGAGGGGGGCGCACTCTCAGAAATAGCTTGTCTAATAACTATATCGGCTTGGTGCCAGTCTTATTCCTCGATCACAACTTTCAATGAATATAGGTAGTCCCTGACTTACAACAGTTCATTTAGTGCCCTTTCAAAGTTACAATGGCACTGAAAAAGTGGACTTATAACCGCTGTCATACTGATGCCCATTGTAGCATCTTTGTGGTCAACTGGTCAATGTTCAGATGCTTGGCAGATGCCTCATGTTTATGACGGTTGCAGTAATCCCATGGTCACGTGATCCCCTTTTTCCGACCTTCTGACAAGCAAATTCAATGGGAAGGCTTGGTTCAGTTAACAACCATGTTACTAACTTAACTACTGCTTGATTTGGGGTTTTACCAGTTATATAGACTTGTCGTTATATAGACTAGTTCATACAATTATGTCAAAGTGAAAAGTTGACGTTTGATTGTAATGCTTTATTCTTCTGCACCAAAGCAAGTCAGAAGTCAATACCTTTTTATTCTTTTTCTCTTTTTCTTTCTCTCCCTTTCCCTTTTCCCTTCCCTATTTTCCTTACTACCTTGTTTCCCCCAAAATATGACCTACCTTGAAAGTAAGACCTACCTTGATTTTTACACATGCACCCCATATGAGCCCTACCCCTGCAAAATAAGCTCTAAAAATATAAGACAAGGTCTTATTTTTGAGGAAACACAGCATTTACTTTTGTATTTTCTTCACATGTTATTTTATCAACTAATTAAAAAAAACTACTTAAAAACAGCCACCACCACTTCAGTGATTCACTTAACAATTGTGGCAAGAAAAATGGGACAAAACTCACTTAACCAATGTCTTGCTCAGCAACAGAAATTTTGGACTCCATTGTGATCGTAAGTCAAGGACTGCCTGTACACACTTCCGATATCAAGAGGAGCAAAGCCTGCCCTCTCTCCTCCCATGTGGAATGAAATTTGGCTTCACGGGTTTCAACCCGGCAGTTGAAATTTGAGAGGAAACCTTTATCATCAGGCAGTCAAGCAGTCCCAGTGATTCATATCTCTGTCACATCCTTTCCAACCACCGCTTGCTATGGGCTACGCAGTTTGTAGATGTCACACATCAGATACAGTTCACTCTGAATTCCCGAGAGAGAAATATGCTGATGCTGCATTAGTCATGTCCTATTTTCTCCTTGATGGCTCCCATCAAAGCTGCCAGACTACACATCTTAGGAGCTGGCCTTGCGTTGTGGCTTTGCACTTTTATAGGGGCGACCACTATTCATGAAAACAGACTTATCCAGATGGTCACCTTCAGGGATGGAATTAAGTCCTGATATGCATAAATATACACCCGACCAGAGGAGAATTAAGTAGCTGTCATCGGCTGATCTCAACAGTGATGTTCTATTTTGTTGAAGGGTCTCCAGGGAATTCGGAGCTGTGGAATAGTGTGTAAAATATTATTGTAAAATAATACTGTGTATGTATGTACGTATGTAGAAATATTATTTTTTTTTAAATGTAGGATAACAGCAAACCGTATCTATGAGATCCTTGGTGCCAACAGAAGAGAATATTTATAGCTCAGGGAAGAACATATCTATGTTATTCCTGTTCTGACCAAGGCTTCCTGAGACAGTAACAATCACATGCTTAGTTTTCAAAATCCTCTTAATTTCAACAGCTGTGAATTATATACATTCACAGCCCATAAGGAGTCCCAAACAGTTTTTGAATAGTCTTAACAGAAGTCTGCCACAGTCTTTTCGGGATAAGGCTGATAAGCACCCACCTTTATCTCCCTTGAAATGCTGCCAAGGACTAAATTGCCAATTAGCTGTACAAGGCCAAACAGAGCACAAAGTAAACATGGAGTTTCAAAGTTAAAACTGATCAGAACAAAGTTGCTCCCTGCAAAGGGGCAATCTTCTCCAAGCCTTACTCCCGAGTCTCCCCTTTTGTCTTAACTGTTCTTGCCTTCTGGCAGCTCTGCACAAGCGCACATTGGGAACAGGCTCCCCCTGCTCCTCTGCCTCGCTGATGTCAGATTCTGGAGGCTCTGGAGTCAGCACATAATGCTCAGGTGGCCCTGGCCCCATCTCTGTGTCAGACGGAGATCCCTCATCTGAGCCCTCCCCAGACTCCAGGACTGGCCCATGTTCCTCCCCACTGTCTGACTCTGTTGCCATCTCTGCAGGCTGCTGGTGAACCACAGCAATTCCCTGGAAAATTATTCGGAGTCACCAAATAATAGAATCGAGTTGAACTCTATTCCAAAAGATTTCCTCACTCTGGCAGTAATAAACTGGATTATTATGGATTTAGGAGATTCTCGTGGAAATTCTCCATAAACAGATTTTGTGAGTGGGATCCAATTAAGTTATAGTATCCAGGAGGTTGGCTTAATACAAAACCAGGAGGTTGGTTTCGTACAGAACATACACTCGTCATGTGCTAACTCTTAATACAGGTAGTCCTCAACCGACGACCACAATTAAGCTCAACATTTCTGTTGCTCAGTGAGACATTGGTTGAGTGAGCTTCATCCCCTTTTATGACCTCTCTTGCCACAGTTGATCAGCAAATCACTGCAGTGGTTAAGATAGCAAGACAGTGAATCTGGCTTCCCCACTGACTTTGCCTGTTAGACGGTTGCCAAAGTAGATGGCCTGACCCCAGGACATCACAACCATCATAAATATAAAACAATATTTGCCAAATAGTGCCTAAATTGTGACCACGTGACCATCAGAGGGATGCTTCAATGGTTGTTAGTATGAAAAATGGTCATGGCTCCCTTTTTTCAGTGCTGTTGTATGTAACTGAATGGTCACTAAATGAACTGTTCTAAATCAAGGACTCCCCGCATGGGTCAGAAGCTGCAACTCACCCCCCAACCCAAATATCCAACCTATGAAATTCAGTTTGATTTGATGACATCATTAGACAGGGTGCAATTGCAAAACTCTAGTCTGTTATATATTAATTGAAGTGTTGGAATAGCAAAAGCAACAGCACTTAGACTTATATACTGCTTTACAGCCCTCTCTAAACAGTTTACAGAGTCAGCCTCTTGCCTCCAACAATCTGGGTCCTCATTTTACCAACCTTGGAAGATGAAAGGGTGAGTTAACCTTGAGCTCATCAGGACTGAATTGCTGGGAGTTGGCAGAATCAGCCTGCAATACTGTATTCTAACCACTGGGCCACCACGGCTCTAAATTATGTTCACAGTCTTATAAAAATAAAGGTGGGAGCCTGGTGAGATTTGAACTGCCAAATTGCAGGCAGCCGACAGTCAGCAGAAGTAGCCTGCAGTACTGCACTCTAACCACTGCAACACCACATCTCAGAACCAAGAGCCCATGGCGGTAAACTTAAAAAACATATTCCCAAATTGTGTTAAAAAATAGGGTTTTTAGACCACAAAGGGATGGCTCACCCCTGCTTTAAGCTAAGCCCTTTTGTATATGTAGTTTTTCTCCAAATAGTTAAATAAAGAGTAAAATGCCAAATTAAAATGACTTGTCACTTTAAATAATCTTCTTTTCTCTGAACACCATTCAAAACAAAGAAAAAAAACAAATACGAGAGAGTAAACAAATCATGCTTTGATTTTTCTTTTCCATAAGAGAAATCTCAGTGCGGTGAACAGCATCCTTCCCTTTACATGGGTCTAATCAACTTCTTAAATATGCCGGCGTGATTGTAGCAGCAATTGTGATTCAGAATAGGTGAAGTGGGAACTTCACAATCCTGTCACAAGAATATAAACTGATTACTTCTGTCACTTGTTCCTGGTGGAAGCTAAAATTGAAACAGTCACGGTTTTCTTTTGGTCACAGTGTAATCAAAGTAATTCTTATTTCATAATTTAAATAAGCAGGCCAACCAAGCCGTTCTTGCACTGCAAAATTGGTTTCCCTCCTCAAGACGATTTGAAGCAACCCAACACAGAGTGAAAATAAATAGGATGTTCCAATTAAGTCAGGAGTGTCAAACTCAAATTTCACTGAGGGCCACATCAGGGCTGCGGTTGGCCTTGGGGTGGGGAGCTGGACTTGGTGCCGTGGTGGTATTCTACCGGTTCGGCATGGTTCTACCGAGCCAGTAAGGGCGGTGAGCACTGGAGACTGAACCAATTCTCTCCACCACTCTGCTGTTGAGCTCACCTGCTCACCTGGGTTCCCATACTCACCTTTATCCTCTGCTTTTCAAGTGCAGCTGCTTTGCACAGCACAGCAGAGTGACACACAGCATCTGCTGAAGTGACCGGGAGAGTGCAGGCTTGCAGGAGGTGAGTTGGAACACCTCTGCGCCTGTGCAAACACCTCTGGGCCTGCACAAAGTGTCCATTTGGCATGTGAATGCACACATACTTGGTGCATGCCCAACAAGCCACACCCACCGAACTGGTGGTAAAACTTTTTGAATCCCACCACTGACTTGGTGGGCATGTCCAGGTTGATGCCACTCATGGGGTGTGGATGACTCAGTGGGTGTGGCCAGCTTGACACCACTCCCCAAGCTGTTGAGATGTTTCCTCTTTGCAGTTTGGTAGACCGGGCTGAAGCCTTGCTGGCCTGATGTTTCTGCATTGGGTGGACTGGGCTGAAGTGATGTGGGTAGACTCGGCTGAAGCGATGTAGGCCGGCCCCTTACATTTTCCATGACGGCCCTGCGGGATGGATCCAACCACATAGCGGACTAGATGGGCCTTGAGTTTGACACAGGGGTAGAATTCTACCGGTTTGGCTTTTACTTCCTGCTTTTGAGGCTTCCTGCATCGTGCGGCACAGTGGATTGCCGCGCGTCAGCTGTTGTAGATACAGGGAGAATGCAGGATTGCAGAAGAAGGTCAGCATCAAACCCTCGGTGCACGCTCAAAGCACGCATTCACCATGCATGCATGCAAGGCACATGCACACCCACAAAGCACGTCCAGCAAGCCACGCCCACCGAACCAGTGGTAAAACAATTTGAATCCCACTACTGGTTTGACACCCCTGAATTAAGTCAAGCTGAAATCTGCATGATTACTGTAAATGGGCATATTCGTGGAGGGGTACTTTTTTTAAAAGGAACAATATTACCTAGATGTCTGCAGGAAGACACTGACTACTCTTAAGTCCATTGCTCTGGCTATGAGTAATCCCTTTGGAATTACTCTGTGTGATGACTGGCCCAGAAGTGCCCCAAGATTTTCTCCAGATGTCAGCTTGGAGGAGGATGAACCAGTCCCAGGCATGTCAGGAACGGAATTGGTTGATGGCTTCGACCAGAAATCAGAGAAGGATTTGGCTTAAGTATTTTGTTAAGCATTTATCAAAATGAAATTCAATGTAGAGAAAAGTAAAGTCCTACACTTAGGCAAAAAAAACCCAAAAGTGCACATACAGACTGGGTGAAACCAGGCTCAATAGCAGTAAGTGTGAAAGGGATCTTGGAGTTTTAGTAGACAACCAGCTAAAAATGAGCCAGCAGTGTGCAGCAGCAGCCAAAAAAGCTAATGCAGTCCTAAATTGTGTTAACAGAGGGATTCAATCAAGATCAAGTGAGATACCAATACCACCCTATAAAGCCTTAGTAAGACCACACCTAGAGTACTGCATCCAGTTTTGGTCACCACACCATTAAAAAGATGTTGAGACTCTATAAAATGTGCAGAGAAAAGCAACCAGGATAATTAGGGAACTGGAGTCTAAAACATATGAAAAATGGTTACAGGAACTGGGCTTGGCTAGTTTAGTGAAAAGAAGGACCAGGGGAGACATGATAGAAGTGTTCCAATATTTGAGGGGATGCCACAGAGAGGAGGGGGTCAAGCTACTTTCCAAAGCACCTGAAGGCCAAACAAGGAATAATGGATGGAAACTGAACAAGGAGAGATTCATCCTAGAAATAAGGAGAAACTTTCTGACAGAGAGAACAACCAACCAATGGAACAGAAATTGCCTTCAGAAGTTCTGGGAGCTTCATCACTGGAAACTTTCAAGAAGAGATTGGACTGCCATTTGTCAGAAATGGTGTAGGGTCTCCTGCTTGGGCAGGGGGTTGGACTAGAAGACCTACAAGGTCCCTTCCAACTCTGATTATCTGTTATCTGTTATGTTAAGTACAGCTGCAGCAGGACAGCCCTGAGTCTCCAGGTGAAGAAAGCATGCACCTGTAGCCCATTAACGATGAAGAGGAGGAAGAACTGCCTTCTGGACCTCTGATCCAAGAACACACAGGGCAGAGGAAAGGCAGGAATAGTGAAGGTCAGCCTGATTATTTGTGAGGAGGCAGCCTTGCCTCTCTTGATGGGCTGCACTGGAAGCTGACTATTTAGCACAGCAGACAGATGGAGGCCATTCTGGGAATAAACAACATGTTCACTTCCTGGCTCTCTGTGTCCTGGTTGTTGTGATTCCTGCCTTGCCTTGGACTGTGTCTTGTGAATTTAATTTTGCCTGGTGGATTTGTCTCCTTTGGGAAACTTTCCAATGCCTTGTAGACTCATTGGCCATTTCTCTGTGGACTAGCATCGGTCTGCTTGTGGCTGGACTTAATTGGGACAGTTCTGGATTTTTGGTGAAGGGAATTTGCTGGGGACCATTAATGAAACCAATGTTATGTGTATGCGTGAGTGAATGGGACAGCACACTCTGGCCTGTAAATCTGTGTTCCATTCCAGTACCCAGTGCTTATTCACTTCTCAGACAGAAAACTTTATTTTAATTATTTTATTCTGGAGATAGAAATGCGATTTCTGCAGAAGACCGAACTCTATGCTATCCGTATCAGCCCTTCAATGTTTTTCAAATCGGGAAACAGCCTCTATAAGAAGATTAGAGCTAAGCTTTAGTGAGCGTAACATAATCTTCCAAATTTGTATTTTCCCTTCTTACACCCTGCTGAATCAAGGAGGAGTCAGGACTCAACGAATGTTTAATTACTACTTCTGAATATTTCCCTTGAGGCTACTCTCATGACTCTCTACTATTAGGGAGAGGCAGTTCCTGCTATGAAAATATAATGACTCTTAGCCAACTTATTCCTAACAGTGGACCAAACAATTGATTGGTAATTACTTCCTAGGTTTATTTAATTTTGTTTATAAGAAATTGATCTGGCCATCTGTTATTTCAGATTTATTGCTCAGAACCTCATCTGCAGAATAGAAACTAGAATTGGAAGGGACCTTGAAGGCTATCTAGTCTCTCCTGCTCAAGTAGGAGACCCTGTACAATTTCAGACAAATGATTGCCCAGTCTCTTCTTAAAAACCTCCAGTGATGGAGCATCCATATTCTGAAGGCAACCGTTCACTGGTTAATTGTTCTCATTGGTATGAAGTGTCTCCTTAATTCCAGGTTGCTTCTCTCCTTGATTAGTTTCCATTCATTGTTTCTTGCTTTGCCTTCTGGTGCTTTGGAAAATTAGTTGACCAATGATAGTATTTAGTGACGAATGATAGGAGAGGCTGACGGATGACTTTCGGCTGAATTAAATCATGTAGAACAGCCCTAAATTCTACTGAATTAAGGCAACTGTTTTTTCAGTGTGGTAGAAGGCTATCAAGCTCGGTGCCCTATTATAACTAAGATAATCCCACCTTAGTTAATGGATATATAGCACATCATTGCTGTCAACTAAAAATACTTCTTTGGTCTTTTTAGTTGCCAGCAGAAAGGGAGTTGGGAAAGTAGTGCATTCCTTAAACATTTCAGATAATTGCGAAGCAACCAAAGCTGTTGGCGTACAAGACTATTACTGGAGAGCATGATTGATGACTCTTGGCTATGGATGTGTCCCATTGGACAATATACATTGATGTGTCTTAGAGTCGGCTGCACCCAGGTAGTGCCGACATGGTCGCTCCTAATAAATCATTTTTTTTTTAAACTCTGAGAGATGTGGCTAGAGATGTATGATTTGAATGGGGGTGGTTTGTCGGAGCCCTGACAGCAGGGATGTCAAACTCAATTTCATTGAGGGCCACATTAGGGCTGTGGTTGACCTCAGAGGGGGTTGCCAACTGGGTAGGCGTGGCTGACTAGGTGAACGTGGCCACCTTGATTCCACTCACCAAACTGTTGGCATGTTTCCTCTTCACATTGGGTAGACTGGGCCAAAGCTATGCTGGCCTGATATTTCCTCTTTGCACTGGGTAGACCAGGATGGCCCCATGGGCCAAATCTGACCACATCGAGGGTTGAATCTGCCCCATGGACCTTGAGTTTGACACCCCTGCTGTTGTTGTGGTTAGCCGGCAGCAGGTGCGGATGGTGGAGGAGAGCGAGGACTCAGGTGAGGGGCCAGGATCATTAGGGAGTGGACTGCTGCCTTCAGAGATTGTGGGGGCTGGCAGCTGTGATGAGGAGGTTCCCGAGGAGCCTGTGCCAAGTGCACTTGTGCGCAGGGCTGCTCATAGGAAAGAGCAGTTACAGCAGCACGGGTGACTCGGGAGTAAGGCTGCAAGGTAATGGCCCCTCCTTCAAGAAACTAAAAGCCAGCTGGGAAGAAGTGTTCTTTGCAGAAGGCAAAGACACTCTGAAGCTCAGCCTCGTGGACATTATAGTTGGTGTTTGAAAACTATGGCAAACTTTTTCTTATCTGTGGCTTTTGGGCAGCCTTGAAAAGAAACTTGGCAAAGCTGTTTCTTGTCGGAGCTAATTAGTTGGAAACAGCTTTTTATCTGTGAAGAAACAGAATTCGTAGATGAAACCTTAAAAGGTGGGGGCTGCTGCCTTCGTTGTGTCTTTGCTCTCTTGGAACCAGGTTGGGTCAGAACAGCTGTACAGCAAGAATCCAGATTGGATCTTGTGAATCTACCAAAGAGGATCCAGAAAATGCCGTCTGCTTTTGGAGAAAGAACAGATGTAGCCTCGAATGTAAAACAGGTCTGCCTGAATGTGCGACTATTACGAAGCTTCAGATGGTCCAGGAAAAGCATTCAGAAAGCCCATAAAACATGTTTGCGTGGATAGGGCACCTGTGGTTGGTCCTTCCATTCAGTAGAGGTGAGCTCCTTCTATTATTCATGGCGAGAATTGAAATGGCGACCCTCATCGGGTGCATTGGTCAGTATGAATTAGTTACAGTTGTAAAATGCAGCACACTTTTTTTTTCCTCAAATGCTCTCTTTTAGCAGCACTGCAACTGTTCATTGTTTTACAACTGTCGCTTTGGTTTGCCTTGGCTTGGAGAGGGGGAAATCACCTCCCCCTCACAAAAACAGACTGCCGATTAATAATACAACACATTTATTGTAAGTCTTTTTTGAATCCAACCAGTTTTATTCCCGAAAGTTATTGAAGCCTAACAAATGAATAATAAAAGCATTTAAGATTGCAGCCCAATTTATCAGAATCCAAATAATGGATTTCTGTATTCATGCCTTTGGAGGGAAGAGTAGCCTTTGTATTTTATTTTATTTATTATTTTATTTTATTTTTGGGATGCATCTACAAGAACAATCCATTGCAAAAATTAGGAATTCCAATACAGATAATCAGAGTTGGAAGGGACCTTATAGGTCATCTAGTCCAATCCCCTACCCAAGCAGGAAATCCTGCACCATTTCTAACAAATGGCACTCCAACCTCTTCTTGAAAGTCTCAAGTGATGGCGCTTCCACAACTTCCGAGGGCAAGCTGTTCCATTAGTTGATTGTTCTCACTGTCAGAAAGTTTCTCCTTATTTCCAGGTTGAATCTCTCCTTGTTCAGTTTCTGTCCATTATTCCTTGTCTGGCCTTCAGGTGCCTTGGAGAATAGCTTGACCCCCTTCCTCCTCTCTGGGGCAGCCCCTCAAACATTGGAAGGCTGCTATCCTGTCTCCCCTGGTCCTTCTCTTCCTTAGACTAGCCAAGCCCAGTTCCTGTAACCGTTCTTCATATGTTTTAGCCTCCAGTTCCCTAATCATCCTGGTTGCTCTTCTCTGTACTTTTTTCTAGAGTCTCAACATCTTTTTTATAATGTGGTGATCGAAACTGGATGCAGTACTCTAAGTGTGGTCTTACTAAGACTTTATAGAGTGATATTAGTACCTCACTTGATCTCGATTGTATCCCTCTGTTAAGGCAATTTAGGATTGCATTCAGGGGTGGGATTCAAATTTTTTAACAGCTGGTTCTGTGGGCATGGCTTAGGTGGTGGGTGTGGCTTGGTGGTCATGTTATTGGCTGGGCGTGGCCAACTCAATATCAGTCACATCGAGGCACACATCTCCTCACCTGGCCTCTCATAATTGTGGGGATGCTGCAACAGTTGTAAATGAGAAAAATGGTCATAAGTCACTTTTTCAGTGCCATTGTAACTTTGAATGGTCACTCCAGACAAGCAAAGTACCAGCAAAGGAAGTGAAAAAAAACTCTAGAGAAGTTCCTGAGAACCAAGAATGCCAAGAATGTAATAAGGGTTAACAGAGAGGCAGTTTCTGTAAGCAACACCAGAATGTTTCCTTCCTGCCTTCTTTACAGGATTAGGCCAGGAATTTCTTCTAACAACCAGGTTCTCTGAACTGCTTAGAATGTTAACAACTGGTTCTAGTGAATAGGTGCAAACTGGTAGAATCCCACCCCTGATTGCATTAGCTTTTTGGCTGCTGCTCCCCAATGCTGGCTCATATTTAGCTGGTTGTCTACTAAGACTCCAAGTTCCCTTTCACATTTACTGCTATTGAGCCTGGTTTCATCCAGTCTGTATGTGTCCTTTTGGTTTTTCTTGCCTAAGTGTAGGACTTTACTTTTCTCTGCATTGAATTTCATTTTGTTAGATAGGGCTCAGTATTCTAGTCTGTCAAGATCCATCTGGACCTTGAGCCCATCTTCTTGTATGTTAGCTATTCCTGCCAACTTAGTATCATCTGCAAATTTGGTAAGTTCCCCTTCTATTCCCTCATCTAAGTCATTCATGAAGATATTGAAGAGTACTGGGCCTATGACAGAACCTTGTGGCACCCCATTGCTTACTTCCATGTAGGCTTAGACCCATTAAGGACTACTCATTGAGTATGGTTTGTCAGCGAGCCCATCTAGTGGTGATGTTATCTATTCCATTTTTTTTTCTAGCTTACTAAGAAGTAGGTCGTGGTCTACTTTGTCAAATGCCTTAAATTAAATTAAAGCAGTCGTTCCCTGCCTCCAAATATCTGGGACTGGATATAAATCCATTGCCAAGGTTTTGTTACAGTTAAATAAATAGGTCTAATTACATAGCACAAATGGTCACTTTAAATCAGCCATGAATCTCGGCTTCATATTAACATTTTAAGGTAAAAAGGAACTGAGCTATTTCATTTTAGGGTATATTTCTGTTGCTGGTTGTAGCTGTTTTGTGACAAGGCCATAAACATTCTCTCTCGCTGGTGCTGACGCCAGCAAGCTTTCTGTTTGAATACCGGTGTGCAATTTAGGCTTGTCTTCTGCACACACTGTGAAACATCTAGCCAATATTCATGAATCATTCCAGATGTCCCAGTTCTTTTCCTGACTAGGGGAAGGATGCAGCATTTTAGGGAGCTTGCCTGGACCTGTGAAGGAATATAATACAGCTGGGTAATTCAACCTCCTAATGCAATGACTCCGCAGTAGAACACAAATCAAGAGGTGTCATGCCACAAAGGCTTCCAAAGTTATTTGTTTGGTCATGATCTGGTGAACATTGAAGAAGGAAGCACTCATAAAACATAGAATTAGGCATTTATGGACATTCTCAGTCATCCAGGTCATGGTTGTTCCAAGGGTGCTTTTTCAAGAGGCAACTGGACTTTCTGGACTTTCAGGATTTTCAGTTTCCTCTTGAAAAAGCACCTTTGAAACATAAAATAATAGAGTTGGAACGGAGCTTGGAGGTCTTCCAGTCCAACCCCCTACTCAAAGAGGAGACCCTATATTATTTTAGACAAATGGTTGTCCAGTCTCTTTTTGAAAGCCCTCAGTGATGGAGCACCTACAACTTCTGAAGACAAGTTATTCCATTGGTTGATTGCTCTCACCATTAGAACGTTTCTCCTTAGTTCAAGGTTGTTTCTCTTCTTGGTTAGTATCCAGCCATTGTTGTTGATATTGTTTTTTTGTATTGCCTTTTGGTGTTTTGGAAAATAGTTTGACCCCCCCCCCCCCCATCTTCTTTGTAAGAGCCCCTCAAATTTTGGAACCATGCTATCACATTTCCACTTAGTTTTTTTTCCCCTCTGCTGGTAGATGCTTCTTTTGTTTTTTGAGGGGGAAAAAATATTACAGTTCCTTTCCCTAGAAACTATGGAAATTAGATGGTTAAAGAAAAACTCAGGATGATGGCTATAATCATGTCATTGAAGCCTTATCTTTGTGAGTGTGTTTGTATTTCTGCATTTGTATGCATGTGAAAGAAGGTGTGGCTTTGACTCAGTGGTGGTATTCTACCGGTTCAGTCCAGTTCTGCCAAGCCAGTAGCAGCGATGATCAGCAAAGACAGAACTGGTTCTCTCCACCGCTCTGCTATTTGGCCCACCCACCCACCTGGGCTCCCATACTCACCGTTATCCCCTGCTTTTGAAGTGCAGTTGCTTTGCACGGCACAGCAGAGTGATGCGCAGAAGCTGCTGAAGCGACCAGGAGAGTGCAGGCTTGCAGAAGGTGAGTTGGAACGCCTCTGCACCTGTGCAAACACCTCTGCACCTGCACAAAATGTGCATTTGGCACACGCACACATGCAAAGTGTATGCACGTGTGCAAAGCGCACCCACCAAGCCATACCCACCGAACCGGTGGTAAAAAATTTTGAATCCCACCACTGCTTTGACTGCATGAAGTGGTTGCCATGTTAACTTTTATATTTTTTTAAACCTTTCCTTTCCTTTATCCCAGATAGCCCTTCGTGAATGGTAAATGCAGCAGGATTAACACACATTACCTGTGCCAGTAATGATTTATTGTGGAACAAGTTTGCTTCTTTGTTCTAATCTGATACCATCGGTAACCTGTAACTGCTGTATAGTTGGCACCATACCATACCTAGATATTTGGCATGAATTTGGCCCTTGGGGTATTTTTAACTGAAACAAAATGTAGCCTCGGATGAAACTGGTTTTGCATACAATCTGTGAAGAAGAATTGCACAGAAATAATGCAATGGAATGAAGGTGGCCTGGATGAAGTATATAGAAGGAGTTTGGATCTTTGGCCAAAAGACAGTTTCCAAGCTGCCAGTTGAAGTTTGTGAAAAGCAAGTGTTGGAAGAAATATCCATCTGGTTCAGTTCCAAGCCGGGAGAAAGACGCTGGAAACATGGAGGCTGATTGGAAAGACGGTTTAATGATGAAGCAGAACCACATGGGTTTGAAGTCCTAGGCAGCTGACCACATGGAGTTGAGAGTGTGGGGTTTTTACACTTTCTCTTGGGCTTTGAACATGCGCTTCCTGTTCCTGTGCAAGAACATGTATTCTATTGGCTGTTGTCAGACTCCCATGGGGCTATGCAGGGGTCATAGCTGGCTCTGTAGGTTGTCTGAGCAGTTTGCTTGATGTTTCTGAGGGTAATGCAAATGTCCTTAGAAGATTGTGCGATGTAGTCAGTTCTGTGTCTTAGTGGGTTAATCCTATTATGTCCTGGAGGATCAGGTCTTAATCCCTTCACCCTGGCACTGAAGGTCTTTTGTTTTGTAGATAGGCTGACCCCGTCTTTCTCAATGGGCACAAAGACCTGCTGAGGGGAGAGAGATTGAGTCTGCTTTCTGTCTTTTAAGAAAAACACGTTCCTCCGTTTTTCATTTATTCTGCCTTTTTAAATATTCCTCAAAATATTTGATTCTTCTGGGTGGGGGGGGGGGGTGATATGTGATTGTTGGTTTTGCTGGGAATTTAAAAGAGGATGCTCTTGCTTCTATTTTGTTTTCTGCCCAGGTAGGTTTTGTTGTAGATCAGGGGTCTTCAAACTTGACAGATTTAACACTTGTGGGCTTCAACTCCCAGAATTCCTCCTGCTCCAGTCATGTTAACATAGGAATTCTGGGAGTTGAAGTCCACAAGTCTTAAACTCGCCAAGTTTGAAGACCCTTGGTCTACATCGAGCTAATGCAGTGCCACAGTGGTAAGAGAGATCAAATGATCAAATGATCCTTAGAGACTTCAAGGAAAGATGAAGGGGGAAAAATACCCCAGCGAAATAATTTCTTTCACCATGAACTAATCATGGAGATGCAACAAGTTCCTACCCTCTTGCCTTCTGGAAGTTCTTGAAGAGCTGGTTTTTCCCACAAGCTTTGGGGCAGTATATGAAGAAGGTATGTTGATGGATGGGATAATGTTGCCTTCAGGGACCATGAGTTTTTATTACAATGGTTTGGGGGAAGGGGGTTGCTGCTTTTCTTGTCTAGTGAACTTCCCAAGGTTGTGGCTGTATAAAATATGTGGCTACGTAAGTCTTTTAAATGGTAGGGATGAATAGTGTGGTAGAAACCGTGTTTTGGAAACAAATGAACAAAACAATAAAGGATAGTTGGTGGAGGAAGATGTGGGTATGGAGGGACAGCTGATTGAAAACAGAAGAAGCAAAGGAGAGGTTCTCAGCTTTAAAATAAAGTTGAGACAATGAAGAAAATTATAGACCCATAGGTAGGGAGTTTATTGTGGAAATTTGTATCTTCAGGATAGAAAATAAGTCTATTGATGGTTATACTTGGTGGCATCAGATGGAGATGGGTAAGAAATGAGAGAGAGAGAGAGATAATACATAAAAGATAGAGATAGATATAGATAATAGTGATGATATAGATGAATGATAGATAGATAGATAGATAGATAGATAGATAGATAGATAGATAGATAGATAGATAGATAGATAGAATATAGAGATAGATCAGATAGGCAGACAGACATAAAATCAGATTTATAATGTTAGAAGTCTAATGCTTATTTTGGGCATTAGATTCTGCGTCATTTCTACAGTAACATGACTTAAAATGCAGGAGGAGGAGAGAGAAGGAGATCACAATACAAATGAAATATTTATCAAAATAAATTCCTTGGTTTCCATGTATCTGGTTTGCTGATGGAAATTGTACTGCAGGACTTGGAAGAAGTTCAAACTTGGCTGCCTATCTCCATTTTAATCAGTGAATTAGCCCAGAGGAAGGATCGGGCCAGTGCAATTAGGTGCTGCTAAAGATTAAATTCCTTTCAGATGCCCTGAAATAGTTTTGTCAGCACTGAATGGCAGTGAAGACTAATTATGGGAAAGACTGGTATTTTTTTATTACTCTTCAGTCATTAGGGAGATCCTAATGGATAGGGCTTCAAAGAGTTGCGGTTGAAAAATAATAATTGGGCTATCATAAGTATCCAAGCAGCGCATATCTGGAGCCCCAAAGAATTTTTTTTTAAATTATATTAGCAGCTTTTCTGAAATTACTGGACATGTAATGTATTTGGCTGACCTCCCAAAAAAAAACAAAACAAAATAAAACAAAACAAAAACCTCTTAAATGGAATTGGAATAGTACTTGGTGAGAGGCAACCAGACAATTCCAGGCTGAAGGCCAATTTATTTATGGGATTTATTTATTTATTTTAAATATCTTAGAAACAGGCAATGACATTTTGTATTGTTCCCAATAAAAAAACATGATAGTCAGGATAGGCTCAAATGACTAGAAAACTGTATATTGGTTGAAAATGAACAAGGTATTTAGATAAAAAGAAAGATGAACTTCTACTTGTACTGCATAAAGTTTTGGTTACCATATTATAAAAAAGATGTTGAGACTCTAGAAAAAGTGCAGAGAAGAGCAACCAAGATGATTAGGGGACTGGAGACTAAAACATACAATGAACAGTTGCAGGAACTGGGCATGGCTAGTCTAGTGAAGAGAAGGACCAGGGGAGACAGGATAGCAGTCTTCCACTATTTGAGGGGCTGCCACAGAGAGGAGGAAGGGGTCAAGCTATTCTGCAAAACACCCAAAGGCCAGACAATAAATAAAGGATGGAAGCTGAACAAGGAGAGATTTAACCTGGAAATAAGGAGAAACTTTCTGACAGTGAGAACAATCAATCAATAGAACATAAGTTGCCCTTGGAAATTGTGGGAGCTCTATCATTTGAGACTTTCAAGAAGAGATTGGACTCCCATCTGTCAGAAATAGTGTAGGGTTTCCTGCTTGGGTGGGGTGTTGGACTAGATGATCTACAAGGTCCCTTCCAACTATCTGTTACATCTATTGCTTGAAATAGGCCAGCAAAGAGATGAGGGGAAAAAAACTATAAAACCATCATTTAAGTCGAAAGCAACAGAAAGTTATGTGTAAATATGCTTGGGGCTTAAGTATGCAAAATTCTGTTAATATAGCCACTCTCAATAAGAGTAGTTTTAGTTGATTTTTGGGATGGCGTACAGGAAATACTTGACTTATATTTATTTGTTTGTTTGTTTGTTTGTTTTTGTCAATTGCTTACAAGATAATAGTTATAAGTATAAACATAGTTATGAATACTTGAAATTGATACGTATAAGAAAAATAAAAGAAACAATAGGACAGGGAGGGTAGGCACATTGGTGCGCTTATGCACACCTTATAAACAGTTCATTTAGTGACTGTTAAAGTTACAACGGCAGAGAAAAAAATGACTTAGACAGTTTTTCACACAATCGTTGTCGCATCCTCATGGTCACATGATTTACATTCGGATGCTTGCAAACTGACTCACACTTAGGATGGTTGCCAAGTGTTCCAGAACCATGGGATTGCCTTTTGCAACCTTCTGACGAGCAAAATCAAGGGAGAAAGTAGGAGCCATGGTTGGGCAGTGGTGCAATGATGAGAATGCAGTACTGCAGGGCTACTTCTGCTGACTGCCAGCTGCCTGCAATTTGGCAGTTTGGATCCCACCAGGCTCAAGGTTGACTCAGCCTTCTATCTTTCCGAGGCGGGTCAAATAAGGACCCAGATTGTTGGGGGCAATAGGCTGACTCTGTAAACAGCTTAGAGAGGGCTGTAGAAGCACCATGAAGTGGTATATAAGTCTAAGTGCTCTTGCTACTCACTTAACAACCGTGTTACTAGTTTAACAACTATAGTGATTCACTGGACAACAGGGGCAAGAAAATTCGTCTCAGTTGTGGTTGTAAATTGTACTCTAAAAGGGATATTTTCTGTGAATTGAATTGCATACATGCAAAGAATAGGAGATCTGCAAATCAGTAAAAGGTAAAGGTTCCCCTCACACGTATGTGCTAGTTGTTCCTGATTCTAGGGGGCGGTGCTCATCTCTATTTCAAAGCCGAAGAGCTAATGCTGTCCGAAGATGTCTCGGTGGTCATGTGGCCGGCATGACTAAATGCCTAAAGGTGCACAGAACGCTGTTACCTTCCCACAAAAGTGGTCCCTATTTTTCTACTTGCATTTTTACGTGCTTTCGAATTGCTAGGTTGGCAGAAGCTGGGACAAGTAACAGGAACTCACTCCGTTATGCAGTGCTAGGGATTCGAACCACTGAACTGCCAACCTTTCTGATAGACAAGCTTAGGGTCTCAGCTACTGAGCCAACGCGTCCCCCACAAATCAGTAATGGTGCCCATATATAATTTAAGCGCCAATGAACTGCATTTCAATCAGATACACACGTTACTCAATGTGAACACTGAGAACATGGGGATATTTGGCTATGAAATTTTTTTCGGGGGGGAATCTACTTAGTCCATGGTGTGCTTAAGGGTCATTTTTCAGCATTCTAGTGGTAGTAGACAAAGCAAACCCTCATACATTTTGAATTGCACAGGTTTCCCTAAAGCAGGGATGTCAAGCTCAAGGCACAAAGGATGCTTAAATCTGACCCATGAGGCTGGCCTGGAAACAGCAAAGAATTGGCCTCTTCCAGTGAAAATGGAGCCCAGGGGGCACAAGGCCCCCCCAATGCCCCATTTCTGGCTGCAATTTCTAGCAGCGGCCCTCCCGAGCTCTGTTTTCGCTGTCAGGGGGCTAACAAAACAAACTAAAAAAACAAAACAAAAGGAGAAGTGTTTCCTCTTTTGCATTTGAGCAGGCAAGGAGGGACAGGAAAAGAGGAAGAGGAAAGATGAAGGAAGAGGAAAGGAAAGGTGGGAAGAGAGCAAGGAAGGAAAATAAGGAAAGAGAGGAAGGAAGAGGAAAGGAGAATGAAGAGGGAACGAAAAAGAACAGAAGGAAGAAAGGAAGGAAGAAATAAATTATAATGACAGTGAGGGATGGTCTCAGAGAAGTTCTGCTTTAGCATTTGACCACCACAGGCGCCCCGGACATGAGTGACATTGAGCTTCCCATGCCCCCTGGCCCTCTTGAGATCAAGCACAACCCTGATGTGGCCCTCAGTGAAATTGAGAAAACTCAGAAAACATGGTAATCAACAAAATACACAAGTGTGCTGAGATGGATAGATTAACCAAACTCTTAAAAAATAACCAAGATAGTGACTATTACAAAGTACGGGATATCTGGTACGATTGGTTAAAGAAAAGGTGACATTTAATAATTTGACAATATATTGAAAACAAGGGGGAGGTGTAACTAATTGTAAATTTATACGCATAGAATCAAAGACCTTAAAATGACGAAGAAGTTTTTGTAACAAGGTAGAACACGTCAATAGTAGAAAAACACAAGTCCATCTACCGCTCAAAGCTTGCTGTAAAATGTATGTATATGTTTGTTAGTTAGTTAGTTAGTTTTTAATTACATAAACATTGAATAATTTTTTTAAAAAAAAAAGAAAGAAATTGAGTTTGACACCCCTGCGCTAAAGAGATTGAAATGTAGTCTCTATTGTTGATATTGTGTTGATCAACATGGTCATGTATATCAATGATCCTTGATCAAAATGAACCATCCGCATTGTAATCCTCTGGCTTTGCTGGTAAAGCTTGAATACAGGTGATTTATTAACTACTAACACCCCCAGTGCCCCCCGCCCACAAATTGGATTGGTCAGACCAAGGAAAGTTCAAAATCTTTTGTTTGTTTAGAAGTTATAAAAGCAGTGGGGTAGATTAATTCCACACTGGGCTCTAATTGGCTGGACAGCTGTTGCCATCCGTAAAATGACTAGCCTGTCAGCACTGTGAATGTTAGGGACTGAGTTTGGGTAATCGCCATCTGTGACTACTGACAAGTAATTTCACTTCAGGGCCCAGTGAAAACCCCATCTGTATGCAGTTGTTTTGCAAACAACGTTGGTTGCGCAAAAGTGGTTGTTTGGAACTGCGATATAGTTTAGTGGGCTTCGCAAGGAAATAAATTGCTACCAGGAGGCCTGCCTGTAACCAGGCAACACAGATACCATTATTGCTATTGGTTCACATGCAGGCTAATCACATGCTTAGACCATTTGAGTAGGAAAGAAGGCTAATAGTTGCAAGCCAGACCAGGCCTGGTTTGTAATCAGTGAGATCAGATTATGAATGAAGCCCAAATTACATATCCAAGGATAATGTGGCAGATTATCTCTGGACCAGTCTTCTGAACTTTCAGATTCAAGCTGTAGGCTGGGGTGTCAAACTCACGTCATCGTGGTGACATTACGTGGCATATTGTGACTTTTCCCCCTATCTCTAAACTGGGCGTGTGTTCTGATTTAGGCTTCCCCAACAGCACAAAGTTGACTCCTCATCCCGATAAACCCCTTTTATTTAGTACACAGTGAATTCCTCTCCAGCAAAGTTCCAGCCACCAGTCTTTCAAGATGTTTCACAATTGCAGACCTTTATCAGACTTGGAGAGGTGCCAAGCTGATATCTTTCAGAAGCCTCACTGTAGCAGACAATACTAGGCAAGAATGCAGGAACAGATCTTCAAATGAACTAATTGTTTCATGCAAAACCCCATTCCCCCTTTACTCCTCTTTTATTCCCTATGGGAGGGGCCATTCATTGTCCATCTGTGGCTTTACTCCCAAGTCAATCCTTGTTCCTTAGCTGTTCCCTTCTTCTGGCAGCTCTGTGCATGTGCACACTGGGAACAGGCTCCAGCTGTCCTTCTGCCTCATTGATGTCTGACTCCAAGGACAGCTGATAACTGTCAGATGGCCCTGGCCCCATCTCTGCCTCTGACGCAGAGCCCTCGTCAGAGCCTTCCCCAGACTTATGTTCCTCCCCAACCTCCTCACTATCCAAATCTGCTGCCAGCTTTGCGGGCCACTGGCGGGCCACAACAGCATGGGCATGGCCAGCGTGTGATGCATCTGGCCCACAGGCCGTGAGTTTGACAGCCCTGTGGTAAGACATCCTCAGAGAACTTCTCTCTAGTACCCACTCTGCTAGAGAGAAATACCTTGAGGATGGTCTCCAGCATGAGTTTAAAAGTTTAGAAGACAAAACATGTGGTCCTGGTGAACAAACTGAGATTGGATCCTGCAAAGATGTCTTGTCTAACAAAGAGATGGACTAGGCATGACTTATTAGCAGTCTTCCAATATTTAAGGGACTGTCACAAAGAAGAAGGGGTCCACCTATTCTCCAAAAACACCTGAAGGCAGGACAAGATGTAATGGATGGAAACTAATCAAGGAGAGATTCAACCTAGAACTAAGGAGAAATTTCCTGACAGTGACAGCAATTAATCAGTGGAACAGTTTACCTTCAGAAGTTGTGGGAACTCCATCACTGGATGTTTCTAAGAAGAGATTGGACAATCATTTGCTTGAAATGGTATAGGGCCTCCTCCTTGTGGAGGGGGTTGGACTAGAAGACCTCCAAGGTCCTTTCCAACTCCGTTATATTGACTATTTCCTAGTATGATTTGATTGCCTATTTGTACCTATGATTATATTAAATGTTGTAATTTATGATTCTGAACAAATGTATGTCAAGTGTGGAGCATATGCACCAAGACAAATTCCTTGTGTGTCTAATCACACTTGGCCAATAAATTCATTCATTCATTATTCTATTAATGTCAGAATCTGGATTCCCATAGTTGTCACTTCACCAAAGAAGCCACACCTCCCCCACCAGAAACTTTCATTCCCAGGTAGGCCTAATCAGCACAGACAGTGAGACTCAAATAATTATTTGAAACTAATTGGAGCATTAGACTTCAAGCAAGAGGCCTAAGGAACGAGAGGCAATTATGTTGTCATTAATGAAATCCATTCCTTGAGAAAGCCTGGGAGAGAAAGAGTAATTGTTGAAAAGTACACAAAATGTATGAAGTTACAGATATAATCTTACATTTTCCTGCAAGGTTTTGCATTCCAAGATTTCCATGGTTCTGATGTTCTTGGATCTTTGCCTTGACCTGTAATTTTCCCTTAAATCTTGGATCAGGAGAGGACCATATAATTTGGTGTCACATAATCTCAAAGGTTTCTGTTTATGGTTTCAAGAGGATTCTTCCCAATCAGAGGTGGTATTCAGCAGGTTCTGGCCACTTCTGGAGAACCAGTAGCAGAAATTTTGAGTAGTTTGGAGAAACGGCAAATACCACCTCTGACTGGCCCTACCCCCATCTCTTCTCTGCCTCCTGAGTCCCAGCTGATTGACTGGGTCTTCTTTTGTTGCCCTGCATGGAGATTTTGCAGTATCCTTCTCCTGCCACGCCCACCAAACCACACCATGCCCATCAAGCCACACCCACAGATAGTAAATAGTAAATAGATAGTAAATAGATAGTAAACATTGCTTGGAACATAGAATTATGTGAGGGGTATTTAGATGGAACCACCTTCAGGGTGATTGGACAATCAGCAGTTCTCTCCTACAAATGAGCTCTTCCACTCGGCTACTCTTCCCAAAAATTAAATTGCTGTGGATCTGAATTTTTTGGGCAGTGGGATTGCAATTCAAGTGGAAGAAATCAGGGTGTGGAGGTGTGGAGAAAGACAATGTTTATAGTAAGCAATAGTATTTTATTTCTAACGTGCATTGACATTCAGTAGGTTGGTTAGGAATGACTGTAGCCTTATAAGCTGCAGATCTGTTTTTCTCTCTTCCCTTGATTTGCTCGTAACTTTATACAACCCCAATTGATTCCCTGTCCAAGAAAATAAGTCATCTAAACTTTATTGGGTAGAAACAAGTAGAGGCAAGAGCAGTCTAAAGAATTCTTAGAAAGTAGTAGCCTCCCTTGACTCAGAACCTAAGCCTGTTAGTACTTGTACCAGAACCAATAGTAAATCATGATGGTATAAGTTAGTCTGAAAACTGAAGTACATCAATTCTGTTGAAAATGATGGAAAGCCATTTCCATATCTGGGGTAGGAATATATCATGATTATCTTTAAGGCATAACCAGGATTCATATTAGACTGGGGGACATTTTCCCCTTTACTATTTCTAAAAGGAAGGAATGATGGCGATTAAAGATTCTACTGGAAAGCTGATAGCCTGGGTTCGAGACCCGGCACCATGTGAGCTCTCATTACTTGCCCCACCTCCTGCCCATCTAGTAGTTTGAAAGCATGCAAATGCAATTAGATAAATAGGTACCACTTCGGTGGAAGGTGACAGCATTTCATGAATCCTGGCATACAGTCATGCTGCCCACATGACCACAAAAGGATATTTGGACAATGCTGGCTCCCTCAGCTAAGAAATGGAGATGAGCACTGCTCCCAAGAGTTGGATAATGACAGGACAGGTGAAACTTTTACCTTTGCCAATTTCTAAAAGAATCATAGGCTGAGTGACTTCCCTTCAGGCTATATAACAACATGGTCCTCTATTGTTTGCACGTGAAATAGTTAGAATTGGCTTTTCCACTTCTGTACCCATTTGGCAGGGGCGTCAAACTCAAAGCCAGATCTGGCCTGCAGGGCTGCCCTGAAAACAGCGAAGGACTGGCCCGGAGTGCCACAGCCAGTAAAAATGGAGCTTGGGAAGGTGGCACGTGCCCCATTCGAGCTCTATTTTTACTAATAGAGGGTTGCTTGAGAGCCCATTTTCACTAGCAGAGTGCTCCGGCCACCACAGGTGCCCCTGACGTGAGTGATGTTGAGTTGGCCATGCCCAAACACGACTCTGATGCAGCCCTCAATGAAATCGAGTGCCATATGGCTTTTTTTCAGTAAAGTTGTACTCTTGGTAAAAAAGATGCCCCATTTTTTTATTTTTTTTTGCTGTCTCATTCAGTGGGACGGTTGACAGGTATAATGAAATAATGGCATGGTTTCAAAGCTGTCTAAATGACAGTATTGGGTCAGCAGAGGACCTCAAGAAGAGTGCTGGTTTTAATCAGCAGCAGAATGTAGCAAGGTTGGCTAAGCAATCAATCCATCCTTACAAAGAACATTTTACAGGACAAAGATGAGATAAAATAAGAATAAGCGCTGACAAAGTATTTGCTCAGAATCATGGAAATTTAGGACAGTGATAAAGCAAAAAAGTATTCAAAAGTCAGAGATTACCTTAAAAGCTGTGCTAAAAAATGCCTTTTTTAAACGAATGTCAGTGGCTGCCTATGTTCTTTTTCTAGCACTCCAGACCAGCGAAGTAGCTATGAAATGGAACTTTTATTAAAAAGTTTTTATTATTAAAATTACCATTTTACAGTTAATATGAAGCAAGACTGGAAGTATTTGGTTTCATTTAGTATTGGTTTCGAAAACAGCTTCATCATATATGCCATGCTCACAAATCGCTATTATCACAGGAAACTCTCTCTAGCAGAAATTCTATAACAGGTCCACATGCTATATCAATGTTTGTATGCCTGCAGGGAGCCCTAATATCCAAAGGTTGTTCTATTCCAATTTTTGGAGTATTTGTGTGGATGGGTGGGGTAGGTATGTGCCTTTGAGTCAGTTTTTGACTCCTGGCAATTGCTTGGACTGCAGTTTCCTTGGCAAAGCTTTTGGGATGTGGTTTGCCATTGCTTACTTCCTAGGACTGGGAGGGAGGGACTGGCCCACGGCCGCCCAATTGGCTTTGTGCCTAAGAATTCACAATTTCTTGTTTTCTTGCCTGATGCTTTAAAATTGCAAGAGCAGATTTGCTCTTTCTGTTCAACTCATTCCCCACAATAATCCCAATAAAGCACTTTATGGAGATCAACCGGCATATGGTTTAATTCCCTGCAGAGTATCAGAATAACATAGCTAGATGAGACCATGAAAGACTTCTAGTCCTACCATCTACAGGTTCTCTGAACTACTCAAAATTTCCACTACTGGTTCTCCAGAACTGGTCAGAACCTGCTGAATAATAATTCTGTGAGCTTCGGAAGCCAGACTTCTTACTGATTTCTTCTAATTGTGGAATTGAGACATTGAAAGCATATTTTCTTTTTGCAAAGTGTATTTCTTTCTGCTACCAGTTCTCCAGAACCTGCTGAATACCCACCTCTGCTGGAGACCCAGATTCATAATCTGTTTGGTTTAGTGGCTCATTATTTGGTCCACCTTCATCCATGGAAGCCCTTTGGTTGATTTTAATCCAATCATTCTTTTCTTCTCTAGCCTATCTCATATGAAAATTGAGGGCCAAACATTGGGAGGAAGGGAATACTGTCCATGTCAGTTTGAACTGGATGTAGAAAGCAAACAAACATTGTCCATTATCACATCAATCAAGCAAAGTTTCAAACCCCAGCTAGACACCTCATGTATTGTATGGTGGACAACTCTGGCCTCTTTATGACTTTCGTGGCTGGCTCAGGAATTCTGGGAGTTGAAATCCACAGATAATAAAATAATCATAGCTTCCAGCCTTGGTAAAAGACATATCCGTGTTGTGTTGTCAAAAAATACAAAAGCAAATGCCCAGGACTTATTTTCTGGAGGCCATTTTGAGCTTCTGATCCAAAGGCGAGATATCCACCTAATAAATAAGCCAACAAATAATAATTCTGTGAGCTTCGGAAGCCAGAATTCTTACTGATTCCTTCTAATTGTGGAATTGAGACATTGAAAGCATCTTTTCTTTTTGCAAAGTGTATTTCTTTCAGGCAGTGTTGTATTTATATATGGATTTCTTGATCCAGTTGAGAATTGCTCTTCTCCAGCTTTGTGGTTCCACATAAAGGCCTTTGTGCCATCCTTTCAACATTTACTTGGATGAACAGATCTTGCCTACGGGCAAGCATTATTTGTATGCTTCTGCTTCGGAGCTGCTTTGCATTCACATGTGTTTTCTTATTGAGATAGCATAGGATCACATTGTCACAAGATTATACCACACCAAAGATGTTAGACCAGGGATGTCAAACTCAAGGCCTGCAGGCTGGATGTGGCCCACGAGGTGCTTAGATATGGCCCAAGGGGCTGACCCAGAAACAGCAAATGACTGGCCCATTTTGCTCTGCCAGCAAAAATGGAGCCCGGAAGGCTGCATGTGACCCCTGGGGCCCCATTTTCAGCCATTATGAGCTCAGAGGGGCCATGTGTACCCCCCCAAGCTCCGTTTTCACTGGCAGAGGGCTGTAGGGGGCCATTGTGGCCAAAAACAGGGCTCGGGGCGGCTGCATGCACCCTCCCTGAGCTCCATTTTTGCTGGCACAGTTAGCAAAGCAAACTAAAAATGAAAGAAAAGGAGAAATGTTTCCCCTGTCGCATTTGAGCATGCAAGAAGGGACAGGAAAGGAGAAAGGGAAAAGAGGAAAGACAAAGAAGAAGATGGGAAGAGAGCAAGGAAGGAAAAATAAGGAAAGAGGGAAGGAAGAATAAAGGAGAATGAAGAGGGAAGGAAAAAGAAAAAGAAGGAAGGAAGGAAGGAAGGAAGGAAGGAAGGAAGGAAGGAAGGAAGGAAGGAAGGAAGGAAGGAAGGAAGGA
>NW_020769320.1:13820410-13835324 GCF_900518735.1 Pseudonaja textilis | reverse complement strand
TACTCTACTCTACTCTACTCTACTCTACTCTACTCTACTCTACTCTATTCTAATGGAGGGAAAAGTGGAGTTGAGGAACATGTGGGAAGAAATGAAATTTCTTGTGTGTGTTGAGTTGTAGAGGAAAGATTTAAAATCTGAATTGGTGCTATCTCTGTTTTTGTGGATGTTTATGGAAGTAGGGTGAGGTTATACCCAATGCTCTAGCGAAGGATGATAAAGGAAGAGATAAATTTGGGGGAAAGCAAAAGAAACGCAATCCAGGCATATGTATTTATATATGGAGGCTCAGTGGCAAAGACGCTGAGCTTATTGATCAGTAAGCTTCCGTTACTTGTCCCAGCTTCTACCGACCTATCAGTTTGAAAGCATGTAAAAATGCAAGTAGAAAAATAGGGACCACTTTGGTGGGAAGGTAACAGCGTTTCATGCACCTTTGGCATTTAGTCATGCTGGCCATATGACCACGGAGACGTGTTTGGATAGCATTGGCTCTTTGGCTTTATAACTGAGATGAGCACCGCCCCCTAGTGCCAGAAAGGACTAGCACGTATGTGTGAGGGGAACCTTTACCTTTATATGAGTATCTGCATGAAAAAAAGGTTTGCATGTTTTATTCTGATGCTTTACATTGTAAGTCTATTCATAATGCTGACGGTTTCTTCCTTCTTTCTTAGACTGTTCATAGTGTTGATTATCCCAAAGGAATGAAATGATGGTTAAATGCTTATATATGTTTGAGAGATCAGAGGAAAATTAAATGCCGAACAGCATAATCAGATCTCCAGTGTAGCCATATAAAGGGCTCAGTTTGTTCCTTTTTAAGTCACAGGAGTTGAATTTCTTGGTGAACTACAAGTTTGCGTCTTTCATGTGGGAGGTTTCTTTATTCAGCATGTTTTGAGAAATTAAAATGTCTCAGCAGTTCCTGAACAGGGCCATTTGGGTGTTGTTTTTTGAGGTTAAGGTCATTTATTCTTAGCAGATAAATTGGCTCCTTTGTCCTGGAGGGCATTATAAGACCAATGATAGCATATATCCTTTTGAAGGGACACATTTTATCTGTTTATGATTTTTTTTTTAAAAAAAAATGAACAATCTTTGTGCAAACATTTAATCTAGCAAAGTAGGCCAAATCAGGCTTTTATTGAGTGATAGCATTGGGGGCTTTCTAAGCAGCAGTTACTATGGGAGGAAGCTACAAGCTGATTATTAAAAAAAAAACATGATTTGGGATTCAGGGTGCTTGGAGCTGAGGACAATATTTGGCTGGAAAGTCAGAAAAAACATCTGTTAGGAGAAGAACCAAAGAACAGAACTGAGGAGGCTTGAGAAGAATCAGAATTCATTCTACGGCACAAACATGCCTTTCATAACTAGAAACATATTAGTCTTTAAGCTGAAGTTTAATCTGAGAGAACTTTAGAAAGAAGAAGGGAAAAAAAGACACAAGAAAGTTGTTCTCCATTATTATTTTTTCCCTGTTTACAATTGGTCAGAGGAAGTTCAGCTGGTGTTCAAATCACAACATATTATTTAATGATCATTAAAAATTACAATGGCACTGAAAAACACAACTTACAACAAGTTAGTAATAGAATTGTAATAGAGAAATAGAAACTCACTGTCTGGTGGTATGTTCCTTTGGCTAAATGGATGCAGAAAAGAAAGAAAGAAAGAAAGAAAGAAAGAAAGAAAGAAAGGAAGGAAGGAAGGAAGGAAGGAAGGAAGGAAGAAAGAAAGAAAGAAAGAAAGAAAGAAAGAAAGAAAGAAAGAAAGAAAGAAAGAAAGAAAGAAAGAAACCCAAAAGGAAAAGGAGATTTAATGAAATATATTTGTGCTTGGTTCGCTAAATAAACCTATTTTTATTTGGATGGGTTTAACAAAGGAAAATGTATTAACCTCGATGAAAAGATGGCCACCCCGATTCCTTGCAATGCTTCTTAGGTCTTATTGCACTATCATTTTTACATCTATTTAGCATTTAGTTCCTTCAAAACAATATTGGCTTCCATTGTTGTGGCAGTCTGCAATTATTCTTAGTCTTCCCAAGCTGTCTGCCCTCTCCAAGTTTATTTAAGAGAAAGTTTGCAAGAAGGGAGAATGTGACAAAAAGGAGTAGGAACGTTATTTCATACAGGGGGGGGAGGGGGGGAGATAAATAAACTAAAGAACTTTTCTATGATTGTTAAGAGTATTTTCCCCCATTTGGATTTATTGCTTGTTAGGAGAAGAAGTGCTAGAGTGCTTGCAGATAAGAATGGAGAAGGCCCATTTCCCATTTTTTACTGAAAATGTGACCTACCCTGAAAGTAAGTCCTAGTTTGATTTTTACACGTACACCCAATATAAGCCCTACCTCCCAAAAGTAAGTCCTAATTAAGATCCCACCCACTTGAGTGCACTGGTAAAAAATAATCTAGGGTGGGGATGGTGGGAGTGGAGCTGCCCTACTACTTACCTTTGGATAGTTGTAGCCAGGTCTTGCTCACTCCAACACCTGCCTTGCCAGCCCATGTCTTCTGCAGCCAGCAAAGCTGGTAAGGCTTTCTTGAAGGCCTCTTTAGCTGATAACATAGCTCCGGATCAATTAAAGTTGTTTTGGCCCCAGCAAATATCACTTCACACTTTATTTGACAATTACTTGATTACTTCCTTCAACATGTCCCCACCACCTTTGGGTATTACTATCCTTTTAACCCAAACCATGATCATTTACCAAATGAATAAAAGATAATAGATCCTTAAGGACCGCTCCTTCTTATCTCCAATGAAAAAAAAAAAAGCTAATTTATTCTTGTTTTTTTCCCCAATTAGTAGCCCATAAAAGGGTCTATCTTCATATCTCATGGCTATTAAGAGTCTTTAATGAGAAAACTATTGGAGATTTGTTTTGAAAATGCAGGCACATAATACCAGTAAGAATGTTCCATACATATTGTGGTTGGCACTATCTAAAAAAGCTAGAAGATGGTGAAGATTGATTTTCCTTTTCTTACTTAGATAATATCTCAGGTCTTCCAAATTCATTCTCTCTCTCTCTCTCTCCCCCCCCCCTCTCTCTGCATGTTATATTTATAGTTATATAGTTCCTCCCCCCAAAAAGTTACGATTGCACAATTCATTTTATTACGATATTCCATAACACTATCAAAAATAGAGAGGCCTTACAAAGAAGATGGAAAGCTTGTAAATTAGATGTAAGAAGGTGACATCATATCTGTTTGGTATGAAGCTTGTGGAGATGGTTCATCATCTAGACCAGCTGCTGAATACGTTTTGGGAAGAAGATAGTAATTACAGTTTATGTGAGCCCTACTGACTGGGAAATTGGCTAGGAAACAGATTCAAGTCCCAAATTGTAGATTTTTTTAAAAAATGCTGTTCATTCCATTTGCACAAACAACTAAACCCTAAAGGTTTATGGTTCAGGGGTCTCAAATGTATGGATTGGAAGATGGTGTCAGAGGCAATGTCAAGACTTTATAGGCCAAGGGTCTTCAAACTTGGCAAGTTTAAGACTTGTGGACTTCAACTCCCAGAATTCCTGAGTTAACATGACTGCAGGAGGAATTCTGGGAGTTGAAGTCCACAAGTCTTAAAGCTGTCAAGACCCCTGTGATAACTACTAATGAGCATTTATAGGCCGGCCAACCTTGTACAACAGATACGGATTCCAGATGAACTGTAAATTGAATGGTCTGTAGGTCTAAAGTAGCAAAAAATGTTTTTAAATTGTTTCCTAGGGAAACTTAATATCTTAACATCTTCACTTCAGAAAGATATTGATATTTCAAGGATTGGAAGTGGCTTTATGGGTTGTCATTTCAGTCAGCAAATGAAAATCAGACAAAAAAGACATGGGGAAAAATTGGTTCATGACAGAAACATTTGGAAATTGACAGAGGAAACCAATCCTGGAAGTCTTCAAGCAAAAATGGTGGGATTGGAGTAGTTGCCTGTGAACCAGAAGATAGATACCATTACAACGGAAATCTAATGAAGTGGAGAACAATAGAATGCAGTCACTCCTGGATATGAACTTAATGGGATATGGAAGGACAGAGATTGCTATTTCTCTCTTTAAGATAAGATCTAATAAACAGCACTATCAGGGACAGTTTTTTCTCCATAAAATATTGGATGGCAATATCTGATCACAAACCTTCAGTTAGATTAGTTATGGGACTGGAGTTAGAGGACTGGAGGCTAAAACATATGAAGAATGGTTGCAGGATATGGATAAAGGTTCATACATGCTAGTCATTTCCGGCTCTAGGGGGCGGTGCTTATCTCCGTTACAAAACCAAAGACCCAGCGCTGTCCGAAGACGTCTCCATGGTCATGTGGCCAGCATGACTAAATGCTGAAGGTGCATGTAATGCTGTTACCTTTCCATCAAAGTGGTCCCTATTTTTCTACTTTCATATTTTACTTGCTTTCGAACTGCTAGGTTGGCAGAAGCTGGGACAAGGAACAGGAGCTCACTCCGTTATGCAGAGCTAGGGTTTCGAACCGCCGAACTGCTGACCTTTCTGATCAACCAGCTCAGCGTCTTAGCCACTGTGAGCCACCTTAAGATGTGGATATGTCTAGCCTAATAAAGAGAAGGACTAGGGGTGACATGGTAGAAGTCTTCCAATATCTGAGGGTTACCCAGCTATTCTCCAAAGCACCTGAAGGTAGGACAAGGAGCAATGGACAGAAACTAACCAAGGAGAGAAGTAGCCTAGATAGAACTAAGGCAAAATATCTTGACAGTGAGAACAATAAGCCAATGGCTTATTGCCTTCAGAATGATCATTGCCTTCAGAAATTGTGAATGCTTCATTACTGGAGGTTTTCAAGAAGAGACATGAAAATAATTTGCCTGGAATTGTCTCTTGTTTGGCAGACCTCCAAAAGTCCCTTCCAACTCTGTTATTCTGGGTTCTCGTCTTGGGAGATGAACGTTTCCTCATGTATATAGATGAACAGAGTGACGTTGGAGGGAGGGGAAAAAAAGGAGGGGATGGAACAGGATCAACCGTGTAGCTGGATTTCAAGAATCAAAATGGCTCTTTAGACTCAGGAGATGGAAAAGTATTATCAGGAAGAATATGTGAGGGGGATTTTTTAAATGAACGAATAAGCTTATGTGTATAAATTAAAGCCGCTATATTCAATTTCTTGCTTCTAGTGTCTCATAATAGAAATCAATCCAATCTGGATTCCTGTTAAAATCCTCTTTCATTTTTATATTCTCCACATAGCATATGTTGCCTTCTTAAGAATTCTTGCCTTCCTCATTTTCAAATCCGCAAGCGGCTTAGCGTTTCTGATGAAGCTAAAGCTCAGGATTTGTTGGTTGTTGTGTTTTTTTTGTTTCATCGTTTATATTTTATATGTATCCTCCTGTCTCTTTTTGACCTTCCCAGGATGTAATCAACATATCTGCTGACCACAGTGCTTTTTTTAAACTACCCAGATTAAATGGAAAGAGATTAGGCTAATCTTCCATTAGTTGCCCTGAACCGTCAAAATGGATTGCATGATCTATAATTTCATTTTACATAGGGATAGTTGGGGGCATTTAGTGCTGGTAGGATAAGCTTTCAGGGAAGGGCAGAGTTAGTATTTTGGGGGATGGGGTAGAATTCCAGAAATCCTTGAACTGAAAAAGTGGCAAAACATCAAATTCTTTGCAAGAAATCCGTCCCATTGGGACCATGTAAGTTACTAGAATCAGCCTTTGCTGATATTTTGTTAAAATATACCTTTCAAAAAAGCATAACATAATTAACTAGCTCGATACCCATGGTTTGCTATGAAACTATGTGGTCGGGCTTAGTTTTCGAGGAGGAAAATAAGGGGGAAAAAATTCTGTCTCTGCCTATCAGCATCCATTGGTATTCATCTGGCTAGCGTCCTGTCAGTGTGTGAGAGAGTTGAGGGCTGTTTTAGGTTGCTTCTCTCCTTGATTGTCTCCCATTCATTGTTTCTTGTCCTGCTTTGGAGAATAGGTTGACTCCCTCTTCTTTGTGGCAGCCCCTCAAACTCTGGGACACTATCTTGTCACCCCTAGTCCTTCTTTTCACTAGACCCAGTTCCTGCAACTGTTCTTCGTATGTTTGAACCTCCACCCCCCTGATCATCTTAGTTGCTCTTATCTGCACTCTTTCCAGAGTCTCAACATCTTTTTTGTAATGTGGTGACCAAAACTGGAGGTAGTATTCCAGGCGTTATCTTACTAAGATTTTGTAAAGCAGTACTAATACTTCACGTGATCTTTATTCTATCCTGGTCTTGAAGATCAACAAGCAACAGATAAATAAGAACTAATGACACTGCTTAGTGCAACTCTTCTTTATGCAAAAACATCTAGCCAAGGGTTGTTGGTTTTTTTTTTTTTTTTGGAGTTTTAAAACAATTTATTTGCAATGGATTAAAAAGATATAAACCTATGAGTATACAGAAATAAAAATTAGTAAACATACTAATAGGACAGTAAACTTTTTTTTTCCTATTACATTTGATAATAGGTTTGATAGTTCACAATAAACAATAATAACTAATAATTGGCAAGTATTCCTTGTCTCTTATAGATAACATATTAATAAATAAGTAATGCATGTTACTCTACTATTGCTATTGGATTATAACTGTATTATTTAATCAGTAGAACCTTCATAATGATTATGTATCAGAGGGGAAACATTATTTTATACAGTATATTCAGTATATACAACTATATCTAATATGTTTCCTGGGTTCATTTATTCTGTACATTCTTTTTCTTGCGTTCTACCCAATTGTACCATTTATTCCAGACCAAGTAGTGCTTTGAATCATCCTTCCCATTTAATTTCAGCCAAGGTTTTTAATCCTCACCCCAATATAATCTGCATATTGTGGTTATCGCAACTCAGAATATTTTTTTAAAAAAATGTAATTTAATTAAAAGCTGCTGACCAGGTCATCCCTCACCTGAAAGGGATATGTTGGGGTTTTTGAAAAATACTGTGAATATCAAAAGAGAGGGAAAAAAATGAATTCATGTGCAACATGCCTTAATCCCACGATGCGGAACCTATGGCATGAGTGCTCAAAGTGGCACATGGAGCCACTTCTGCCAGCACGTGAGAGGTCACCCAGAAGAGCTGCCCACCCACCCATTTATCGTCCGGTATCTGGTGTGCATGTGCAAGGGGTGGGAGTGCATGGGAGATGCGCGTGCATGTGCAGAGATGTGTGAGGTGCATGGGGGGGTCTCACAAACATGCGCAGGGGGCATGGGGGTGCATGCATTGCCTTCTGGGTGCTGGCACGGGAGCAATTTTCGGCACCGGAGCCCAAAAAGGTTACCACCAATGCCTTAACCTATTAAATAAAATATGGCCTTCTCTTAGATCAGAACTGTCAAACTCCATTTCATTGAGGGCCACATTAGGGTCATGATTGACCTCGGGGGGCATGGCCAGCTTGATGTCACTCATCGAAGCTCCATTTTCAGCTCCAATGGCTTCCTGGAGCCCTCTGCCAGAGAAAACAGAGCCTGGGGAAGGCCACATGTGGCCTGCCTGAGCTCCGTTTTCACTGGCCGGGGGTTCTGTGAGGCTGTTGTGGCAGAAAATGGAGCCCAGGAGGCCTCCTGAACTCCATTTTCACTGGCAGAGGCACAGCAGCAGGGGTGGTATTCAGCAGTTCCGACCAGTTCTAGAGAATTGGTAGCGGAAATTTTGAGTAGTTCAGAGAACCAGCAAAACCCACCTCTGACTGGCCCCACTCCCATCTATTCTCCGCCTCCCAAGTTCCAGCTGATTGGCTGGGTCTTCTTTGGTTGCCCTGCACAGGAGAACAGAGCTGGAAAGCGGGTTAGTGGGGTGGGGAGGGAATGGAGATTTTGTAGTATCCTTACCCTGCCATGCCCACCAAACCATAACCACCAAGCCATGCCTACAAAACTGGTAGTAAAAAAAATTGAATCCCACCACTGCACCGCGGGCCGATACGTCACTGTTTGCAGGGCAGGCCCATGGGCCAGTTTTAAGCATCCAGCCCTCGGTCCTTAAGTTTGATACCCTTGTCTTAGATGAAACAACCTAGGCAGAATATTCTTACACCACTTTCTTCTTGCCTTCTGGAGAATGATGGTCTTTCCCCTTCTTTTTGTAACCTTGATAGATCTCATTATAAACAACTGCAACACAAGTGAAGGCTGCAAATTAAAGTTTATGAACTCACCTCTGTTTATTTTTTTTTCCCTTCCTCTTCTTTGGTTTAATCTGCCCATGAACCAAGTTGATAATGTGCTTATAGCTAAATAGATCTATAAAAAGTTGATTGGCGGTGATGGTAATTGGGAGATTTTATGCTCACAAAGTGATTAATCTTTAAACGATAATGTAAATTACATCCTTCAGCAGTGGCACAGAGCAAAGAACCTTGTAAATCATCTGTTGTATCCAATGAACAAGAGTATAGTTTCCATATAACTGTATCACTTGTCCTTTAAAAGTTCTCATTTCAATGAACATGTACTGTGAGCATTTAAACACAAGCTGGTAGCAATGGATAGTTAAAAAGACAATTATTTAGCTATCTTGGCAACACACTTAGTGGCTATATGAACTGATGCTTAAGTTAGAACAGAGCAGAGATGTCCAGAATGATATTCTTGTTTTTGGCTGATGAGCAGAATTCACACAATCATAGCATCGCAGGGTTGGAAGAAATCCCCCTAGCCAAGGCAGGAGGCTTTACATCCCAGACAAATATTTATCCAATCTTTCCTTGAAAGCCTCCAGAGATGGAACACCCAACTCCAGGAGGCAAACTCTTCCATTGAATAATTGTTCTCATTGTCAGGAAATTCCTTCTTAGTTCCAGATGGGATCTCCTTCTGACAAGCTTCCACCCCTTGCTTCCTGCAATCTTTTATCATTTTTCTTCCTTCCTTTAATTGGTTTTATTGGAATTTCTTTTTGATTTTTGTGTGCTGCCCAGAATCGTTTGGAATTGGGTGGCATACATGTTTGAAAATTAATAAATAAAAAGTAGAGACAATCAGCTTTCCCGATGCTTCTTTTGATCTTTACTTTACTTTATTGTCACTGCACCTCGTACAACAAAATTAAATACCACCTTCAGTGTACATAATGACTATGAAAATAAACACAAATACACATCCTTCACATTCTATGCAATTGAATTGAAAACCCCTGATATTGCATTAATATTGCACTATACAGTAGAATTCAACAGAGCTACTGCCCTGAGATAGAAGCTGTTTTTCAGTCTGTTTCTCCTTGTTTTTATTATCCTGTACTGTCTACCAGATGGTAATAGTATTAAAAAAAGGGGGGTTCCCAGGATGAGAATGTTTTGAACTTTCTTAAGGCAGTGGGAGCTATAAAGCTCTTCCAAAGAAGGGAGAGGGCAACCAATGATCTTCTGGGCAATGACGTTAACCCTCTGGAGTGCTTAAAATCATAACTTTTGGAGATTGTAGGAAGAAAACCTGTGAAGAACATTAAATGTGGAAAGAATGCATTAGGCTATGGAGATGCTCAGTCATCCACGTCATGGTTGCCCCAAAGGTGCTTTTTCAAGAGGCAGCTTGACTTTCTGGTTTTTTCCTTGAAGACGTTTCGCTTCTCATTTAGACTCCTGAGAAAGCACCTTTGGGACTACTGTTGGGTGATTCATCCATTGTCACCTGGATCACAGTGATTCCAGCCTGTATTTATGACCAAATGTAGCTAGGTTATACTGACGAGATGTGCAGATTCATACTTTTATTTTGGATTCTTGTGGTTTGGGACTTGTGTCTCCAAAACTCAAGAGAAACAGAGAGAGAACTGCTCACAGCATTAATCCAATGGAGTGTTACTGCAGCTGTTTTTAGTAGCTCACAATGACAACATTAGGAGTATTTTTCAATGTGAGCACAGCTTTACAGTCCTGAATGAATTCAACACATTTTGTTTTGTGTTGATTCAATTTGCTTTGTTTTAGCCCTACAATTATTACAGCACCTTACAAAAAAGACCTTTCTTTGTTCTGAGCTTTTATAAAAAAAACTATTGTGCTGTTTTTGCTGACCCAAATTTTGTTAGTAGAAATACAGGATTTGACATTACAGATTACAAAACAATCAGAGTAATCTTTCATTGGAATAGCATCTTGATTTAGAATATACATTTCTTAGCAACGCATTACAGCCCTGGGTAAAATTTGCTAGGAGAAAAATAGTCTTTTCAGAATTGTATATGATATGCCTTGTATTTTACAAAATAGTAACTAATATGATCTAATACATGTCTTTTCTGAATGAATTTAATTCGGGGGGGGGGGAGAGAAAGAAAGAAAGAAAGAAAGAAAGAAAGAAAGAAAGAAAGAAAGAAAGAAAGAAAGAAAGAAAGTAGGTAGGTAGGTAAGGAAGAAAGAAAGAAAGAAGGAAGGAAGGAAGGAAGGAAGGAAGGAAGGAAGGAAGGAAGGAAGGAAGGAAAGAAAGAAAGAAAGAAAGAAAGAAAGAAAGAAAGAAAGAAAGAAAGAAAGAAAGAAAGAGAAAAAGAAAGAGAAAAAAGAAAGAAAACCTGGAAGATCTGAGATATTACCTAACTAAAAAAAGAAAAATCAATCTTCACCATCTTCTAATATTTTTAGAGAACCACAATATGAATGGAATATTCTTACTGATATTATGTGCTTGGATTTTCAAAACAAATCTCCAATAGGTTTCTCTCTCGCTCTCTCTCCTTCTCCCTCTCCCTCTTTCTCTCTCTCTGTCTCTCTTCTGGGAAAACTTTTTTTTCTGTTTAATGGAAGACTTGACAGCCCTTTCTCAGACTTTAAATTTAAATTTTGATTTTTCTCCCTGTGCTTTTATAGTTATTTCTAGAGTTTGTCTTCTCTATATTTGGACCTACAGGAACATTAGCTACCTGGATAATAATTTACAGCATGTGTCACTGATGTACCAGAAAAACGTACAGGTAGTCCTTGACTTACAACATTTCCTTTAGTGATTGTTTGAAGTTACAAGAGCACTGAAAAAAAAATGATTTATGAACGTATTTCACATTTATGACCATTGCAGCATCCCTGGGGTGATGTGATTTACATTCAGGTGCTTGTGAACTGACTCACATTTATGACAGTTTCAGAGTCCCGGGGTCATGTGATCCCCTTTTGTGACCTCCTGACAGCAAAGTTAATGGGGAAATCAGATTCACTGAACAACCATGGCAAGAAAAGTCGTAAAAATGGGGTCAAAGCTCACTGAACACATTTTTCACTTAGCAACATACTTTTTGGGCTCAATGGTGATCATAAGTCGAGGACTCCCTGGATAATAACCAGGAGTAGGAAGTAGAAGATATCATGTATTGATAAAGGATCTTATGTTAGGAATGAACTCAGATTGGTCCGGAAAAAGTTTGAAAGCAGAATAGAAACAGAATGGGGCAACTTGCAATGGCCAACTCACCTGGCCAACTCTCCATGAGACAATTTAAAAATTCATTGCAATTATTTAAAATAAATTAAAAAAAATATGTTAATGTTTGCCATTCACATTTCATTTTCTCCCTCCTTTTGCGTCCTTTCTTTAATGATCCTATCCCACCATTTCTTGGATATTAGTGTTACTCTTGTTCTGTAGGAAGTTGTCCTGCAGCGAGAAGCCTATGGTGAGTTGGCTGTAAAGAGTTGACTATCAGTGGTGGGATTCAAATTTTTTTACTACTGGTTCTGTGGGCGTGGCTTGGTGGGCGTGGCAGGAGAAGGATACTGTAAAATCCCCATTCCCTCCCCACCCCACTAACCTGCTTTCCAGCTCCGTTCTCCTGTGCAGGGCAACAAAAGAAGACCCAGCCGATCAGCTGGGACTTGGGAGGTGGAGAATAGATGGGGGTGGGACCAGTTAGAGGTGGTATTGGCTGGTTCTCCGAACTACTCAAAATTTCTGCAACCGGTTCTCCAGAACTGGTCAGAACCTGCTGAATACCACCTCTGTTGACCATGGTGAATTGTCATAAACCCAACTAGAGAACCCTTGCTATCTTTGGCAACATCCATGACATTAATTGCTATTGATTTTTTTACTAGGAATAAACACAGCTACCTTGTTTTTGTTTGCTTTTTCCCCTAAGCCAACATACTTGCATGGTAGTAATTTATTTGCGTTTTCACTTCCTCTCATGCTTTTATGAATGGCACAGCCTACCTTATTGAAACAAAGTAATGGCAGCTTAATTTGCCAATTTCACAGCAAGCACAATAAGCACAACCTGAGAATAGTAGAAATACAGGAGAGGCAGGTAGGGGAAAAAAGAGGTTGTGTAGGCTAATATTTTGCTTGAGTGGATAGTAATTGTTCATTAATATTTTGTTCATTCTTTTGGCAAGCTGATAGCAATTAAGAATGGTTACAAAAGAAAGAATAATGACATGTTTTCGTCATGCACAGGAGCACAAAAAAGATTTCCTCGTGTTTTCAAGAAATACCTTAAAATTACACAATTGGCTGTGGCTGGTTTTCTCTCTCCCTCTGGAAATCTACCAATCGCAGCCAATGTTTATATCTCAGAAGTTGTTGCTTTTTTAAAAAAAAAGAAAGAAAAAAAATGATTGGTGCTGGGAGACTTCTTGTTATTCTGTCAAAACATCTTCATTTAGTTTTTGAGCATCTGTGATTGGATAAACGTTGGTAGTAGTTAAAGAAATTAATAGAAGTTAAGTTCATTGAATAAGAATGTAAGAAGAGAATGGAGAAATGTGGCTAAGTGAGATTTGCTATTGATAGTTTCAACCCACCTGCCATTTTGAGAATGATAGCGCATAAGCAGTAGGGTCACCGCCATCCATCATGACAGCAGATGTGAAAGTAATGTCATCCCATAGTTGTCACAATTACATTTGTCATAAATCTTGACCTCTGCCTTGATCTTGGAGATGTCCATGCATACAAATGCTGTCTCATAGATAGGGCCGGGGCAAAAAGGTCACTGTTTCACTTAATTCAATTAATTGAATCTATTTCAGTGAATGCAGAAACCAAGATTTAGTTGAATCCAAAATGCACTGATTTTACAATACCATTGTTCATCTGTCTGTCTCCGTCTTCTTTTAATGACCCAATAATCCCTTGCGAAGTCGAGTCTGGGCAACTGAATGGAGCTGAGTGTTTTCTGGCCGGATGCCCTTCCTGTTGCCAATGTGGAGTTATATTCAGCAGATATATTTTCAACATGCCCAGAGAGAGAAATACCTAGGATTGAACCCACAGCCTCCTGATTGTGAGGTGAGGGTTTCACCTCTAGGCCACCACACCACTCGTCTGTCTGTATCTCTATCTCTATCTCTATCTCTATTTATCTATCTATCTATCTATCTATCTATCTATCTATCTATCTATCTATCTAATCTTATGATGAAATTTTTGGAAAAATGCACATGGATAAAAGTAATGTACAAAAACGTACTGGGAATAATTATTTCAAAAACAGCTTTCCACTGGGTAGAATTGCATATATAATAATGTTTGCACATTTGGAAAAAAAAGTTACTTTAAAGCAAACTATTCACCCCATGCAAATACCCATATAGCTACTCCTTGACTTACAACCATTCATTTAGGGACCATTCAACGGAACTGAAAAAAATGGACTTATGACCATTTTTCACACTTACGACCATTGAAGCACACACCCCCCATGGTCACATGATCAAAATTTGGATGCTTGGCAACTGCTTCATATTTATGATGGTTTCAGAATCCTAGCATCATCGGATGACCTTTTGTGACCTGACAAGCAAAATCTATGGGTTAAGGTTAGTCAACCGTAACTTAACAAATGCAATTATTCACTTAACATTTGTGGTAAGAAGGGCCTTAAAATGGGCCAAAACTTGCTTAAATGTCTCACTTAGCAACATAAATTTGGGGTCCTAAATCAGGGGTGGGTTTCTACCGGTTCTGTCCACCTCTGTAGAACTGGTAGCTCTGAAGAGTAGCAGACATAGAACCGGTTCTATGTCTGCTGATGTTTTTGCCCGCCCACCCACATGGGCTCTTACCTGATCTTTATTTCCTGATTTTTCAACTTCAGCTGCCAAACGAGGCACAGCTGCCTTTAAAAAAGTAGGAAAAGGGGGCTGTTTCAAAGGCTGCTTCTCTGCACGCAGCCTGCTGATGATGATTTACAGGCGTGCAGCTTGCAGTGTGCAGGTAAGCATATCACAAATCACCTAATCTTGTAAATCCCGAACCGGTAGTTAACCCACTGAAAATTCCTCACTTTGAATATTCATGGAAAGCTTTTGTAAGATAAGAGCACAGTCACCTCAGAGGAAGTTAATTAAGCTTTTCTTTTATTGTTCAGACAGCTGGGTAATTTAAGAGCTACCATGTTAATCCTTTGAGGCTAGATTTCCATCAGCACTTGGCCAAAAGAAAGCTGGCAGTGATTCTTCTATGAGTTCCTTAGATTTTTAAATGTGCTTACCCACCCAACCTCTCACAATGAAGCCAGAGTTTAGCAAAGTCTTTGACTTTGAAGATATTAGCAAGAACCATGTGGGTACTGAATAAACAAACTTAAGGACAGAATCATGAATATTATATAGGTAACAATTACAGAACAGCTAAAGAGTTTGGCCTAGTGGCTAAGGCACCACGCTAGAAGCCAGAAGACTGGATTTTAGTCATGCCATAGGTTAGAAAGCCACCTGGGTGACTTCAGCCCAGGGCTGTCAAACTCGCGGACCGCGGGCCAAATGCATCAGCTGCTGGCCATGCCCGGTTTAGTAACGGGGAAAAAAAGTCATTTATGTCACCGTGACGATGTGAGTTTGACACCCCTGTTTTAGGAGATGGTGAGTTCTAGTCCCATTTTAGACATGAAAGCCATCTGGGTGGCTTTAGGCCAAT
>NW_020769320.1:13784484-13796211 GCF_900518735.1 Pseudonaja textilis | reverse complement strand
TATTCTATTCTATTCTATTCTATTCTATTCTATTCTATTCTATTCTACTGTACTCTACTCTACTCTATTCTACCCTACCCTACCCTACCCTACCCTACCCTACCCTATCCTATCCTATCCTATTCTATTCATATCCTTCCATGAGAGCTTGAAGACCTGACTCTAGTGGTTGTCCTGGAGACACAATGGGGGAGTTCAACTCTGGAGAGAGCTACAGGTAGTCCTCAACTTACAGCCATAATTGTGGCCAACATTTCTGTTGCTAAGCAATACATTTGTTCAGTGAGTTTTGCCCCATTTTATGATCTTTCTTGCCACCATCGGTCAGTGAATCACTGCAGTTGTTAAATTAGTAACACGGTTGTTAAGTGAATCTGGCTTCCCTGTTGACTTTGCTCGTTGGAAAGTTGCAAAAGGAGACCACATGACCTCAGGACACTGTGACCATCATAAATATGAACTTTGATCGTATGGCCATGGGGAAGCTACAATGGTCATAAGTGTAAAAAACAGGTGATAAGTAATTTTTTTCCATTGCCGTTGTAATTTCGAACAGTCACTAAACAAACTGTTGTAAGTTGAGGACTACCTGTATTAGATTGATAGCAAACTCTGCCTCCCTGCCCCCATATTCCCTGCTTCCCTCCACCCTTCCTTTTTCTCATATCACTGTATTTTCATCGCTTATTTTATTGTTTCACTATTTTGCTGCTGTTATGTTTATACTTCTTTTAATTTCTCCGTTTTTACTCTTGTAAGCCACTGAGAGTAGCTCACAGAGAGATAGGCAGCAAATAAATTTAATGAATAAAATAATAAATAAATAAATGCCTTCAACCAAAGACCTGCATACTGCATGAGTCAAAAAGAGGGCTGTGAAAATATTTACAGACCCCTCACACCCTGGACATAAACTGTTTCAACTCCTTCCCTCAAAACACTAGAGCAATGCACATCAGAACAACTAGACACAAGGACAGTTTTTTCCTAAATGCCATCACTCTGCTAAACAAATAATTCCCTCAACACTGTCCAACTATTTACAAAGTCTGCACTACTATTACTGTTAATCTTCTCATCACTCCTTATCACCCATCCTCTCCCACTTGTGACTGTATGACTGTAACTTTGTCGCTTGTATCCTTACGATTAATATTGACTGTTTCCTTGTATGATTTGATTGCTTATTGTACCCTATGACTATTATTAAGTGTCGTACCTTAGGATTCTTGACTTTTAACAAATGTATCTTTCCTTTTATGTACACTGAGAGCATTTTCACCAAGGCAAATTCCTTGTGTGTCCAACCACACTTGGCCAATAAAGAATTCTAATCTAATCTAAAGAAACTTCCGGGCTGGCTTTAAGCAAGCAATACCAGTGAGGTAAATTGGATTCACTTGACAATTGAGTGTGATGTACTTAATACCAAACTGGTTCACTCAATGAGCATATAATTTAGCAAATACAATTCCCGTCCCCCTTTGTGGTTGTGACTTGAGGCCTACAGTATCTTTATATTGGCCCAAATAATTCAATCCCATTATTATTCTAAAGTTGTGCCACTGAGTTCTGTATGTGTCTTCCATGAGAACGTGATAATCATTTTATACGACCACCCATTTCATCATCATAACACTGGGTAACTAACATCAAGTAAAAACCCAACAACAACGTAACAATTAATTAAGGAGAAATTTCCTAAAAGTGTCCCAAAGGTGTTTTTTCAAGAGGCAACTGAACTTTCTGGTTTTTCTTTGAAGATGTTTTGCTTCTGATCCAAGAAGCTTCTTCAGCTCTGGGGAATGGAAGGATTTATACTCCTTGCAGACAGCTGGTCATTTGCATTCTTTTAGCCCAGGTGTCAAGGCCACCTGGAGGTTTATCTGTGTCTTCAGGATCACCTGAGTGGTGCAAATGGCTGTGGAGCCTTCTTGGAACTGTTGAAAAGAATGTGTTGTAGACTGTAGATATATGATGTTGTATCCCTCCCCCTCTGATGAAAGAAGGCAGTTCAGTTTGACATTGATGGCCTCTTTAACCCCTCTTTCAAACCAGCAGTCCTTTCTGTCCAAAATGTAGACTTTGCTGTCTTCTAAAGAGTGTCATCTATCTCCAGTCTATAACACAGCCCTTTCAACATTTCCAAGAAGGCTCCTTGAAAGTTATTTTAAATGTCCCCAGGCATTTTGAGAAAAATGGATGGATTCAGTTGCTCATGAGCTATCTAATATCCAACCTTCAACACACACACACAGCCTTTACAAATCTGCAAATCTGTAAAAATTTGCAAAACTGCTCTGCAACGAACTCAACATTCCGATGGAAGAATTTTGACAAAATTCAACAAAATTCAACAAAATTTTGTCAAAAAATATCCATCACCTTGTGTCTGAACGTCCATCCAGAGCTTACACCAGCCCAATGTCTGTTTTTTTTTTTTCAATCTAGACCAGGGGTCACCAACCTTTTGGACCTCAGGGACCACCAAAATCATAATTTTAAATCCTGCGGACTAGAGACTCTGGGAAAATCCCAAAAAATGTCTGCAGGAAAATTCCCCACCCTGTTTTCCTACCAATCGATCATTCTTTATTTGGGATTGCAGGATAACGTCTCTAACTCCATTCTCAGAGAGAGAGAGAGGGGAGGAGGGAGGGAGGGAGGGAGGGAGAGAAGGAGAGAAGGAGGGGGGAAGACTTTTGGCTTCATGCAAAGAAAGCATCAGAAGTCTTTCTTTCTCTCCCCCAAACTCCACCAGCAATGAGTTTTTGTGAGATTTGTTGCGTTGGTGCAGCCTCTTGGAGCAGGAGGCCTTGCAGGGTCCCAAATATTCATTTCTGGCAGAGTTTGGGAAAGAGAAAGAAAGACTTTTGCTGCTTTCCTTGTGTGCAGCCAAAAGCAGAAGAAGAAAGAAGTGGAAAGAAGCAGCCCAGTAGTCAGGCCAGGTGCATGAGGTGAATGGGGAAAGTCCCCCCCCCCATGCCTTTTCTCCCTTCCCCTCACTACATCGTGTTGTTCTTAATGCAAACGATGCAAGCCTTGTGTTTCCGCGGGCCATATTGGTAGCACAGCCTTATGTTCCTGCGCAGCCTGGATTAATTGCTTTGGAGGGTGCTTGGGGTGTGTGTGACATTTCTCTGCAGACCACCAAAATTTTCTCATGGACCACCAGTGGTCCCCAGCCCACTGGTTGGCAACCACTGACCGAGACCATCCTATCCTTGAATGACTGGGTGGGCTGGACATTAACATTTGAACTACTCTAAGTCCATGCATTTGCCATACGCTAAATAAATAATCCAATGGAGGTATAAGTACACCGTTGACATTCTACTAATCACAGTTCATAGCTGTTGTGAGTTTCTACAGTGGGGGCTCAACTGTGTTTGACAAGATGCATATATTTTTTAAAAAAATAAATAAATAAGCAAAATAAATAATAGAAATGATTAAGAGTAGCATTCTCCAAGACCTTACTTTTCAAGTGACATCCAGAATCTTTTCTTTTGCAGCCATTCCGTAGAGTGACGTTTTCAGTTGTGAGTCAGCCTCAAGACCCACATCAAGGGTCTTTGCAGAGTTGCTATGACAGCGGTCTGGAGGAATCTGAAACACCAAGCAGTAAGAGTTCTTCAGGCCCAAGGCTGGGTGCCCTTCCACTCCCAGAGGACAACTACGAAAGGACAACGCCGGATGGCAGTGTTGGTGAGGCAGAGCATATGGAAAATGGTAGGGGCAAACACAACACTCACAACACTCCAATTTGCAGTAGGGAGCCCATGTCCAGTAGACTTGGCAAGAGGTCAGTTGGAAGAAAAGGGGGAAGGACTGTTGACCAAGAAATGCAATTGATATGATGGCTTCTTCCCAATGAGGAGCCTTTACTAAGCCCCATTGATGTCTGGATCGACAGATCTAAGGTTAGATTTTAAACCCTTTCCACTCCAGTTTGGACTTACTGGACAGAAAGTTAGAATCTAAATTAAACCAGTGCCACTACTACTACTAATATTTTAGTGATGCATACCTAAACATCTGCACACAACTTTCACTGGGTTGGGGTGTGCTTCATTTACGATTGCATTAAGCTGATCATATTTTAATTGACAACATCAAAACAATGGAAGGGGGTGGGAAAACCAGTTAAAAGAATTAAAACAGCATTGCTTCCACAATCTCCTAAAGCTAGAAAAACAAATCAATATATAATCTTGTTTTAAAAACAAAACAAAACTGAAGAGAAGTTTTCTTTTCTTTTTTAAAAAAATAGCCACGTACCATTTTTTTGCTATTGTAATTCTCTTAATCATCATTACATTAAAGATGCCCAGTATTAGCTAGAAGAAAATAACCATCCTTCAAAAATTATTGTCTTTGCAAAGACTGTGTATGTGCTTCCCCAATCCATAAATACAGTTATCTGCACAAACTGACTGAGGTGCATGTGATAAGGGCTGAGCTAAATGGATTCAAGGGTTTCTAATGGAACCCAGAATTACCGAATAAAGCCTTAATGTGCTTGCTCCCTGTTCAGCTGCCTTTGGGACAACCAATTACAAAGATTGCACACCTCAGTGACAATGGCCAGAGCATTCATACCCTTTTTCATAAAACGGTATTAATCATGCCAGATTCCATGAATGCTGAATTATTTAAAAAAGAATGACAAACGTCCAGTTTTCTTTTCTCCTTTTACAGCTGTTGTAGAAGGGTGAAAATATATATATATATAATCATAATCAGAACATCTCATTTCAAACCTGAGATTGTTGCTCTCAGGAACAAAATTGCAATGTTTTTGCCTGTGCTTTATTTTTTATTTTTTTCTAGAACAAAAGAAGCTTTTGTTGGAATCTTGCATCATTTTGGGATGGGGTAGAGGAAGGATCTGGTACTTAAAATGAAATGCAGCCTAACATAATTTTAAATTCGCCATTTACTTTCTGGTGTATTTTTAACAATCCACTTCTATACGAGTTTTTCCTTGTTCTCCCCATTCTTCTTCTTTCTTTTTTTTTGCCTTGATCTGAAATTTTCTGAATTAAATTACAATGAATGTTATTTCTATAGTGGCAATAAAAGCTATTGAAACTCACAGTGTAGGGAAATTATAATAAATGAAACGAGCGTACAAATGAGAAGATTGTTGGGGCTGCAGTATTAGTTTTGCTTTTCTTTGGAGAAGTTTCTATCAATAGTTAATGGATTGATTAATTCAATCTGAAATAGACCCATCAATGAAATCATAACAACAATTGAGAGAGGGTAGGAGAGAAACTCTTTAATATGAGGATGAAAAATGGCTACTAGCATTGCTCTTTCCTCAGTAAGCACATAAGAAATGTTGCCTGTTTTCATGAGCTTTTATTATATTGCTTGTTGTTGAAGAAAATGTTGCTGGGATGCCAGTTTGAAAAGAGGAAAAAACCTTCTACTTCAATTAGTAATGTGGGGTTTGTAGGAGAGTTGAAAGATCCGACCTTAGATTCAAGATTAAATAAATCTTTTCAGTAATGCTATTTAATGCCTCAGAGTTATAGTGTTTATAACTTTTATGATCTGTTTATGACTCAGCCATGCTGGCATTTGTATGTATCCTTCCCTTAGATGTTTCTTAACATTGGGAGTTATGCTATTGGAATGAAAACTAGTAAATCAAGAATGCATTAATCTCCCACTTATCTTCCAATCTGGCTTCAATTTACGACAGGCTGGTGTGGAATGCAGATGGGGTAGAATTAATGCCGTAGCTGTGTAACAAGGTGGCGTAGTCATCTAACCATGTAACAAGGTGACATGGGAATTCCCACCACGGGTGTACGGGGTCAGGCAAACAGGTACTAAGAAGCAGAAACAAGACACATGGCCATAGATAGACTGAGGTCAAGGGCAAATTTGAGACAATCCATTACATTATTTGATGTGTGTGATGCCCAGTGTGCTAGTCTGTTTCTTCTCCAGAAAAGAGAGATTAATTGGACTCTCCTCTGGCTAAGGGGACAGCAGGTCATTTTCAGGTTGCACAGAAGATATCCATACCAGTGATTTATAGCATCAGCCAGACATCAACATGACAACACAAAGCCTTCTGCATTAGCGATGCATCACTGGTTGACCCTTCAAATCATCCCAAGGTTAGCTGACAATAGCCAGGTCAGGTCTGAGAAATACAAGATCTTCTCACTTTATCTAAACCAGATAGGTTAGATGGTTGCAGAGATCTAGAGTGCTGAAAGAAGGAGGCCATGATTTGATGCCTTTTCTCGTTTCTTCCTCCAGTGCTCGTTTACATGAACAAGTGACTTATATCAGTGCAGATCTAATTGCAACCATGGTGGTTTGCAATCCATTTTGTGCACAAGTGAGCTACCCGTAGATCCATATGACCCTAAGAAATAATCACCTCTGGCCTCTCCAAGTCTTGTGACTGGTGGGCCAATTTAATTCAGAGTTTCAACAAAGCAACATTGACTTAGAAACCAATTAAGTGGGAGGATAGTAGTACAGTATGGATTAAATAGTACAGTATGGATTTTCAGATATCCCAATAAGGGCCAAGATCTCCAGGTAAATAAGAGAGGTGACACCATTGATAATTCACACCATAGCTCTCTGAATTTTAAGAAGGAGCTTGAAAATAAACTGACATGGATTGCTGCAATTTTTGTTTCCCTATATATATAGATGTAGTAATATACACTGCTCAAAAAAATAAACGGAACCCTTAAACAAAACAATGTAACTCCAAGTCAATTATACTTCTGTGAAATCAAACTGTCCACTTAAGTAGCAACACTGGTTGACAATCAATTTCACATGCTGTTGTGCAAATGGAATAGACAACAGGTGGAAAGCAGAGGCAGTTAGCAAGACATCCCCAATAAAGGAGTGGTTCTGCAGGTGGTGACCACAGACCATTTCTCAGTTCCCATGCTTTCTGGCTGATGGTTTGGTCACTTTTGAATGATGGTGGTGCTTTCACTCTAGTGGTAGCATGAGACGGAGTCTACAACCCACACAAGTGGCTCAGGTAGTGCAGCTCATCCAGGATGGCACATCAATGTGAGCTGTGGCAAGAAGGTTTGCTGTATCTGTCAGCATAGTGTCCAGATCATGGAGGCGCTACCAGAAGACAGCCCAGTACATCAGGAGATGTGGAGGAGGCCGTAGGAGGGCAACAAACCAGCATCAGGACCACTACCTCCACCTTTGTGCAAGGAGGGAGGGAGGAGCACTGCCAGAGCCCTGCAAAATGACCTCCAGCGGGCCACAAATGTGCATGTGGCTGCTCAAACGGTCAGAAACAGACTCCATGAGGGTGGTATGAGGACCCGACGTTCACAGGTGGGGGTTGTGCTTACAGCCCAACACCATGCAGGACATTTGGCATTTTCCAGAGAACACCAAAATTGGCAAATTTGCCCCTGGCACCCTGTGCTCTTCACAGATAAAAGCAGGTTCACACTGAGCACATGTGACAGACGTGACAGGGTCTGGAGACACCATGGAGAATGTTCTGCTGCCTGCAACATCCTTCAGCATGACCAGTTTGGCAGTGGGTCAGTAATGGTGTGGGGTGGTATTTCTTTAGGGGGCCACACAGCCCTCACCAGAGATAGCCTGACTGCCATTAGGTACTGAGATGAGATCCTCAGACCCCTTGTGAGACCATATACTGGTGTGGTTGGCCCTGGGTTCCTCCTAATGCACAACAATGCTAGACCTCATGTGGCTGGAGTGTGTCAGCAGTTCCTGCAAGATAAAGGCATTGATGCTATAGACTGGCCTGCCCGTTCCCCAGACCTGAATCCAACTGATCACATCTGGGACATCATGTCTCGCTCCATCCACCAACGCCACATTGTACCACAGACTGTCCAGGAGTTGGGAGATGCTTTAGTCCAAGTGTGGGAGGAGATCCCTCAGGAGACCATCCACCACCTCATCAGGAGCATGCCCAGGCATTGTAGGGAGGTCATACAGGCACGTGGAGGCCACACACACTACTGAGCCTCATTTTGACTTGTTTTAAGGACATTACATCAAAGTTGGATCAGCCTGTAGTGTTTTTCTCCACTTTAATTTTGAGTGTAACTCCAAATCCAGACCTCCATGGGTTGCTAAATTTGATTTCCATTGATATTTTTTGTGTGATTTTGTTGTCAGCACATTCACGTATTTAATAAGAATAGGATGTCTTATTTTTGTGTTCCCTTTATTTTTTTTTGAGCAGTGTCTTTTCCTTTGGGATGGATAGATAGATAGATAGATAGATAGATAGATAGATAGATAGATAGATAGATTAGACAGACAGACAGATAGCAGATACTATGGGAGATAGCAGGCTGAGCCAGAGGTTGGAGTCAAATGTATCATAGGTCAAGAGTCCCCGTGGTGCCCATGGGAAATCTAAGTCCAGCCCACCTTGAATGCTTTTCTTATTTCCCGCTCTTTTCCCTTGACTGTTAGTTGGTCAGATTCTTGTAGAACGTTTAAGTTTGCAATAAATCTTTATACTCAGTGATGTGTTTCAAAAAAGTTTTCCTACTGGTTCAGAGTTTGCTTCGCGCATGTATGAGCAGTGGTCAAACTCCGCTCTCTGAATCAAGGCTGGTGAGCTGTGTAGGCGCGCCTACTGCGCGTGCATGCCAAATACCTGAATTGCATGTGCGCATGGCTTCCCTGGTGAACTGTGCTGTTTCTTAGCTCAGCTGAGGCGCGGCATTCTGCCGCGCAAATCAGCTGAGCTAATAAACAGAAGATAGGAGAGCTGAGAGGTAAGAGCACGGACAGGTGGGTGGGTCAAAATTTTCCCTACAGGTTCTCCGAACCAGTCAAAATTTTCCCTACTGGTCCTCTAGGAACTGGCTGAAAACCATCTCTGTTTATACTCATTCAAACTACCATAATCTCCTGACGGATACGCTTGACAGATACAAGTATATATTGTAGCAGGCTTGCAAATATTGGTGACAAGGAACTGCAGAAAGACATAATCTTTTTGAAGGGTTAAACCAATCACTGATAAAGACATGCAGATGTTGAGCACAGCCTTAAGTCTATTCATTATTATTATTATTATTATTATAGTTCACGATATTAAGAACCCGATTTAATTAATTATAGTTCATTTAATGCCTGTTGGGAAAAGTGGAGATGCTCCAACATTTGGAGAGTGTCTCAACTTTTGGAAAATGTCTCAAGAGACAGGGAATTAATACATTGACACAGATAGCCAACAGCTCACCAACTGGAGTTTCTCCTTAGAAAATCAAGATCTTTTGTAACTTTCTGGGTCATAGTTGATCATGCAATTAAATCAAAAAGAAAAAGAAATGACATTTTTCATTGAATTTTCATGCCCATGACAAATTGAGTGATTTTGCTCAAGCTGCAAGTCTAATTTACTGTTCCCTTTCCAACAGCTTCTGATATCCATCCATCTCCAAAACCTCATTATTATACACTTAAAGTAGCATAATTTGATTCCCTGCTTGGAATATCAAAAACTGGTATGACAAAATCACAATTCCTTCAAAAATCTACTTCCAGTAATTCTGAATGATACTATCCTGCAGCTAAAGTCCTTCTCTTCTCTTCTCTTCTCTTCTCTTCTCTTCTCTTCTCTTCTCTTCTCTTCTCTTCTCTTCTCTTCTCTTCTCTTCTCTTCTCTTCCCTTCCCTTCCCTTCCCTTCCCTTCCCTTCCCCTTCTCTATGTATATACCAATGCACCCACACACCTATATCTATATCTATCTAACAACACACACACACACACACACACATGCACACACATACACACACACACACACACACACACTTGACTGAGTAACTCATTCCCTCTCTTCCTCCCACAGTTTAACTTCAGTTTTTAAACTCCTTTGTCCTGACTTTAAGGAAAATCTATATGCTGAATGATCTGCTTAGCATCATCTTTGTATTAAAAAAATTACCATGAGCATCAAAAGCAGCTCTTTCGATCGGAATTTTAGCAGGGTCTCCGTCACACTGAAATTTTTTGCAGGAAAACATGAGTGTGAACCCATGTGCTTAGAGAAGCAATCTGATGCTTAATTGTTACAACTTCAAATATTTACTCTTTAATTTTGTCCAGCATGAAAAGGCTCAATTATAATTAGTTGATGGAGATAACGCATTGAATTTAAAATTTAGAAAGCAATTTCCTCGGGCCATCAATGAAAGCTTCTAGATCCCCTCCCGTGCCTTTTCAAGGAAAGATGATAAGGGGAGAATGAAAATAAGGAAAAGAGAAGTCAGAAGTTTGATTACATACAGACAATGGTATGTGATTTTCCCCAGCTGTTCTGTTGGCATATTCTGGTTTTTTGGGGGGAGAGGATCCTACATTTGCCACTGAGACACTGGAGTTGTTTTGAAGGACATTTGGTTGTGACTTCACCATTCAACCAATTCATAACCAATTTGCAAAATGTCTTGAGGATGAAAGATCTGATGGCGCTTCAGATGTTGCTTAAAATGCTTAAATCATTCATTGTTGGCACTGCTTCTTAAAGCAAATGTAGTTCCACAACAACGTTGGAACTGCCATTAGGTCCATGTTCCTGCTGATAATGAACCTCAATGGGCATCTTCAGGTGCAGCAAAGCATGTGTTCAAATATATAAATCTTTCAAATATATAATCAAATATATAAATCATTCAGATATATAAGTCTTCTATTGCACGAATTCAAGCTGTCCAGGGCTGTTCTGCTTTGTAATTGTATGACTCACAACAGCAGTGACTGTTTTCACACATTGTTAGCAACAAATCTTGCAAATAGAAAACAACATAGAAGAGCAAAAGAGTTGCATCATTTAAAAAAAAAAAATCTAGCAGGCTAGTTTTCCATAGAGGGTCTGTGTATTTGTTAAGTTTTTAGCCACACTGAAGAACCTTCTGGTATGGATTCCCTACTTTGCTTGTACGTTAAGAACACTGATATCTAAAATCCTTTTCTGCTTTTGTTCCGTTGGGATGTGTGAGGTGGAGTTGCTTTTAAAATTATCTGATGGTTACAAGCATTCTTTAAATGGCAGAAAATAGTATCTGTGGTGGCGCGGTGGTTAGAATGCAGTATTGCAGGCAAATTCTAACCACTGCCAGCAGTTCAATTTTGAGCTGCTCAAGGTTATCTCAGCCTTCCATCCTTCCGAGGTTGGTAAAATGAGGAGCCTGATTTTAAGGGCAATATGCTGATTCTGTAAACCGCTTAGAGAGGGCTGTAAAGCACTGTGAAGCAGTATGGAAGTCTTAACTATTATTGCTGTGGCTAACTGCCATATCATATAATTGCTTTGAAGTTTTATGCATCATTAGCAATAACACTTAGACTTATATACCACTTTACAGTGCTTTTACAGCCCTCTCTAAGTGGTTTATAGAGTCAGCCTCTTGCCCCCAACAATCTGGATCCACGGAAGGATGGAAGGCATTGAGCCTGGTGAAATTCAAACTGCCAAATTGCAGGCAGCTGGCAGGCAGCAGAAGTATCCTGCAGTACTGCTTTTTAACTATTATTCTACTGGATGTAGTAACTAATTTTAACCACTCATATTTACCTATTGGGTAAATAGAAGTTACTACATCCAGTAGAATTTATTTCCAGTCTTTTATTAGAATAGGATAGGATAGGATAGGATAGGATAGGATAGGATAGAATAGAATAGAATAGAATAGAATAGAATAGAATAGAATAGAATA
>NW_020769320.1:13771399-13779134 GCF_900518735.1 Pseudonaja textilis | reverse complement strand
AGATAGATAGATAGATAGATAGATAGATAGATAGATAGATAGATAGATAGATAGATAGATAGACAGACAGACAGACAGACAGAGACAGACAGACAGACAGACAGACAGACAGACAGACAGAGATAGGGATAGGGATAGAGATAGAGATAGAGATAGAGATAGAGATAGAAAGAGAGAGAGAGAGAGAGAGAAAGAGGCAGACAGGCAGACAGATATAGAGATAAAGATAGCGAGATAGAGAGATAAAGATAGATATAGATATAGATTATGGGACGTCTGTGCTCAGCACCTTGACAACATGAGAGTTGCTCTAATTACAGCCAAAAATTGATCATGATCAAAACAAGATAGTCAAAGTAAGGTAATGATTAATTGTTCAGTGAACAACTGATAAAAGAAAACCTGGATTTCTGGTTAAACAATATTCGGTCTAATTATATAATAACAGTGGGATGAATGGACATTTGATAGAATTCAAAATATTAGAAGACCTAAAGTAAAGAGTGCAGAAAAGAACAATGGAGAGGATTAGGACACAGAAAGCCAGAATATATGAAGAATGGATGTTCACCTGAGGGTACAACAAGAAGCAATGGATGGAAATTAATGAAGGAGAGAGGCAACCTAAAACTAAGGAGAAATTTCCTGACAGGGAGAACAATTAATCAGTGGAACGGCTTGTCTTCAAAAAATAAATATGCTTAGTTTTCTTATAATGTTTTTTTTTTTTTGTGAAGGATCAATGACTAACTCCAAGGTAAACTCTTAATAGTGTCATAAGTCCAGACAAAGAATTCATGAAGATAATGAATATTTGCCCTCATTCACAAAGATTAAATCAAATCACCAGATTTGATGCATTTTACGATATTTCTTGCTGCAGTTGTTAATTGTATCATTTCAGTTGCTAAGTTAGTAATGTGGTTGTTAAGTGAACCTGGCTTCCCTACTGACTTGGTTAGTCAGAAGGTTGTAAATGGGGATCGTACAATCCCTGGGACATTGCAACAATCATAAATACATACCAATTTCCAATAGTGTGAATTGTGATCATGTTAGTACAGGGATGCTGCAATGGTCGTTTGGGTGAAAAACATGGCCACAATTCTTTTTTTTTTTTAAGTGCTGTTGTAACTTTGAGCAGTCGCTAAGTAAGTCAAGACCTACCTATATTGTAACATCATCAAGCAAAACTAATACAGAGTGGTATGATGGCTTAGACGTGCAGCTGTCACTTGACCATCAGGAGGCTGTGAGTTCGATCCTAGGTAGAGGCAGATATTTCTCTCTCTGGGCACAATGAGAATATATCTGCCAAACAGAACTCCACATTGGCAACAGGAAGGGCATCCGGCCATTAAACACTCTCCTAGCTCCATTCAGTTTCCCAGATTCCACCCTGCAAGGGATTCTGGGGTCATTAAAAGATGATGGTGATGATGATCAAGCAAAACTAATGTTATCTAAAACAATGTGAAGGCAAGATATGACACTTGAATGGAGATTATTCTTCCATTGGTAGAAAAACAAGTGATTTGTCCAGTAGTGGGATCCTACCTTAGCCGCTACCAGTTCGGTTGGTGATTGGTCATGCATGCACACACACCCCTAATATGTGCACCTCTAACAAGCCAATCCGCTGAGAGGATGAAGAAGTGAAAAGCTAGGAGAAACCCTCCCATGAGGTCTTTTATCCTTTCAGCTGTTTTTTTTCCCCTCCTCTCAGCTGATCGAAGGCTTTGTCTTTTTACTACCAGTTCTACCAAACCAGCCCAAACCAGTAGCATACCACCACTGGATTTGTCCTTTCATGTGAATGCATTTTTGTTTTTGGAAAACTATAAACATCACAAAAAAAGGACAATCACCTTCAACAGAAGGGGAAAATAAAGAATCCTCACCTTTTATAGCTTTGTAAACAGTTACTCTGGCAAATGTGTAAGGATCTGCAATTGCTCTTTTCCCTCGTTTTTATCTTTCCCAAAGCACCAACCATCTTATATTAGAGTGTACTACACAAGGTTAATTGGTTTTACTATCGAAAGTGGCTCTTCTGCTTGCTGTCAGCACATACAGCAGTGAGAAAACGGCACTGCGTCCCTGTTTCAGTTGAAGGGAAATGACATTTTATATGCACAAATTGCTAATGCAATACGTTGGAATAAAATGTTCTTTTTTATTTTTAAAGGAACAATAAAAACAGGTCTGGGCTTGTTCTCAGCAGTGCAGGTGGTGGTGAAATCTTCTATAATTTTCTCTATCATCGCAGTGTTTCTACTAAGGAAGGACATACCTTCTTCCCTCCAAATTGCCACATCCTTAGTAAGTTGAACAGCAGATTACATGAGAGATTATCTCTATTAGTGGAAGCTTATCCTCTTAGGTGGTAGTCCTCCAAACCAGTTGCAACTTCTCTCTAGGTGAAAGAATGTACCTTTTATGGCACAAATTCTATTAGAGCAGGGATTTCAGGAATGGTGTTATGTACTTCGCAAATGTAGCAGCTCCAGACAACTTGCTGTTCCCACCAGCATCCAATATTAGAAATGGTCTCTGAAAAAGTAGGTGTGAGTGATACTTTAGAATAGGTGTTGTGGTTCAAATAGGCAGTCAAAGTAAATCAACGGTGAATCTAGAGCCTGACTGTAATCTTGAATTGCCTTGGTAATTTAATCAGAGGAGTTTCTCCATGTAAAAGTTGTTTGTTTATTTATTTAAATTTATTTGCTGCCCAACTTGTATCTAAACAACTCTTGGGTGGCTTGAAGTTTTAAAGCATTAAGATCCTGAAAGATAAATTGTCAGAGTGTGCACAGTGTGACTATGCGAGACAACTCAGTATAGTAAACAGAGGTTTATATTTAAATAGTGGTTTTATCTACATACATACATATATACATACATGTACTTTAGTCACACCTCAAACAAACAGCAATCAACAATTACAGCATGGAAGCACACATGGAGAGAGAGAGAGATAAGCCCAACAGGGCCTCTTCTTATTACAGGCTCTTAAAGTGATATCAGCCCAAAAATCTTGCTGACTCATTCCCAGCATTACATCATCGGACCAGCTGGTCATCTCTTAAATCATTACCCTGGCATGAATATTATTTAAAACAATAAAAATGGAAAGCAAAATAGAAATAAAATTATAGTTAAAAGATGGTGAAGAAGAAACAGAATGTGCAGGGTGGAGGTGGGATTGTCTCTGAACTCATCAACCATCTCCAATGTGATGGTACCCCGTTGGATCTTCAAGCCATCTGGTAGAGTCAAGTCAGGTGAGTTGGAGCCAATCTCACTTCAGGGAACAAGATATTCCAAAGGATGGAAGCCATGGTAGAGAATGCCCTTTTCCAGGACCCCGCTAGCTGGTATTCCTTGACAGATGGGATCTGCAGCATGCCTCCTCTGCCAAAAATTGGTGAGTGGGCCAATCCAAGAGGGATGAGACAGATTCTCAAGTAACCTCAACCCATGCCACACAGGGCTTATATCAAGGGCTACCCATGAGAAGGACCATACTGATTTGCCTGTCAAGAGTTTAAAATATTGCCTACATGAGATTTTTATCTGGTGCAATGTTGCTATGTTGCATAGTTCTTGAGGGTGTAAAAGCCAAGGGAGATATTGAATGAATGAATGAATGAATGAATGATGACAGACCGCTACTAGTTAGAATAAGGGAAGACAAGACCAGAGTTAGCTCTCGTGGCCTTATTCACTATTCATCGCCCAAGGCAAGTCTGATTTTTCTAAGTAGGATTGACCACCTCACTATTTAGGTTCTGTTAATGCCATCAAATGTCCTGGATGGAAGCTTGCCAATTTCAGGATTAGAACTTACAAACCAGATTTGTCCCCCATTTAATGGTGGCAACGTTGTTGAGCACCGGTTTGCATGAATGAACGAATCACTGGAAATACCTCTTGTCATTTTAAAGAAACGGGTAATTCCGATCATATCTCATTTCCTTCATTTTGCAATGAACGATATGTATGTGTGTCTGTGTGTGTGCACACCAGCCCAGGCTGTGAGTGAATTTGAACTGTGCTGACTCATTTAAGAAGCATCACTTGGTTGCCATCTTCTTCCTGCTTTAACCATGTCAAAGGTATATGGAAATAGGTTATTAATTAATCCCACCCATCGCCCTCCTCTCCTTCAAGAACTCAAGGTACAAGGTACCTCAACTTATGGCTATAATTGAGCCCAACATCTCTGTTGCTAAGTGAAACATTTTGTTAAGTCAATTTTGTCCCATTTTACGACTTTTCTTGATATAGTTGTTAAGTGAATTGCTGCAGTTGTTAAGTTACTCACAGCAAATCTGGCTTCCCCATTGGCTTTGCTTGTAAAAAGGTCTCAGAAGGCAGGACAAGAAGCCATGGATGGAAACTCATCAAGGATAGGACCAACCTAGAACTAAGGAGTAATTTCTTGACAGTGAGAACAATAAAGCAGTGGAAAGTGTTGCCTTCAGAAGTTGTGGTTGCTTCATTGCTGGAGGTTTTTAAGATGAAATTAGACAGCTATTTGTCTGAAATGGTATAGGGTTTCCTGCCTGAGCAGAGGGCTAGACTAGAAGACCTTCAAAGTCCCTTCCAACTCTGTTGTTCTGTCATGTTAACATTGCATTGCTCAGTAGAAGCTTTATGCTATCTTCTCAGGCTCAAGTTAAACTGTGTGATGACCCAGAGTGTAACACAAACATAACAAATTCCAAAATGTAAATAAATGTCCTTTAATGCCTCCAACTTGGCCCCACTGTTCAATAATTCTCAGTTGGAGATAAAACGTATTCAAAAATAGTCTTCAAAAGAAAGCAATACAGTCCGAACTTAATGAGTAGATAGAGATGAAATAAAAAACTAAAGCAAACTACAATGAAGGAATTTCCACAATGGACCAGGATACGTAATTACCAACTTCAAGAAGATAACAAGGCACAGTCTGTTGAAAGGATGCCAGCCAAGATAACTTCAGCCCAAAATAACACACACTTTGCTTCGAGCAACGCTGTGTTTTAACCGTCTCTCTTATATACTATTCTCCCCAGCTGCAACCAATGAAGGGGATCATGGCTGCTTCCTCTTTCCTAAGCCAAGTTGTTTCCTTCTCCATTCCTCCTTGTGTGTCCTAGGATGAAGAGGGGATGGGCCTGGTTCTTCCTCGGACTGCCCAGCCAGCCTTTGCCTCCTCCACAACCTCCAGAGCCACACCTCCATTCCTTGTCAGCTGTTCCTCCTCTCCCCCAGAGTCCGACAGTACCAAGGGCATGACAAACAGTGTGGTACAAGCCTTAGTTTTGCACTGGGGTGTGCATTAAAACAAATATATTAGATTCAAGGCAGGGTTTATATGACTGCATGAATAAAAATCAGGAAGTTCTTGGGTGTTCCTAAGCTGGCTGACAACATCCTCCCACAGTCCTCTCAATAAGTTTCTTCTTCGGGATCATTAAACTTTCCTTTCTACTCTCTCTGGTTGGAAATGTTAGCATTATTCATCCAGCTTGCTCTTTCCCAGTGTTTTCCCAACCTAGTCAATTTCCCCCACCCCTTCAGACTGTTTGGGGTTTATGTCTGCTTCTAACCTTCATGATAGCTGTTCTGCCAGATTGAATGGTTCTTTTCATTTTGCTTCCCCGGTGTTCCTCCTGCTGTTATCTCTCTTCTCTGAAGTCTTAAGTAGTGGTGCCATTGTTTTTGTTCTCTATTGGAGCTGGCTAATGCCAGGGAGTAGGCGAGAAGGGGGTGGAAAAATGGGGAAAAAAAACCCAGGTACTGATTTTCCCCTTCTTTCTTGTTCTTCTACTCCTCTTTCTCCCATGCACATCTCCTGTATTTTGCATTTTAGAAAAGAGAGAGGAAAAAATACTGCTCTACATAACATAGCAGAACAGGGCAGTGATGAGATTCAAACATTTTTACTACCAGTTCTGTGGGCTTGGCTTGGTGGACATAGCAGGGGAAGGATACTGTAAAATCCCCACTCCTCTGGGAAGGTTATTGCAAAATCCCCATTCCCTCCCCACCTCACTAACCTGCTTTCCAGCTCCGTTCTCCTGTGCAGGGAAACCAAAGAAGACCCAGCCAATCAGCTGGGATTCAGGAGGTGGAGAATAGATGGGGGCAGGGCCAGTCAGAGGTGGGATTTGCCAGTTCTCCAAACTACTCAAAATTTCAACTTCTATTTCTAGTTCCACTGATTAATTGTTCTTACTGTCAGGAAATTTTTCCTTAGTTCTAGGTTGCTTCTCTCCTGGATTAATTTCCACCCATTGCTTCTTGTCCTGCCTTCAGGTGCTTTGAAGACTAAGTTGACCTCCTCTTCTCTGTGACAACTCCTCAAATATTGGAAGACTATCATGCCACCCCAATATTTAACTTTGTTAAAGAAGACCTATCCAGTTCCTGAAACGGTTCAACATACAGTTTAGCCTCCTTGTCATCTTTATTTTCTCTCCATCTTTTTAGAATCTCAACATCTTTTTTGTACATTAACACACCAGGATAAGTACAGAAGGAGAAGCCACCCATTCCTTCTTCGTTCCTGCTGAACCTATCTGCTGCCTGCTCTCCAGGTAGTTGTTCGTTGGGCTATTTTGCAGCTTCCACATCGGCAAGGAGAGAATACGCGCAGAAATGCTGATGTTTTCCAGTCATCAAGATGGCCCGTTCAAAGCTCCAGACAGAAACTCAGTCCACTTCTGATCCAGACAGTGGGTGGAGTGGGTTCTTATACTCTTATGGTTTGGGAAAAGTTACTTTGCACAAGTACCAGTTTCCGGAGACTTGGTAGTAAGACCACACCTGGAATTTGGATCCAGTTTTGGTCACCACATTATAAAAACAAGTTTGTTTTCCAAAAACAAACTTTGGAAAAAAGTGTAGAGAACAAAAACAAAGATGATGAGGGACCCGGAGACAAAAACATATGAAGAACGGTTGTGGGAATTGGGTGTGGCTAGTCTAGTGAAAAGAAGAACTAGGGGAGACAGAGCAATGTTGCAGTACCCTGTCCTTTCTCAAATGGTGTAGGGTCTTCTGCTTGAACAGAGGTTGGGCTAGAAGATCTCAAAGGTCCCTTCCAACTCTAATATTCTATGTTCTAAATGATACCCTTCAGCTTTGCTCATACCTTATGCTGAAGAAAATAACAATCATCAAATGACTTTGAAAAGGTATGCTAGGTCTCCCTTCAAATCCCTGTTCAGAATTAGTATATTGGAAAGTTATTGTGCATTTGCCAGGTACAAAATTAATTAAAATCTATTACTGCAAGACAGATATAAAACTATTAGAATAAAAGTGGTACATGAAATTAAAACAGCAATAAGAGAAGCGTTCACATTTATATTATTAAAAAAAATCAAATTTGGACTTTTTTTTATTTCCTCTCTTCTCCCCTCTTCTTAATTCCTTGTGTAGTATTTTTGTTACAGATAGTCTGCCACACTTGTAGGAGTTGCCAAATTTAATTCTCTGCATATTCCTTATTTAATAAATGATGAACTTTTTATAGTAGTTACATGCAGGTCTTGGATAATGTTGTTTGAGTTGGTTCAATGCCTATTTTAGCTTCTCCCTTAGAGATTGTAGCTGCATTTGGCTTTGGGGGCACTGAGAATTTCTGGACTTGTTCAGACATGCCTTTTTAATCACATCTGTGACTAGTCACAATAGGGATTTCCATTAATTGTGTTCAAGTTTAGTAAATAGGTCACCA
>NW_020769320.1:13755131-13766389 GCF_900518735.1 Pseudonaja textilis | reverse complement strand
TATCTATCTATCTATCTATCTATCTATCTATCTATCTATCTATCTATAACAATAGGACAGGGACAGTAGGCACATTGGTGTGCTTATGCACCCCCCCTACAGACCTCTTAGGAAAGGGGTGAGATCGATAGTAGACAGTCTAAGTTTTTGGGGTTTGGGGAAGAAACCACAGAGTCAGGTAGAGTATTCCAGGCATTGACCACTCTGTTGCTGAAGTTGTATTTCCTGCAATCAAGTTTGGTATGATTAACCTTCAGTTTGTATCTATTGTTTGCTCTTGTGTTGTTATGGTTGAAGCTGAAGTATTCATTGACTGGTAGGACATTGCAATGTATGATTTTATATACTATACTTAGATCAGACCGAAGGCGGGGTAATTCTAGGTTTTCTAGGTCTAGAATTTCGAGTCTGGTGGCATAAGGTATTCTGCAACGAGTAGAGGAGTGGAGAACTCTTCTTGTGAAATATTTCTGGACTTTCTCAATTGTGTTAATATCAGATACGTAATGTGGGTTCCAGACTGATGAGCTGTATTCGAGTATTGGTCTAGCAAATGTTTTGTATGACTTAGAGTGCAGAAAAGTCAGGCAGAAAATTAAGTCAATAACTCTTGTTTGTATCTTGGCCCATCAAGTTCTCTGTTCACCACACAACTTTTTTTTATAAAACAACAACAACAGTGATTGTTTACCTGCATTTCCTAGAAATATGCAATTATACTGAAAGGAACAGAACTGGTTAAGAGTAAATATAAATAAAGGGGGAAAAGACAGAAGGAAGGAAAGGTTAAAAACTGAAGGTACTATATGTGCTAAGAATGTCATCATCATTACAATTACATACTTTCAAATATGCTCCTTGGAACAGATGTGTTAAACTACAACTTACAAGCAGTTGCTTAGGAACAAATGATGGGAAAATATGTAATATGTAATTGCATGTAATTTTTTAGAGATCAAAAATGGGAAACATTTGCAATATATTTGACCCGATTGCGTGAATGTTTCTGGCTTCAGCAAATGCATATATCTTAGCTTTGTTTTTCAAATGTAGATTACAGTCCTCCAGATAGTTAACCAGTCCCACTGAGCTATAGGTCATTTACATTATTTCTACATTTCAGTAGAAGTAAACAATTGTTAATCAAACTTTAAGACTAGCACCCCTTTCCAAATATCTTCAATGTGGAAAACTGAGTGGATATCATCTATCTAGAGTCAAGAACCCTTTTAGTCCTTGTTTAAGTGGGGTAAATTTGATCCCATTGATGTGTTCCCAAATGATGTACTTTGATCCTTAATTGGATTCTTATTGGATATTGTAGTTGCCACAAATTTGGAACCCTGACTTGCTCAGAATTTGGTTTGTATGGAGAGTCATGTAGGTAGATCTGTTGACATGTCTAAGAAGTCCAAGACATGTTGTGTTGGATCACAATGAGTTTCATCCTGTTCTTTTTTCTCTAAGCCAACATCCATGTCAAGGGTCTTCCTTTGTAGAAAGTTAGCACCCACCCCCTCCTAGAAGAATGAAATATTCTAGGAAATATTAAAAAGGCTGAATATTATATTTCCCTGGATGAGAAAATGAGAAACAGGTTTTAAAAGCAGCTCCCTGCAGCTCTCTGCCTCCACCTCCTCCAGCTCCAAGGTGATGGGATGAAGATATGGACCTCAGGGCATGATAGGTTTCCAGTGTCTTTTTCCCCACTTGGAACTGAACCCAGGTAGACATTTCTTCCAACACCTTGAAAGCAGAGTAAACTACTTACTGTATCTTCATACAAAACTGCATTACAGATTGTGCATATTGTTGTGTGGAAAGTTCTACCTCTTGTGGCATGGAACACTCTTTCAGAAATGCTTAGAAAAGGGGTAAACAAAAAACGAGAGGGATGCTAACATAACACTTGCCTGCTACTTTTTAAAGCAGCTGGAGAGGGCAACTGCAAGAGTTTGAGACCTGTTGTGACCACTTCAAACAATTGTAGGGTGCTATGTTTGTCCTTGCCCATGCTTTGAAGTTGTTTTGCCAACTTCTTTGGAAGTCTTCCTACTCTTTAGCATCTTTTCAAATTCTCAAAGATCTTCTGTTGACTAACACATTTTAGTTTTGCTGTCCCCTGGGCCCTTTCTGTCCAGTCAACCAAGTAGAATGCTGAGGCGTTAATTCTCAGCCCCAAATAAGTATTTTTTCTGTGTGGGGAAACAGAATTAATTATAGCAATGGGAGAAAATGATGTTTTAATTAAAATGGTAAGCAAACCATTAATCAATCATTAATCAGCATCTCAGGTAGCAGATTATTAATCTTTTCAGAGAACTCTATGGCACAATGCTGACACTGCTATAAATTTATGGCATTCTCACTAGGATTCAACTTTAGGTTCTAGGAATTTGTAATTTTGGTTTTGTTACAAAAGAATGCAGGGAGGGAATGCATATATTGTAAGTAACAAAGGATGCCTTTCCACAGGGGAAGTGCAGCAAAATTGTATAGAAGATCCCAAATGATTCATGATTTCCAAATTCATGATTATGCCAATTAAAGTTTGCAACTTGTCTCCAAGTCTTATTGACTTTTGATTGACCACACTTCCTAATTTGCATATGGAACACAAGCCATGACAAACATAGCCTTCAATGACAAACTGTTGACACCACCACATTGGATGCAAATTTTTTCTGCACCTGTTTGCTGCCATTTCATTCATGAAGCAATCAGAAACACAGTGATATATGAACAAGTAGCTCTCTCATCTTTCAAAATCATGATGATCATCAGATTCATTACAAAACTCTCTCGGGCGATATTGAGAAGGCTCACACATCGCCCTAGTCCATAATGCATTTAGTTTCTGTATTGTGTGAACTCAATCTTGATCGCCAACATCTGATGACAGATATGGCACAAGAAGAAGAAGAATTGTGTGAACTCAATACTCTTCATCCTGGAAATTGTCCTGCTTGCCTCCAAAGTGATATTCCTGATATCAGGATGTTCAGTTGTGACCACACCAAAACCAGCTCTTACGGAATCATCATAGAAGTATTGTCGTCATGGTTTCATTTATGGTTTCATGAACAGTTGCAGGAATTAGGTATACCTAGTTTAAGGAAAAGAAGGACTAGGGACGACATGATGGCAGACTTCCAATATTTAAGGGGTTATCACAAAGAAGAGGGGTCAACCTATTCTCCAAAGCACTTGAAGGCAGAACAAGAAGCAAAGGATGGAAACTAATCAAGGAGAGAGGCAACCTAGAACTAAGGAGAAATTTCCTGCCAGTGAAAACAATTAATCAGTGGAGCAACTTGCTTCAAGAAGTTGTAAGTGCTCTAACACTGGAGGTTTTTAAGAAGAGAATGGACAACTATTTGTCTGAAATGGTATAGGGTTTCCTGCCTAAGCAGGGGGGGTGGACTAGAAGACCTCCAAGGTCCCTTCCAACTCTGTTATTGTCTTATTTTAGTATTCACTACACGGTCTTCTCACTTGGACCCACCCTAGGAGAAATCTGTTACCTTGTTTTGGTGATGATTTTATGGAAATTGGGAAATTACTTGCCTGTTTTTTCCTATTCTCCTTCATTTATTCTGTAAACCAGAAACATACGGCATCGTAAAACTATTGTTTGGAAAAGGCGAACAGCGCCCTTGACTTGGGAAAAAAAGCACACAACACTACATAATTAGAATCTGATACCAGACCAACTTTTAGGGACTTTTGTTGTTGTTGTTTGCAACAAGACAGCCCAAGAATATGTGCCTCTTTAATAGCCAACCTGTAGGGCTGGATGCACTTTCTTGAATTAACCCATTTATCTGCAAATAACCTCCATGGGACTCGTTACATGGTCTTTCAAAACATAAATGCATATGATTGTCCAATACTATAACACATTTCATGGATCAGATCAGTGGTGGGATTCAAAAAGAAATATTACCGGTTCTGTGGGTGTGGCTTGGTGTGCTTGGCTTGGGGGGCATGGCAGGGGAAGGATATTTCAAAATCCCCATTCCTTCCCCACTCCTGGGGAAAGGTTACTGCAAAATCCCATCCCCTCCCCACCCCAATAACCTGCTTTCCAGCTCTGTTCTCCTGTGCAAGGCAACAAAAGAAGACTCAGCCAATCAGGTGGGACTCAATGGGAGGCAGAGAAGAGATGGGGGCAGGGGCAGTCAGAGACGGTATTTGCCGGTTCTCTGGATTACTCAAAATGTCCGCTACCAGTTCTCCAGAACTGGTCAGAACCTGCTGAATACCCACCTCCGGATCAGATCTTGGTTCATTAACATGAAAGCCTTGTTTCTAAGCTTAAAGATGAAGGTACATTTGAAGTGGCTGTGAAGGATCCCAAATCAGTTACCTGTCACCCTTGTTTTTCCACCTGACTTCACTATTAAGAAAAATCAGTTTACAGCTGGGTTGTGAAATGCAAATTGGATTGTTTAGAAGGATGGCTTGATTGTTTGAGGTATGCAATTAGTGCTTTGTTATACAAGACAATAGGGATAAGTGTGATTCAGTCAGAGCTGATTCATAATTGGTTTTTGCATCTTAGATGTGTTTTTCCTTGGTTTTTTTTTTTTTTACAGTTGAGTAAGCAAGTTCCTGGTTTCAGCAGGCGACAGCATCTGATTAACTTTTTCAGGGCTCCAAAGTTAACACTTGAATGAGAGATGATTCAAAACGGCAGGGCCGTTAGCTACATTTTTAAAATGTTCTGGAAGAACTTCAATGACCTCAATGACCATTTCTGTATGGTTGCAAAAAGAAGTGTGTGGAAAGGTCCATAAAAATGACCAGGCACTGGATTTGGTTCAGTATTGGATCTAAGGAGTTGCTGTGTGGTAGCCTAATGGTGAAGACACTCACCTCTCATTCGGAAGGTTGAGAGTTCAGTCCTTGGTAGCAACAGGTGTTTCTCCATCAGGGTGTAAAAATAAAATATCTGCTATGAACCTCACATAGGTTTCAGGAAGGGAATCCGCCAGTAAACTTTCAGTTGCCTTGGCTCTACCACAAAATAAAAGATCATAAAAAGGGAATTTTTTATTTTTTTAGTGTTGCACCTATAAAGAGTAGTGTGGTGGCCTAGTGGTCAAGATGCTTGCCTCCCACTCAGAAGGTTAAGAGTTCAGTCCTTGATAGCAACAAATGTTTCTCTATCAGGGTACAAAGAGAAAATATCTGCTGTGAAACTCACATAGGTGTCAGGAAGGGAATCCGCCAGTAAACTTTCAACTCTATCCAGTCACCCCAACTTAATCCCAAATTAAGGGATTTCAGGGTTGTAAAGGGTAGTTTTAATTTGGTCTCAGGAGTTAGCAACCTCCAGAAGTTATCAGAAATCATAGTTTATTCAAGGGTATCTTTACTTTTATGCATTTTTCCCAATGTTGCATTCAACTTCTGGGAAACCCTTTTTTAATCTCCGTGTGTATGCAAAGAGACATCTGCATTTCTATTTCAAACTGGAAAAAAATGTAATTCCAATTCCAGAAAAAAATAACTTAGCTATCACACACACACCCTTTAAAAAATGTTCTATCCAATGAAAATCGATGCAGGGAATTTTGACAGCATCAGAATTAACAATATGATAGTGTTTTAAATAACAAACTTTAATTTTAAGAAGCATTACTTTAAAAAAAAGGCTTGTAACTGAATTAAACAAAATATAAAGGTGACGAATAAAAAGCAGGATAGAGAATATTTGTGTATCTAATTATGAATTCATACTTTCTGTATTTTCATAAGAAAATGCATCTGTAGGAAATAGATTACCAGCTTTACAATTATGGCATTTTTTGTCTGTGTGAAAACAATAATTATGGCTTGAGGATTATAGTTTATTAAAAGCTAGAAGTTCATCTTTAAACAACCATTACTAATGTTCCTCAAACTATTATTTACCCTGGCAACAAATTGAGATGTTTTTGCATCGCTTTAGATATTTAATATAAATTCTTAATTCAAATTTGTGCTCGCAGTTGCCCAAAAGAAGGCACACTGAATACATTTTCAGCTTAGGCCTGGAGCTCCTGCTATTTATAAACTTTCTCTGGTGCCTTTGAGAGAGGGAAAAATAGGAAAGGCCATATATCTTGAGGTTTGGGTAGATTGTGTCTCTTGAATTAGGAACACTTAGTCGGTTGGAATGGTGTCTCCCATTTTTCAAGCACCATTTGTTTAAAAAGAATAGCGGCATCATTTTTGAATGTACATGAAAATAATTTTACTTGTTATCTCCATTCATGTTGCAGTATTGGTGGTAAAGGTAGTCCTTGACTTACGACTATAATTGAGTCTGAAACTTTTTGCTAAGTGAGTTTTGCTCCATTCCATGACCTTTGTTGCCACAGTTGTTCAGTAATTCACTGCAGTTGTTAAATTAATAACATGGTTGTTAAGTGAATCTGGCTTCCTCATTGATTATGCTTGTTAGAAGATCACAAAAGGGGATCACATGACCCCGGGACAATGCAACCATCATAAACATGAGTCAAGGAAAGAAAGAGGAAGGAAAAAGGAAAGGAAGGAAAAAGGAAAGGAAAAAGGAAAGGAAGGAAAAAAGAAAGGAAAGGAAAGGAAAAAGGACAGGAAGGAAAAAAGAAGGGAAAGGAAAGGAAGGAAAAAGGAAAAGAAAGGAAAGGAAGGAAAAAGGAAAGGAAGGAAAAAAGAAAGGAAAGGAAGGTGAAAGGAAAGGTAAGAAAAAAGAAAGGAAAGGAAAGGAAAAAGGAAAGGAAGGAAAAAAAGAAAGGAAAGGAAAGGAAAAAGGAAAGGAAAGGAAAGGAAGGAAAAAAGAAAGGAAAGGAAAGGAAAAAGGAAAGGAAGGAAAGAGGAAAGGAAGGAAAAAGGAAAGGAAGGAAAGAGGAAAGGAAGAAAAGGAAAGAAAAGGAAAGGAAAGGAAAGGAAAGGAAAAATGAAATGAAATGAAAAAGGAAAGGAAAGGGAGGAAAAAGGAAAGGAAAGAAAAAAGTAAGGAAAGGAAGATCAGTGCTTAAAGGGTAAAAGATAGCTTGAGTTAACAATATAGAAATAATTGGTAACAATTTGCAATGTCACAAGAACATTATTTCTGCCCTTTTGCTTCTGAGATTTAAAAGGCTCGTCAGCAAACTTCCTTTTCCATTCTGTTACAATGAACATGCAATGCCTACATCTCTGTTAACTGCAGAGGGGGTGGGAAGGCGGGGGGGGGGGGAGATGAAAAATGAATCCATTCAGCATTTAATTGCTAACAGATTATTTTGTTTTAGTACAGTTTCTGGGAAATCAAAGATTCATCCTCATGACAAGCACACTCATAACACAAACATTGAGATTTGTCTTGAGATGACACATTTGGTAAAAGTCTCCGAGGAGATTCAGAAATGGGGGTTCCAGCTGATGCCGCCTGCTCAAATAACATTTAGGATTTTTTTTTTTCTCTCTCTCTCTCTGTGTGCTTGTTTTTTGGAGATAAATATATATGAATATAAATTACTTTCTTCGTATATTTACATTTTCTCCTCCTCTTTCTAGTTAGAAGAATGAGTAGTATATGGTGGTAAAGAAATAGCTGTTGTAGCAGTGAGGGTGGTGGAAAGGAACAGTTTGGTGTAGCGGTTAAGGCACCAGGCTAGAAACTAGGAGACCATGAGTTCTAGTTCTACCTTAGCTATGAAAGCCAACTGGGTGACTTTGGGACAATCACTTTTCTCAGCCCAACCCAGGATTGTTCTTGTGGAGGAAATAGGAGGAAGAAGGTCTGTTGGAAATGTTTATCATCACAAAATCTCCAGAACCATAAAGCCTACAAACTTGAAATTTGGCATGTATGTTCCTCTTGGCTTCTTGATGCTTGCTAAAAAAGGATTTTTCAAAATGACCATCAGAGCATTAGTATTTCTTATACAGTAATTAACATGCTCTGATGCTAAGGAGTTCTACTCCCCTTCCCCACCTGAAAAGAATGCTACTCCAACTGCCAGTTGCTTCACATTCTGTTACCTCAGTTCAAACTGGCAGACATTCCACTCCAGGAGTGGCTTGGGACTCCTTATAGTACTCAACGTCAGTACCTCACTAAAATGTCTACACCATCCACCTATGGAACCGCTTCCAGACTCAAGGCAGCGGGAGTGATATTCCCTTATGTGTTTCAATCCCAACCACCACTGAGCCAATGGATTGTGAGCCGAATTTTTCCTGCATAGCCTGATCATAAAGTTTCATCGCGAAGCATGGGTATCTAACTAGTTATTTATAAAAATATAAAAGGTGGAATATAAATAAACTAGCAAATAAGAACCAATGATGGGACGGGAGAATGTTATTTTCCACGTTCAAAGTCAGAGCAGAATTAAAAATAAATGCCTGTGAATATCAGGACACCGAATTGAGTGAGCTGCAAATTACTGTATACACCTGGATCATGGAGATAGAGTTAGCTGGGCTTTTCTGGTCCAGAAGGATAGTAATTTGTGTGATGTATAATTAATTGAGAGATGCTCTTGGGGTGTTTTACAAATGGTGGGGCATTTCTATCACACCAGCTTTGAAAACTAGCTAAATCTGGGGCACGAAAAGACCGCCTTTTCAAAAGAAGGTCGCATAAATCTTTAGCTAGTGTAAATCCAAGCAGCTTTGTTGCATGGCGTGGTGCAATTTAAATGGTTTTAAACCTGGATGTAATACCACTTGAAAATAAGGATGAGTGCTTAAATAATTCACAAGAAAATACATCAGTGGTAGTTAATTAGAGTTTCTCTTGTTCTTCTACTCCAGGGGTAGGCAACACTAACCCATGCTGGCTCACGAATTCTGGGAGTTGATGTCCACAGGTCATAAAGAGGCCATAGTTGCTCACCCCTGTTCTACTGGGTGGCCATGAACTTATCCCCCAAAATATTTTACCCTAAAGGCACCTGGTTATATGCTAAAAGATAACCATCATTTAGGCGTATGCAAATCAGCCAAAATCTTTCCAGATTTGAAGCTTATGTTCTAAATGTTAATTTTGTTTAATTTGAGCTTGCCACTGACTTTGATCACCCAAATTAATGTTTAAAAAGTTCAACTCTTCTGATGTTGATTTCCCACTTGAGTTGCCAATTTTCTGAGAGGCCCTGCATTTAGGAACAACTTCTCTCTCTTTTTTTGCATTTTCAGGACAATTCAAAGGTCCTGGAATCCTTTGGATACATCATGTCATCACAGTGCTTAACTTAAGTCCTTGGGATATCACCTCAGTCTGTCATTTTCTGAGCGGCAGGGCATTTTCAGCATTTTGTTAGGAATCTCTGTTGATTGACCATTACACAATCTGATTTTTGGAGAAGGAAAGGGAGTGGGAGAGGAAGCAGGAATAAGAGAAGGGAGAAGGAGAAGAAAATTTCAGAATTTGTGGATGCATCATCAATGGGACATTACATTATTATCACTAACAGGGACATGGTGGCTCAGTGGCTAAGACACTGAGCTTGTCAATCGGAAAGGTCTGCAGTTCAGCGGTTCGAATCCCTAGTGCCCCCTAATGGAGTGAGCTCCCGTTACTTGGCCCAGCTTCTGCCAATCTAAGCAGTTCAAAAGCATGTAAAAATGCAAGTAGAAAAATAGGGGACGCTTTGGTGGGAAGGTAACAGCATTCTGTGTGCCTTCAATGTTTAGTCATGCCAGCCATATGACCACAGAGACCTCTTTGGACAGAGCTGGCTCTTCACCTTTGTAACGGAGATGAGCATTGCCCCCTAGAGTTGGAAATGACTAACATGTATGTGTGAGGGGAACCTTTACCTTTACCATCACTGGGGATTTTAAAAAGAGGTTGGGTTTATTGATCATTAAAAAAAATCTGATTTGTGTAGGAGGATGAGAGGAGGAGAAGGAGAAGGAAAGAGAGTGGGAGAGGGAGGAGGAGGAGGAGAAACCTTCAAAATTTTTGGTTGCTTCATCACTCGAGCTTTTTAGGAAGATATTGGGCAGGCATTTGTCTGAAATGCTATAGATCTCCTGCTTGAGCAGGGAGTTGTACTCAAAGACTTTCCAAATCCTTTCCAACTCTATTATTCTGAGTTCTATAGGAGTCCCATTAACCCAAGCAACTCCTTTCGAATTACATTCTCGACCCTGAAAAGGGGAAAGAAAGACAAAAAAATCTTGGGACCAACCCAGAGTTGGTCACGATGTCAGGTTTTCTTCTTTTCAAAGAAGAATACTGTTCCTCGGGGTGGAACCTAATGAGCCTTACTGAAATGATGGCAGTTCCCCTTATTAGAAACTGCAAAGCTTACTTTGAATGGTGCGAATCTCTACAGAGTGTAATTACGCTTAATGGCCCTCAGTTTGCCTGTCAGTAATTTGCAGAGTCTACCGTGTCAGCAGTTTTTCTGAAGCGATTGCATCCTCAGCATGTCACAGCCAGCTTAAAGATTAGAAACCAGACCTGCTGCCAGAAGAGCCAAGGAGCGATTAAAAAGGCTACAGAGAGGCCGAAGCCAAGCACAGGAGAAGAAGGATGCAGAGGAATGCCAGATGCCATTGCTGGCAGCCTTGTTCCTCAGCATCTCACATCAGAGTATAAATGAAGTCAGAAGCCCATTCAAAAAGGAACTTTCTGAAGCTTCCCCGGGAGCAAAATCAGGCTGGTTTTGCACACATGAGACAACCAAAATGATGATGCCCAAGTCAAACTAGAAATAGAATAGAAGAACGGGGTCCGTGGTGTTCTCTCAGCTTGCTTGTTTTCTTACAGACATTTCATTACCCTAACTAGTTAACATCAGCCATGCTGATGATGTTACTCATGTTTCCCCGAAAATAAGAAGGGGTTTTAGATTCCCTTTTTTTTGCATTAGGACTTATTTTTGGGTTAGGTCTTATTTTCAGAGAAATGCAGTACTAAATGTATCTGGTTGATGATCTTAACGGGGTTATTTTGGGGATAGGGCTCATATTACGAGCATCCAGAAAAATCATGCTAGGGCTTATTTTCCAGTTAGGTATTATTTTTCAGGGAAATACGGTATCTAGTTAGGGTAATGAAATGTCTGCAAGAAAAAAAAAGAGCAAGCTCAGAGAGTATCGAGGACCCCTCATTCCAACCCTGAGCTACAAATATTCTCCTTTATTGATAGAATAGAATAAAATACTTTATTTGGCCAAGTGTGAGTAGACACCCAAGGAATATGTCTCCGGTTCAGAAGCTCTCAGTGTACATGCAAATCATCATCATCATCATCATCATCATCATCATCATCATCATCATCATC
>NW_020769320.1:13725394-13743795 GCF_900518735.1 Pseudonaja textilis | reverse complement strand
GAAAGAAAGAAAGAAAGAAAGAAAGAAAGAAAGAAAGAAAGAAAGAAAGAAAGAAAGAAAGAAAGAAAGAATTAGAAATGTTCTTAAATGCTTGGCAGAACTAACAATTTCACATTCAGCCCCCAAAGTAATAAAAAATTTAAATCCCTCAAGAATTCTCCAAATACATAGTGAACAATTGAGGTCATCCATAAATGGGGAGAGCCTTGGCACTTTGATATAGTACTGAAAAAAATCAGTTGTGTCTATAAGCATTGTCCTCAGATGTTATATTAGGCAACTAACATTACTGAATTCACAATGTACCCTTAATAGTCCCTTCTCTTGCACTGTAGTGGAATATTCTTTCTTTAGTTCTGTGGTGGAATATTAATAGCTTTTGTGCTCTGTACAATTGCTCAGAAATAAAGATTTCTGCTTTGGTTTTGTTTCCTTTTGGTAGGGCAGTGATTGTCAACATGAGAAATCCAGAAAGATTTGCAACAATGATTTTCTTTAGAGCATAGAAATCGGGTTTATTACTCCTAAGGCTGAAATAACATGGTGCTGTTGGAGGAGAAGGAAGATAGCAAGCAGGAAAAGAAGGAGAAGTGGTGATAGTGATGGATAGTGAAGGATCAGTGGTCTTCCAATATTTGAGGGGCTGCCACAGAGAGGAGGGGGTCAAGCTATTTTCCAAAGCACCCAAAGGCACGACAAGGGATAATGGATGGAAATTGAATAAGGAGCGATTCAACCTGGAAATAAAGAGAAATTTTCTGACAGTGAGAGCAATCAACCAATGGAACAGAAATTGCCTTTAGAAGTTGTGGGAGCTTCACCACTGGAAGCTTTCAAGAAGAGACTGAATTGCCATCTATCAGAAATGGTGTAGGGTCTGCTTGAGTTGGGGGGGGTTGGACTAGATGACCTACAAGGTCCCTTCCAACTCTGTTAATCTGTATCTATCTGTATCTGATGGTGGTGTTATATTCCTCATTCTTTACTTTCTTAAATTATCCATCCTGGAATATATTGTCTGGAAAATGACGATATAGCATAGAAATTGTTTTGTGTTTACTTCTTCATAATATGTAACAAAAATAGGTTGAGCATCAAGCACCAAATATGTGGATTGTGTAACCCATATATATAACCCACAATGTTAGTGAGTTTAGCACAATTCCACACAGCTATGCACAGCTGTTTTGATTCTCATCATTACCAGAACTGAACCCTCACTGCCATTATGAGCTAAGGGGACAAATCCTTAGGAAGAAAAAGTCATGAGATTATGGAGCCAAATATTGCAATGGAGATAGAGTAGTGCGCCATTGGATGCCCAAACTCTGCTTGAATGGGAAGTGATCCTGTATATTGCAGGTGGAATTTTATTGATGCAACATATACACAAGAATTGGTCAAATAAAGGTCAATGCTAAATTGGCACTATATAAGGTTTAACAGGATTCCTGGGGTAGAAGGGCTGGGTTTGTGACAACATAATGATTCCAAAGTGATGACACATTTAACTCTGCTTTCCAGTTTTACCTCTCTTCTCTACGGGGTGGATTATTATTTTTAACCTGTGTTTTCTTATTTTGTCTATTTTGTTTAGCTCTTGGCTATTACGGCATTATCAACCACAAACCATTAATGCAGTGAAGTCAAGTTTGATGGGTTCAAATGAATCAGAGCAGTACAATCCATGATTACTCATTGAAAAAAAAAAACCCACAATCTTTTATTGCTTCCAACAGAAACAATAGAGTTTTAATTCTTGAGCTATATTTTGTGGGGGGAAGGAGTTATTAACTTTAAAATAACAAAAGCCCCCAAGAGAGGGAAGCCTCCTGTGTACAGAGTTCTTGACTTACGACAGTTTATTTGGTGATCTTTCAAAGTTACAATGGCACTGGAAAGAGTCACTTAGGACCATTTTTCACACTTATAACCTTTTCAGCAAAATCTAGGGGGAAGCCAGGTTCACTGAACAACTGTGTTTCTAACTTATCAACGGCAGTGATTCGCTTAACAACGGTGGCAAGAAAGGTCATAAAATGGGGTGAAACCCAACTAACAAATGCCTTGCTTAACAACAGAAATTTTGAGCTCAATTGTGGTTGTAACTCGCAGGTAACAGATAATCAGAGTTGGAAGGGACCTTGTAGGTCATCTAGTCCAACCCCCCGCCCAAGGAGTTGGACTACACCATTACTAACAGATGGCAGTCCAATCTCTTCTTGAAGGTCTCAAGTGATGGTGCTCCCACAACTTCCGAAGGCAACTTCTGTTCTGTTGGTTGATTGTTCTCACTGTCAGAAAGTTTCTCCTTATTTCCAGGTTGAATCTCTCCTTGTTCAGTTTCCATCCATTATTCCTTGTCTGGCCTTCAGGTGCTTTGGAAAATAACTTGACTCCTTCCTCCTCTCTGCGGCAGCCCCTTAAATACTGGAAGACTGCTCTCCTGTCTCCCCTGGTCCTTCTCTTCACTAGACTAGCCAGGCCCAGTTCCTGCAACCATTCTTCATATGTTTTAGTCTCCGGTCCCCTAATCATCCTGGTTGCTCTTCTCTGTACTTTTTCTAGAGTCTCAAGGTCAAGTATGACCTGTACTTTACATATTTTCTTTGGCTGTTTTGCATTTTTTTTTCTTGCAATATGGAATAAGTCGCTCTAGATTTAACAGAGCCGCACACCCCATCAGTTTGAAGTTCCAGGTTGACTATTTTTTGGCAAATATTCAATTTGACATTTGGGTGACTCTAAATCAGCATTTTTCAAATTTAGCAAGTTTAAGATGGGCGGATTTCAACTTCCAGCATGCTGGTTGGGAAATTGATGGGATTTGAAATACGTAATGTAAAAGGTGCCAATTTTGAAAAATACTAAATCAGAGCTGTCAAAGTCCTGGCCCACGGGCCATATGCATCATGTGCTGGTTACACCCATGCTCGGTTTAGCAAAGGGAAAAAAAATTCCTGATATGTCACATGATGCCACCGTGACAATGTGAGTTTGACACCCCTGCGGTAAATGGTACATGTTGGTCTCTGGATAAAGTAACAATAACAAACCTGACAAATTTAACCAACAGTTAACTGAGTTGGTTGGAGACATATTTTGATTGCAAAACTGCACAGTTATATAGTTAACAAAAGAAAAACAAAACGAACTTGGAAAGGAAAAGAAACTTTATGTTTAACCAATGAACATAGCATCTGATAGCAACTAGCATCTGATGACTTTTCTATTTATACACAAAAATGATTTAATATAATAAAGGATTCCTAATCAGCATGCCTTCCATGCAAAACTGTACCCAAAAATGACATTTTGAAATATTTTAATTGCATATTCAAATTTGGTGGTGGATATGCCAGAGTTATAATTGGTTTGAGGATCTTATTTATGCAAGTTCATTTTTTTTCCCCAAGCAGAGTAGGACACTTACAGATACCATTACAATTAGAACTTTAGGACTATTATAGGAAAGGAGACAGAATCCTCATAACTTGAGGAACAACTAAAAGCTGAATTTAAACCATTTTTTTTCCCGTATTTTTTGCAAATAAATAAATACAGTCTTACAAGCAAGATTCTAAAAATTGTAGGGCTCTGTTCAATGTCATGTGCTACATATAGAACAATGAGAAATGTGGCCACAATTCATAGACACTTGCCTACCAATTCATGCAAATCCTTTTCAAAATAAGCAACTTTATGCGTAGCACACAAAAAAGAATATTTTTTAAATTCTTTTATTCAAATAAAACACTAATTAAAAAAAATAAAGACAGGAGACAGCAGAAAAGGAAAGGAAATTAACTAAGCCTATGCAATCCTCACAGTATACCAATGCCACCCTTATTCTTTTATCTTTGTAAAGCATTGTGGTTCCATCACACTCTCATACATTTATTAATAATGTTGTTCGACAACAAAGGAGACATCACACATCCTTGTCTTACTCCATTCTCCATATTCAACAATTCACTAGACTTTCCATTTATACTCATGTATGCTTTACTTCCATTGCACATTATTCTAGTCGCTTTCAGCAGTCAACCTTCAACTCCATATTCATGAAAAATATTCCTTAAACCTAGCCAGTTTATATATCATTTCTCTCAAGAAACAATGATGCAGCTACTTTCTCACATTCTTCTATTTCTCCATGAAGAGCAAACATCCAGTCCCCATATCCTGTGACCTGCGTTGAAGCCACACTGAACTTTCCAAGATGCATTCCTTGTCACACATTAGTCCTCTGCATTCATAGGCTGCCCTTGTTTGCTTCTGGTGTCTACAACAACCCACCGTGGCCAACTCACCACAGGACAACTCACCGTGGCCAACTCACCACAGAACAACATTCGGTGGGACAAGATTTGCAATAATACAGAAGAAATGGTGAAATAGAATCATTAAAGAAAGGGTGCCCAAAGGAGGGACAAAACAAAATGTGAATGACAAAAATTAAAATGTATTTTTAATTATTTTATATAATTAAATTGTTCGAGTTATCCTGTGGCCAGTTGACCACAGTGACTTGCCCTGCAGCAAGTTGGCCACAGTGAGTTGGGTATGGTGAGTTGGCCATGACAAGTTTCCCATGGCAAGTTGGCCATAATGAGTTGGCTGTGACAAATTGTCCCATTCCGTCCAATTCAAGGGGTGGTTTTGACATTACATGACTTGGGGCTGGGGGTATTTGAAGGATTACCTTCCAAGTAACATCTAACCACTCCATCTAGTCATCCAGGCAAGGCAAGTTGTAGGTTCTCTCTGCTGATGAGACCTAAGAGATGAGCCTTGTTTTCCCCCAGGGCGCCTGCCCTTTTGTAGCATCTTGCTCCAAAAGAGGCAACTTTTGTGACCTTCTGAAAACCTTTGTTTTTGAAAATCCCTTTGTAAGAGGGAGCCCATGTATCATCTGTAATATTCTGATGCATCTGTCTTATGTTATTGTTTTTATTTATATCTACTGGTACTTGTCTTAAGTGTTTTTTTTTTGTAAAAAGTTTTCAATTGTGGTTTTATTTTACCTTTCCTAGTCATCTGGCCAGATAGACAGTATATATGTTTGGTAAATACAGGTAGTCCTGAACTTACCATCTTTTCTTTGGTGGTCTTTTGAAGTCACTGTTGTCATCTCCCAGTGGCCTGTGGAGCTGGCAGCAGAGTTGGACAGTGGGGTGGAACATGGGTCAGTTCTGGAGTCTGGGCAGGGCTTGGATGAGGGATCTGAGTCCGACACAGAGATGGGGCCAGGGCCATCTGAGAGTTATGTGCTATCTCCAGAGCCTCCAGAATCTGATATCAGCAAGGCAGAGGAACAAGCTGTCAGAAGGCAAGAACAGTTAAGACAAAAGGGGTGGCTTGGGAGTAAGGTTTGGAGATGGTTGGCCCCTCCCATAAGACATAAAGGATGAGCAAAGGGGCATGAGCCTTTGCAGGAAGCAACTTTGTTGGTTCTGATTGGCTTAAACTCTGACACTCTGTGTTGACTTTGTGCTCCATTTGGCCTTGTATAGCTAATTGGCAATTTAGTCTTTGGCAGCATTTCAAGGGAGATAAGGGTGGGTGCTTATCAGCCTTATCCCGAAAAGACTGTGGCAGACTTCTGTTGGACTATTCATAAAGTGTTTTGAGACTCATTGTGGGCTGTGAATGCATATAATCCACAGCCGTTGAAATAAAACAAAAGGTTTTTGGAAACAGTATATGATGGTTACTGTCTCAGGAAGCCTTGGTCAGAACAGCTACAACAGCATTGAAAAAAGTGACTTAGGAATATTTTTCACATATACGACGGTTGCACCATTCTTGTGATCAAAATTTTATCATGGCCACTGGCTCATATTTATGACAGTTGCACTATCCAGGGGTTATGAGAGATCACCCTTTGTGATGAGCAAAGTCAGTGGGGACCCAGAGAGATGAAAGCATGAATTCAGGGATGCAATATAAATCCCATTCCTTTTCTATGTGCATCAAACCATATGCAGACACAACTTACAACAAAAAGCTGCATCACTGCCCTCTTTGCTCTGACCAAATCAGGAAGGGCCCATGGTGTTGATCCCCACCATACAAAATAAATAAATCATATAAATGCAAGTATGATGAGTGTATTCTTTCATGTCGATAACTAGGAATATATATATATATATATATATTCCTAGTTTTCTTAAGTTTTCGCGGGTACTTACATCTATGGTATTCAGCTTTGTTCGGGTATTTTCCCACGTCATTATAGTTGCACTTTTAAAGTTGTAGCAATGTTTCGGCAGAATCTCATCTGCCATCATCAGGCTTCTGTATATATATATAAAAGATACCTCATTTCAGCTTTGTGAGTTCCTACTCCCAACATCTTTTAAAACAATGCTAGACAAGTCAAAGTTTCCCTCCATATGTCTCAAAGGTGTTTTTTTTTTCTTTCCAAAAGGCAACAGGGCTTTGTTTTTTCTTTAAGACATTTCTTTTTTTAAAAAAAAAAACTTTATTGATTATAAAACTAAAATATCAAACAATCCTTGAAGACATTTCTTCTTCTCATCCAAGAAGCTTCTTCAGTTCTCCCTGAAGGTTTTTGGATGAGAAGCGAAAAACAAAGCCCAGTTGCCTTTTGAAAAGAAAAAAGGAAAAAAAAAACATTTTTGAGACAACCATGATATGGATGACTGAGAATCTCTATAGATATTTGTCTTCCATATATCCAATCTGATTTTAACTAAAGCTTCACAAGATAACTGAGGGTTTGTGTTGAACGTGAAGATTCTTGAAGAGTTCCTACTTATTCAGTGGAGTTGGGAGAAAAATCTGGGCCCAAGGCATATTAGCTATTAAGGAGTAGAGGACTGTGAATAATGTTGACATGAACGAATGCCACATATTACACACATGATAGATAGATGATAGATAGATAGATGATAGATAGATAGATAGATAGAAAGATAGATAGATAGATAGATAGATAGATAGATAGATAGATATAGAGAGACAGACAGACAGACAGACAATTGATGTTTCATGCAAATTTAAACACTTCCTTATGAATTAGGGTTCAAACTGTTCTATCAAGAAAAGGGAGACCTAAACATTTTCCATATGCACTGCCATATTTCATTCCTCTTCTAATATTCATATGTCATTAACATTCAATATTGGACGAATATGCACATGGTCCGAGAAAACCATGATGATCTAAAAAGTGCCAATGTATAATATTTGGTGCCTAAGGAACTGGGCCTATGGCATTTTTAAAAAAAATTCCAAATTTGCTAAATGAAAATCCTTTAAACATAATATTAACTACAGGAGGAAACTTTTGAGGTGGACATTCTCGGTCTTCTGTTGCCGATGTCAATTGGGTAACGATGTTTTGTGCATATGTGGTTGTTTTGTGCATTCATCTGGGTAAAGGAATTTTCTTTTCTCTCCAGTACAGGTAGTCCTTGACTTCCAACAGTACCATTCAAAGTTACAACAGCCCTGGAAAAAGTGACTTATGACTGTTGCTCAACAATCGTTGAAGCATCCCCATGGTCGCATGAGGGAAGTTGAGAGGCTTGGCAACTGACTCATATTTATGATGGTTGCAGTGTTTCGGGGTCATGAGATCTCCTTTTGCGACTTTCTGATTAAAAAAAAAAAGTCAATGGGGACGCCAGATTCATTTAACAACCATGTTGCTAATTTAAGAACTGCAGTGGTTTCACTTAATAGCTGTGGCAGGAAAGGTCGTAGAATGGAGCTAAAATTTGCTTCACAACTGTCTGACTCAGCAACAGAAATCCGGTGCTCAATTTTGAGTGTAAGTCAAGGACTACCTTTACAAACGTGGAGAGAAATAAACGATGTGCATGGCTTTTGATGGCCTATCATTTCCTGTTTCTATCTCTACCGTATCTCTGTCTGGGCCTCTGCGCTTATGAATGTGAAACTGTCACACTTTCTCGTATGTGCATAAGAAGAGAATGTTCACGTGTCAAATCTTTGCATGAGCCATCCACCCTTGAGTGGTTTAAAATAAAGACTGGGAATGGAAGACCTCAGTTTACACAGATTGTAAAATATGCTACTAATTGTACTATATATACTTTTACAGTATCCAATTATTTTAAATGAGTAATATCAAACTGCTGTCTCGATACAGCGAGAGTATATATCAGAGAGAGTGTATATATATATATATATACAGGATGTGTTTTTAAATTAGCACGTGTGTTTTCTTTTTAAGTTTCATTTCTTTTTCTCTCTATGTGTTTTCACTACTCGATGGTTTGAAAGTTTGTGTTAAAGAATAGAGGACCGAGTATATGTGTTCAAAGTGGAATTGTGGGATAACTCAATAATTTGGAAGAAGCAATAGGCCAGGGAACATTATATCTTGCTTGTTTGCCCTCTGCCCCCAACTTTCCACAAAGTATATGTACAAAAATTGGAATTGGCTTCACTTTCCTAGGAAAAAAAATGTATATATTCAGACATTATGGATTCGTGATCTGATAACTTTTAAAAAGTCACATGATGATCATGATCCCTGCATGTTAAGAATGTAGCTTTTCTTATTGTAGAGTCAGATGACTCTACTGCAAGGGTCTTCAACCTTGACAAGTTTAAGACTTGTGGACCTACTCCCATAATTCCTGAGCTAACATGACTGGAGGAGGAATTCTGGGAGTTGAAGTCCACAAGTCTTAAAGCTGTCAAGTTTGAAGACTCTTGCCCTACAAGGAGCCCTTGACTTATGACCACAATTGACCTCAAACTTTCTGTTGCCAAGTGGTCCCATTTTATGGCCTTTCTTGCCACAATTGTTAAATGAAGCACTGCAGTTGGTAAGTTAGTAAGTTGTAAAAAAATAGTCACAAAAAGCAGGACAAGAAGCAGTGGATGGAAACTAATCAAGGGGAAGACAAACCTAGAACTAAAGGGAAATTTCCTGATAGAACAATTAAGCAATGGATGATGTTGCCTTCAAAAATTGTGGTTGCTTCATCGCTGGAGGTTTTTAAGAAGAGATTAGACAGCCATTTGTCTGAAATGGTATAGGGCAGGGGTCTTCAAACTTGACAGCTTGAAGACTTGTGGACTTCAACTCCTAGAATTCCTCCTCCAGTCATGTTAGCTCAGGAATTCTGGGAGTTGAAGTTCACAAGTCTTAAACTTGCCAAGTTTGGAGACCCTTGGTATAGGGTGTCCTGCTTAGGCAGGAGGTTGGATTAGAAGACCAACCAACCAAGTCCCTGATATGGGTCAGTTGCCAAGTGCCTGACTTTTGGTCATGTCACCATGTGGATGCTTCAATGGTCGTAAGTGTGAAACATGTTCAAAAGTCACTTTTTTTCAGTGCCTTTGTAACTTTAAGCGGTCCCTAAATGAACTTTTGTAAGTCAAGGACTACCTGTGTATGTAATATGATGGTTTGTACAGTTACTCCTGCATACAGTTATAATTGAGATAGTTTAATTGTAGCAGAAGAAGATGTGAGAGACTGATGATTTTAATTTTAGACCCAATCAAGATGGATGATTTGGCTAGTCAAATGAATATGTATTTGTTGTGGTTTGCCAACAGCCTGTGCAGATGGCAGTGGAATCAGATAGTGGGGAAGAACGGGGACCAGTCTGGGAGTCTGGGGAGGACTCGGATGAGGGTCCTGCATCTGATGCAGGGATGGGGCCAGGACCATCTGGGAATGGTGTGCTGATTCCAGAGCCTCCAGAGTCTGGCAGCAACAAGGCAGAGGAACAAGGGGAGCCTGTTCCCAGTGCATGTGTGCACAGAGCTGCTAGAAGGCAAGAGCAGCTGAGACAAAAGGGGCGACTTGGGAGTAAGGCTTGGAGTTGATTGTCCCTCCCATAAGGTATAAAGGACAGGCAAAGATGACAAAACCTTTGCAGGAAACAAAGTTGTTCGATCAGTTTGGATTAATCCTTGAAGCTCTCTGTGGACTTTGTGCTTTGGTAGTTTTTTTTTTTTTTTATAGTTCATTTGGCACTTTTGTTGTTGGCAGTAATTCAAAGTAGAGAAAGGTGGGTGCTTATCTCGTGGAACTATTTGGGATTCATTACTGGCTGGAAATGAAAATAATTCCCAATGTTGAAATAAAACAAGAGTTATTTGGACTAAGTGTGTGCTTAATTATGATCTCAGGAAGCCTTGGTCATAACAGTATTCCAGCTGAGAACTGAAAGCATGGATAACTTAAAAGTACAAGTACAAAGGAGAATGTCAGGTGCTATTATGCTTGTAATGCTGAGAAATTAACTATTGGTTTAGAAAGCAATCAGGATACCTCAAATAAGTAGTGTGTGAGAGTGTGTTTGTGTGTGTTTTTCTTTGTTACACAATTACAACTGAGCATTCTTTCATGAATGGAATGCTTATATGCTTACAGTTTACATATTTACATACTTTATTTAATTCTACTTTATGCATACATTTGTGGCAAGGGTAATTAATTTTGTCAGTCAGTCTTATTATCCTAAGTAATTAGGCCCTTAGGTTTTGTTAAAACTAACTTGGGATTCAATCTCCCATAGTCTTCTTTTACCAGAAGTGTATCTGGAAATAAAACATCTTCCTATAAAGAAAAGAAAAATTAAATAAGGAAAATGGAAAGTTTAAAATCAAGCTTGCTATCAAAGCTGAGTTAGGTTTCTTGTCCCAGATCTTTTTGCACTAAATGGCCTCTTTTTAGATTGTCCAGTGGTTTCTTGAGATGCTAAAAGAAACTGCTGTCCCCAGAAGCAAGAGAATGGACACATATAGACCTCTGTGTCCTTTCATTTTTTAAGATGGAAAATCACAGAAACAACTAGTTTTCCAATGTTTGACGGAGTATCTGCTCTCAAGCTGATGTTGGACTTTTAGGGAGACTTTTCTAGACCTTCTTCAACCTATCTCTTCAGATCTTCAGTGGTACATTCCTCACTGCTGTAGCTGACCGTGTCATCTTTCGGTCCTTCTGTCCATTCCACTCTTCCCAAATCATAAATATTAAATAGAGTGTAGTGTAGTGTGGTGGGGTAGAATAGAATAGAATAGAATAGAATAGAATAGAATAGAATAGAATAGAATAGAATAGAATTTTTGTCACTTTAAATGTATACTAATCAGCATATATTAAAATGAAATTTCCTTGCATTCAGCTCTCAAAAGATAACCATTAGGCATATACCCACATTCACATATATATATATATGACACAGAGAAACAACACAGTCTAATTTGGATGTACACATGTACATGGCGAGTAAAACGAATCTTGCGAATTTACCAGATGTATGGCACAGGGAATAAGGCTGTTACAGAATCTAGTAATCCTGCTATAGATACTACGAAACCTCCTCCCAGTGGGGAACAATCAGGAAAAGACCATAAAGTGGCCGTGTGGGGTCTCTAACAATACATCGAGCTCTAAGCACGTAGCACTTATGAGCAGCATCCTGAGTAATGGGAAGTCATAACTGTGCCTCCACATTACGTGTCCATTCTAATTTTGAATCAAATTATTTGTGCCTCGGGTGAGAATGCTGGATTGGTTTGTTCTGTGATTCATTCGTTTGTTTTCTTGGCTTTCGTAGCATCAAGAAGAGAGTCTATCCAAAACCAAAACATCTGGATGCTTCCTTTTTTGGCTCAGGCTGCTGTTCCTCTCAGCTGGTTTGGCTCTGCAACCTTTGACAGACGTGCAGTGAACAATCCCTTCTCCTGGGATTGTTCACTGCCTGAGAAGCAAAAATATGTAGGTCTCTTGTTGGTGCCTGTTATTTCCATGAGTCATGAGTGCGTGCTTACCACTGTCAAACAATGCAGTCTGGATTTGGAGCTTCAAAGGAATCAGTCAGTGCTACCTAAAATATATTGTTGAGCAATCTCACATTTATTCCAACTGAGACAGTACAAGTAGTCCTTGATTTACGATCACAATGGAGCCCAAAATTTCCTTTGCTGAGCAAGAGAGTGGATAATTGGATTTTGTCCCATTTTACGACTTTTCTTGCCACAGTGGCTAAGGGAATCATTGCAGTGGTTAAGTTAGAAACACGGTTGTGAAGCAAATCTTTCTTCCCCGTTTGACTTCGCTTGTTTGAAAATTGCAAAGGGGGATCCCATGACCCACAGGACACTGCAACTGTCATAAATGTGAATCAGTCGCTGTTCAAATCTTGCTCGAGTAAATGTCTCCCTGAGATGTATTGGCAGTTGTAATTTTAAATATTTGTCCATTTGGAAGGTGCGTTTATATTTCTTCAACCATTTCAGCCTACCAGCCTTACTAAGTGTGGCTATGTCATTTTGAGCTTCTATATCCGTGATGGTGAGCCTACGGCATGTACTTGGCTTTCGTAGCATCAAGAAGAGCCATTTGTGCTGGCACACGAGCCGTAGGCAAACTTACCTCACTGCGCATGCATCACCTCACAGCTTTATTTTTTGACTGGTTAAGGCCTCCCAGAGGCTTGAAAAAGCCTCTGCAATACTTTTCAGGACAAATAGGCCTGTTTTGTCACTTCCTGTAATACCGGAAGTGATGAAATGGACATATTTTTTGTCCTGAAAAGCCTTGCAGAGGCTTTTTCCAAACTTCTGGGAGGCCGAAAAAGGCCTCAAACCAGCCAAAAAATCAGCTGTAAGGTGCAGTGCAGGTAAGGGGGTGGCAGGGGGATTGTGCACGCATGTGCAGGGGGCGTGGGGGGGGGCACATTGTATTCTGGGTGCTGACACACGAGTGCGAACGCGCTAATGTGCATGCAATTTTTGGCACATAAACCCAAAAAGGTTAGCCACGACTGCTCTAGATCCATGATTCTTTGGGAAACTCTTTTTTTGTTCTCCTGTTCTATTTTTAATTAGTCAGTCATGTCAATTAGTTTCACACATAATCATGTAAACGTTGGGGATGTGCAATTGGATCTGATATTTTTTCCCCCTGATTTTTGACTGAATTCAGAACTTCAGAATGATTCCCTTTACTTTATCGAAACAAATGGACATTCACTTTCAATTTGAATTGTTGAGTCAACCTCATATTGAAGAGTCACTGAGAGTGAATGGGTAGCCACACGAATTTTCTAAAATAGACAAAAATAAAGGTGAATTTATCCAAAGCCTGAATCTATCTGAATCCAGATTGATTGGTAGAAGCAATCAAATTAGTTTGTAATCCAATCCGTGAAATGAATCTTCTCACAACATTAATAAGCACAACAAAGGCTTTTAAAGAAATTGTATATTGGATAAATTGTTCTCATATTGCTTAGATTCTGTTTTTGTTATCCATAGATATTTTTTTTTTAAAAGCTTTGCTGACTTGTCAGTTTAAACATCTCCCAAACCTTTCTTTTCAATGCTAGAAGTATTTCAGGCTTTTACCTTTAACCATTCTTAACCATTCTTTTAAAAATAAGACATTCTAGCAGCAAATGTTTTGCTCACACAAGTTGCAGTAATTAAACTTGTTAAGTCTTGAAAGCTTCTTATCTCCTATTGCATAATAGATAGAAGCACCAAGATATCCATGCAAAACAATTGCATGGTTTTCTGACAGCAACACCACAATCCTACTTCTAAATAAATGGATATATAGTTCCTCCTACAACATTTTGCAAACAAGAAGTGATTCAATCAACCCCCTTTTAAAAGCGGATCTCCAAATCAAATTTCCAGGCCAGCCAGTTCTTCTTGGTTTCCCTTAAGTCTCCTCATATCTTCATGGGGTTGCTGACTTCCATACTATTACCATTGTAGCTTTGTTATGTTTTGGGTATATTTCTTTAGTTTGCATCCAAAAAACATGCTGTAGTCCTGGGGTCACACCTCAAACATGCCTGTACTTTCCTAAAGGATTAGCAATCCTAGTTTTCAATTACCAGAAACAGAAATAAAGCTGTTATTTAAGGCATCTAACTAAGAGAATACCGGGTTGCCTTATTAATTCATAAATAATAGTTGAAGCAAAATTTGAGAAGACTCCAAGTTCAAATGTTAATGAAAAGATATGTTGTCTCCAAATTTCCCTGCATGCTGTTTAGCTTTCTCCTTCAATTTATGAAAAATAAATTTCTTTTTTCCTTCTTGTTATTTCCATAAAATAATATTTCTAGGAAGAAAGAAAGTCAGAAAGAAAGTCAGAAAGAAAGAAAGAAAGAAAGAAAGAAAGAAAGAAAGAAAGAAAGAAAGAAAGAAAGAAAGAAAGAAAGAACTGAATCTAAATTATAATAATCTCTTCAGAAGTCTTCCATTTCCCTGCCTTACAAGGTTTCAACTAAATATGGAAGTCATGGAACTTATTTACTTAGTTACTTCTCCTAAAAACAAGTCAAGGTGAACAATCAGGAGTTATGTAGAAATTAAACGAAGTAATTCATAATTATTCTGAGAATGTTGATGAATTTTGTATCCCCTATTCATGACATCTTATGTGGAAGGGAGGAATGCTATGTTTCTTATCTTTCTAGCCTGTGAACAATTCTGTAATAGAACATAGAATATTACGATTGGAAGGGCTCTTGAAGGCCTTCTATGTCAGGGCTCTCCAACATTGGAAATGGGCTGAGAGATTCTAGGAGTTGAAGTCCACAAGTCATAAAATTTCCAATCTTGGAGACCCTTCTTCCAGTTCAATTCACTACCCATGGCAGAATATCCTATACCAGGGAGACTGAAAATCAGCTGTGTGTACCTCATCAGCTGTGAGGTACGTGCATACGCAGTGAGGTAAGTTTGTCTGTGACTCATGTATCACCACAAATGGCTCTGCCTGTCACCTGTGGCACGCATGCCATAGGTTCACCATCGTGGTCCTATACCATCACGGACTTTCTTTCAGCTTGATGAGATGGATACACATGATCATAGAAAGAATAACAAAATAACAGAACAGAATAATTGTGTTGGAAGGGAACCCTGAGGTCCTCCAAACTCCCCCCCCCCCCACAAAATAATTCAAGCAGAAGATCCTATACTGTTTCAGACAAATGACTATACAATCTCTTCTTAAAAGCCTTCACCAGTGATGCAGTACCCACAACTTCTGGAGGCCTTCCACTAATTAGATTTTTTCCCCCTTGTAGTTCTAGGTTATTTCTCTCCTTGATTAGTTTGCAACTATTGCTTCTTCAGTGATAAAACATGTCACTAACAAACAACTAATTTGATATGAGCCATGGTGGTGGCAGTGGTTAGAGTGCAGAACTGCAGGCTACTTTTGCTGCCTGCCAGCTGCCTGCAATTTGGCAGTTCAAATCCCACCAGGGTCAAGGTTGACTCAGCCTTCCATTTTTCGGAGGTAGGTAAAATGAAGACCTAGATTGTTGGGAGCAATGAGCTGACTCTGTAAATCGCTTAGAGAGGACTGTAAAGCACTATAAAGTGGTACATAAGGCTAAGGTGCTACTGGTGGCAGGAAGGTTGGAAGCTTTTGTCTATTGTTCGTTAACTTGCAGAACAAGGAATGATACTGTTAGGTAGTGACAAATTTTTCAGGGATTGTTCAAATTCTTCTCCACGAAGTAGCATAGAATCCTGAGTATTTTGAAAATAGCCTTCAGCTGATAACCTTCAAATAATAAAAGATACAACTTTTGCAGTCTATTCTGGTGAAACAAAAGCTTTTTCTGAGATGGTAATTTATACTAAAATGCTGAGGAAGAAAATGAGCACACTTTCCTCTTTAATTTTCTGTTGCCGTACTCTCTACACGATGACATTTTGTGATAAACAGTTTGTGATATTTATAATGGGGGCAACAGAACACTTTTGGACTTCATCAGTGAAGTCAGAGTATGTTCTTCAGAGCAATTCCGGGATCATTAAATGTAGAAATTCATTTCCCTGTCACCTAAAACCATAATAGTTTCTACTGCTGAACAAGGAGATCTGTCTCTTTTCCCTGCTGCTATTCAGAAGCCTACAAGCACCCTTCAGGGCCATGACTAAGAAACACTTGGGAAAACTCTGCAAAATTTATCTTTCCCAACCTCAGGCAAGAAATGTATTTTTTTTTTAACTTCTCAGGGGGAGATATAGATAGATAGATAGATACATGCATACACACATATACATATATATTCACAAATACATACATATATATATATATATATATATATATATATATATATATATATATATTTGTTTTCTGAGGTTATATGTATATACATATACATACATACATACATACATACATACATACATACATACATACATACATCACAAATACAGCAGAACTGATGAGAAAGTTTAGGTTGGAACAAAAACCGCCTGCATGAAATCAGTGTAAATGAAGGTGTTGCTTTTTTTTTTTTTTTTTTTTTGATAGAGCTTGGAAGCAAAGTGAAAGAATAAAAGGGTCTTTACCTGTTTTTTCTAATTGTGTTTATTTTGTACCCCACCCTGAACCATCACAAGAGCACTGATGCCCCAGCCCTTTAGGGAGCTCTTAAATATGGAGTGAGGTACACAGAAGCTAGCTTAGAATTGAAACTGTGAAAATTAATGGCTGAGACAACTGAATCAGGTAAAATATGTCCAAACCTGGACAATTCTGTTACAAAAATCAGATTTTTTAAAAAAAACTTTCGGTGTACTCCCAAAGGGGCTTTCTTTCAAAAGGCAACTGGACTTTCTTGTTTTGCTTAAAAGTATTTTGCTTCTCACCCAAGAAGCTTCTTCAGTTTTGACCGAATGGTGAAGAATGGAAGGATTTATATGCATTGCAGTCATTTGGTCGTTAGCTGTCTTTCTGAGAGATGTTGTGGCTACTTGGAGATTATATTGTACAGGAATATGAATGGAGATCCAGAGAAAACAAATTGTGGAGTATAGAATTCAGGTGACCCCGAAGGAACAGACAACCTCAATGAAATGACTGAACGACTGAATGTCTCAGAAATGACTCTCAGAAAGAGTGCTAATGACCAGATGACTGCTAGGAATGTAAATCCTTCCATTCTCCACCATTCTCTTAGAACTGAAGAAGTTTCTTGGATGTGAAGGAAAGCATATTTCAAACAAAACCAGATAGTCCACTTGCCTTTTGAAAGAAAACACCTTTGGGCAACCGTGACCTGAATAACTAAGAATCTCCCTAGACTTTTCTTGCATTGTTCTTGTAACCTGGTGCATTATCCTTATAACAACTGGCATACTTTCATATACCTATGAGAGAAGGTTAAAAAAATGCAATATATCTCCTCCACCAGGTAGGCATTAAGGATGGGCCTGAGAAGTGAATGTTATTCTGGTTACTTCCCAGCTTTACAAGCTGATTAAATCTTCACTAATTACAGCAATTGGGGCAAATAGTAATTTGCAGTTATCCGTAAATGCCCCCACACATAATTTTCTGGGTATGTTGCTAAGCTTGTTACTCTCAAAGTTGGAATTTGAAATGTTCTCTCGGTTTGGATGGACTGTATAGTCAAGAATTGTAAGGTACAACACTTAATAATAGTCATAGGGTACAATAAGCAATCAAATCATACTAGGAAACAATCAATATAAATTGTAAGGATACAAGCGACAAAGTTACAGTCATACAGTCACAAGTGGGAGGGGATGGGTGATAAGGAGTGATGAAAAGATTAATAGTAATAGTAATGCAGAGTTTGTAAATAGTTGAACAGTGTTAAGGGAAATATTTGTTTAGCAGAGTGATAGCTTTCAGGAAAAAGAACTGTTCTTGTGTCTAGTTGCCTTGGTGTGCAGTGCTCTATAGCATCGTTTTGAGGGAAGGAGTTGAAACAGTTTCTGTGCAGTATGTGAGGGGTCTGTTGATATTTTCACAGCCCTCTTTTTGACCCATGCAGTATGCAGGTCCTCAATGGAAGGCAGGTTGGTAGTAATTGTTTTTTCTAATTACTCTCTGAAGTCTGTGTCTGTCCTGTTGGGTCGCAGAACCAAACCAGACAGTTTATAGAGGTGCAGATGACAGGCTCAATAATTCCTCTGTAGAATAGATCCTACCAGGAACAGAATCAAAGAACATGTGCTCTATTTTGGGGGGGAAGAAAGGCAGAAAAAAAGTCATCTTGGAGTATGAATCTGTTAAACAAAGAGTAGGCAGAAAGATAGGCAAAGCAGGGTACCTGGTAATTCCTTAATACTTTACACCATACTGCCCACTGGTGGTTATGAATTGCCAAAAACTAAGTGTCATTGGGTTACACCCTCCAAGTGGAGGAAGAGGAAGATCAAGGTATATTCTGAAAACAGTATCAGAGTTGCTGAAGAGTTAAGCATCTGTCCAAATGTCTCAAAAGGCAGCTGGACTTTGTTTTTTCTCTCTTGAAAATGTTTTTCTTCTCATCCCAAAAGCTTCTGAAGAACTTCTTGGATGAGAAGCAAAATGTTTTCAAGGAAGAAGAAGAAGAAGAAGAAGAAGAAGAAGAAGAAGAAGAAGAAGA
>NW_020769320.1:13709081-13722626 GCF_900518735.1 Pseudonaja textilis | reverse complement strand
ATAGCATAGCATAGCATAGCATAGCATAGCATAGCATAGCATAGCATAGCAGGGAAAGGAAGGGGAGGGAAGAGCAGAGGGGAGGAGAGCTTGAAGGGATCTTAGAGGTCTTCTAGTCCAACCCTCTGCTCAGGCAGGAAACCCCATACCATTTCAGACAAATGGTTGTCCAATCTCTTTTTAAAAACTCCCGGTGTTGGAGATTCACAACTTCTGGAGGCAAGTGGTTCCACTGATTAATTGTTCTCACTGTCAGGAAGTTTCTGCTTAGTTCTAGGTTGCTTCTCTCCTTGATTAGTTTCCACCCATTGCTTCTTGTCCTGCCCTCAAGTGCTTTGGAGAATAGCTTGACCCCCTCTTCTTTGGGGCAGCCCCTGAGATATTGGAACACTGCTATGAGTGTTGTGAGAAAAACAGGAGGAGGGGGAGGAAGAAGGTTTGTCTTCCTTGAGTTATTTGTAAAAATAATAAAGGTGAGATGCAAATAAATAAAATATCACTGTACTGAAACAACGTACTGTATCAAAATTTATATTAACACAATATATAAAAGGAGAAAAACCACAGAAGTGGACCATCCAGTGTTCTGGTAACGAACTTCAAAAACCTCACTTACCTATAGATACCAATGACTCAAAAGCACAGATGCAAAACAAGCTTTGACATGTTGTCTTAATTGTGACAAAGGATCAAACTAAATAAATGCAAAACAAAAAACAAAAATCACCCAACCCCTTAATAAAGGTATTTGCTTTTAGGACTTATAACTCCCCCAGTTCTAACAGTGTAAGTCTCAATGGCCTATACCTAAAACCAATCAATCAAAAAACACAAATCCACCATATTGAGAAAAAAATAAAAATACAAAATACAGAATAGTGATCCAACTCAACAATGCAACCTCAAGAAGAATGGTCCCATTCAGCTGTGAAGACTTTTATAAATCTAGGGCAGGGGTCTTCAAATTTGGCAGCTTTAAGACTTATGGACTTCAACTCCCAGGATTCCTCCTCCAGTCATGTTAGGAATTCTGGGAGTTGGAAGTCCACAAGTCTTAAACTTGCCAAGTTTGAAGAACCTTGATCTAGGCCAGAGATCTCCAAACTTGGCAACTTTAAGACTTGTGGACTTCAACTCTCAGAATTCCTCAGCCAGCTATGTTAGCCAGGAATTCAGGGAGTTGAAGTCCACAAGTCTTAAAGTTGCCAAGTTTGAGGACTCCTGATCTAGGGGAATAGTAAGGTTCTCAACTCTCTTTAAAAAAAAAAATAGAAAAAAGGGAAGGGAAGGAGGAAGGAAGGAAGGAAGGAAGGAAGGAAGTTAGTTCATATGCTTCTACCATTCATTGTCAAAAATATTTTTGAAGAACTTGTACTAGAAACAATGTCAAATATTATTTCACAGTTTTGCTTTGTAAAAGACTAACAGGTGAAAGAAATGGTCTTCTTAATTCAAACCTTCCATTTTCAGAATAAGAGCAGGGGGATTAACAATGCACCTTTTCAGAAGAAACCAAAACAATATATGGAAGAGAGAACTTGGAAAACAAGAAGGAATGGATAACATAGATGGTGAAATATGTATTAAGTTGTCTTCCCTACTCTGCAATTCCTCATTTTCCTCAGTGATTTTTCTCCCTTAAAAATGTGCACATGCGAGGAAATCTCTGGATGGAAGGCATAATTTTGCTCATTATGTTGATGGATTTTTTTTCCTGTCCTCAACTCTGTTCTCAATATGTCCCACTGACTAAATTAAGAATCTCTTGTTCTATTTGTAACAACAATGTGAAACATTTTAAAGTAAAATCATATGAAAGTAAAGTCATAAATATGAAAGACAAGGCAGAATAGATAAAACGGACACTATAGCATTGCAATGCAACACTCCAGAGCTTACAAACTTGCATGCAATTTTACTACACAAGGCCGGATGGGTTGGGCTTGATGTTCTGGCTCACATTTCATCATTTTGGTATCACCATGGCATTCATTTCCTGTTAAAGCTTGCATAATATTTTTTATGTTCTTAAAAAAGAAAGAAAGAAAACTTTAATAGGCAAAGTGTTGATACTGTACGCTTGAATGTCAGTTTTGGCTCAAATGTCTTCTTCCTCCAAGAAATGATAGATGGATGGATGGATGGACGGATGGAGAGATTGATAGACAGACAGACAGACAGACAAACAAACAGAGAGCTAGAGAGAGAGAGGAAGAGAGAGTGATAGAGATAGATGATCAAGATAGAGAAATTGATAGATAGAGAACTAGAGAAAGAGAGGGAGAGAGAGAGAAAAATGATAGATAGACAGACGACAGACAGACAGATGATCAATGGAGGGAGGGAGAGGGAGATATAGAGAGAAAGATGATAGAGAGCTAACGATAGAGAGAGAGCGAGAGAGAGAGAGAGAGAGACAGACAGATGGACGGACAAACAGACAGACAGACAGATTTATTTTTTTGCAGGAAAAAGACATTTGGGGCAAAACATGTGTTTGTGTGTGTATGTGTACCAATGACTTAATTATTTCCAGAAAGTTCACACTTTACCAAAGTTTTAGGTTGATTGGTATTTTCGAAATATTAAATGAGAGATTCTGTATGAAAAATTGAATCTGCCCACCCCCCACACGCATGTGCATGCATGCACAGACACACACACACACACACACACACACTTATGAGGACAGTTCCTTCTTTTGAACCTGATCAGAAGATACTGTCCTTGCTAGACCTTTGTCTTTCTCTGTTCTTCACCCTTCCTTTCAGTACAGTGTAGGAACCACAAGCCTCCTCCATCTGTCACAGTTTTTCAAATGTGTTCAAACATTTTTGACCTGTGTGCCAAGGTGAGGAGCTTAAAATTGAAAAAAAGAAAAAGAAACAGAAACCCAGCCTCTTCAGTTACCATATGTTAAAGAAGCTAGCCAGCTCCATTTCATCTCCTTCCCAAGTCTATTTTTTTTTTCCAGGAGAGCAGAGAAAAAGCTGTTGTGTATCTCAAAGGTATAGTTTCCTGGTTACAGAAAAATAAAAATAGCAAAGAAAGACCAGCTATCTTGACAATGTCAAGTGCAACAATGTCCTCCTCATATGAGTGCATCTTTTGATATGCGCTTAATATTTAGTTAAGCAGATTGCAAAGGTCACGATTAACAGGCTATCTTTTCACCCGTTCAAATACCAATAGACCTATTTTTGAACCAAAAAAAAAAAAAAAAAGCAAAAACCCAGATGGAGAAACAGTGAAATTGCAGTCACATGGGCTTGAAATAGTGTCGTTGTGTCTGGCATTTGAACTCTGCAGCATGAATTCTTTGTAAGTGAAAAATTGTGCATCCTCTCCACATGCTCCTGGGCGCCTTGTTTCTAAATTGAACAATGTGGATGTTTTTAGCCATCTTTTAAGCTTTTAAATGGTTTTGATTTAGAAATCGTGTCCCCTTGTTGGAAGAAATATCCTTCTGAGTTCAGTTCCAAGCAGGGAAAAAGACACTGGAAACATGGAAGTTGCTTGGAAAGAAGGTTTATTGATGGACAGGATCGCATGCCTTGGAGCTTTTCGGGTGAAGAAAAAAGGGAAGTGATGCTTACAATCTTTGGGTTTTATACCTCTCTGGGCTTTGAACTTCCTGGAGCACAGAAAGAATATCCTGATTGGTTTCTGTCAGAGGTCATAGCTAGCTTTGTAAGTTGTCCGTGTGCTAAGTTTGGTTGAAACTTGGTGGGTGGTGCAATGAAGGGCAATTAAATGGCTCTGCCTGAAGGGAGTAGATCTTTGTTATGTAGAATAGGCTGACCCAGGCCTTAATGGCCCATAAACAAAGGTGGGGAGGGAGCTGAGTTTCTACCTCTGAGTTTCTATTTCTCTTTTAGGGGAAATAGTCTGCCTTTTTAGTATATCCTAAAAGATTTCATTTTCCTAGGAGAGGGGTGGGTTTGAACTTCCAACACCCTTATAAAAAAACAGATTTGGCATACAAAGCACAATATCCATGCAAAACAATAGGCAAGCACTGGCCCAATGTTGTGTAATAATTGCTTTCCATGTTGTGTCGTTTTCATGACTTCTTGGTGGCAGGGATGAAGAAATGGGGAAAAGCATATTTTTCAAGTTAGGCATTCAACAAAGAAGAAGTAAATTTCATAACCTTTTTCAGTAACATGGTTTGGGAATACCATCAACAGTTTCTGCCCTTTGTTATGGACAATTACCGATCTTCTTTTTGTGTACAATTATTGTTGTCCGATCATTCCAATATAGTCTCTTTGAATGAAGCCAAATTGTGCTACAGTGCCTGCAAAATTAGGAATACTTTGACTGACCAATCCACCACCAATTGTTAAATATCATCTCCTCTTTTTACTTGATTTTATTTCTTTTCAAAAAAAAACACTTCTTATTTGTAATGCTGGTTTGTGACCAATATTAAAACCACTGTTACTATTACCCCAAGTTAAAGTTGCACACGTGGAACAACTTTTACCCTTATTTCCTGAGGATATCAGAAGCACAAGCCAACTAGAGTCTTACTCAAAGTTTCGGTTGTAGCTCCTATTACATTTCCAACCATCAACGTTGTTCCCTTCATTTCTGTTTTGTTCATATTTTCATTATTAAATGCCTTGAGAATTTTGGCGTGCTAAGAGTTTGCAACCTCATGAAAACTTAATGGGGTCAAGTGAACACAATCTGTACAACCTAAGATGTAGATCCCAATTTGACTACTTAAAAAGAGAGAGAGAAAGAGAGAGGAGGAGAAGAAATAGAAGCAGCAGAAGAAGCAGAAGATGAAGGAGAAGAAGAAGAAGAAAAAGCAGAAACAGGAAGAGGAAGAGGAGGAGGCTTCTGTCTCCAATATATTGATTGATTTATCTCCAGTGGAAACGCAACCAACTATAAGGACTCACGGAAGCTGAGTTGACTTCTGTTGCAGCCTCAGAGGCAAGAACTGGAATCATTATCAGATCAGTTACTATAATGTAAAAGGGTGTTCCAGAAAACCCTAAAACATTTTCCAATTACATGGAAAACCCAAAATGTACTGTCCAATGGTGCTGCCTCCTTCTCTTTCCCTTTCCTCACCCTCAAAATCGCTCTCTCTGAAGAAAAAAATCATGGTTTTTTGTTGCTTTTTGCCTCCCTTCCTGGATCTCAAATTTGCATTAGCTCGTTATTTTTTCCCTCTCTGTCCTGGTGTCATTTTTTTTTCCCTTGCAGATTGGAACGTTATGAGTTGGATGTTGACAAGCAAATGTTGCCGAGTGTGAAAGTACATCATTAGATGAGTATCTCTGTGAAGTCAATGAAATAAGAACACCGTATTCCAATTTGCATGGCATATGATGGCTGATTTAGAGTTTCATGTATCACACCAAGCCCTAATGTGATTTCCATGGTTCTGGTTTAGCATGCTGTGTAAATCCTAGCTATTATGGCTTAGCATAAATCCTAGCTATTACAGTTTACCATGTTGTGCTAACCTAACAAGTTACAATCTAATGAGCATATTATAGTTTTTAAAAAAATGACTTGGCAAGATAGTAGAAAGATCCAGTTAATAAATGCATTTCTATATTCATTTGTGATCTCTCTGCTTTTCTTAAATTTCATTTTTATTTAATTGTAATTCTAAATGTTCAGATTCATCCGAGGGCTGAAATCCTGATAGGAAACTAAAATATTGCCCTTTTAAGACAAAACACCAGAATAATATTTTAATGAATATTTGTGATGGTAATTAAATTCAGATTGAAATAGCTATTATTTTCATACCACTATTGTAGAATTGTAGCGTGGAAAGGGAAAAATGAAATAATGGCATAATTAATAATTGAAACATCTCATTTGAGCTAGTAATTTAGAGGGCCATGTTTCTCATAATAAAGTTACTTTTAATCCTCTAGAAAAGTTTTTATAGGCATTGATTCTTTGTGAAAATGAGCAGTGCAGTGGCCTACTGGTAAATACACTCTCCCATTACTCAGAAGATTGAGAGTTCATTTCTAGACAGCAACCGATGTTTCCCTATCAGGGAACAAAGGAAAAAAAAAATTCTGCTGTGAACTCTACGTAGGTGTCAGGAAAAGCATCCGGCCAGTAAATGCTTAGCTCCATCCAGTTGCCCCAACTCTATCCCAAATTAAGGGATTTACAGAGTCATAAAAAGAAAATAATAATACTGTGTAAAAACTCTGTGTTAATTTGTCTGTGCCTTTGTTTTTCAAATTTTCATTTCAAGTAAAGCTGAGTAGCCATTTGATCTTGATAGTTAAGAACAAGGAGAGGATGACACATTTTTAAAGGAACGGGGGATATCCAGAAAGGACAGGGTTATTTCCCCCCATTTTCCTACCCATGGGAAAACATAGACTTGGAACGGACCTTGCTCAAGCTGTCGTCTCTATGTCATTCCATTGACTTTGCATGGTCAGAAACCCCCTGGTTGCCAAGTGCCCAGATTTTAACCACGTATGAACACAGGAACAGGGTGACCCGTGTAAGTGTGAAGATAGGTCATCGTTTTTTTTTCAGCCCCATCATAACTTAACATAAAAATGTCATAAACGGAGGACTATCTGAACGAGGCTGCCACAGTTATCCACGGGACTTCAGGTTGTCTTAGACTTACAACAGTTCATTTAAGGACCATTCAAAATTGCAACAGCACTGAAAAAAGCGACTTAGGACCATTTTTCACGCTTACGACTACAAGTAGGCCTCAACTTGTAACATTTCACTTAGTGATCATTGGAAGTTACAACAGTTCTCAAACAAGTAATGTATGTCATGCCCTTGTTAGAGTCGGACTCTGAGGGAGAGGAGAAACAGCCGACAGGGAATGGAAGTGTGGCTCCAGAGGTTGTGGAGGAGGCTGGGGAAGGGCAGAGGCCGGCTGAGTGGTCAGAGGAGGACCCAGGCCCATCCCTTCTGCATCCTAGGACATGCAGGGAGGAACGGAGAAGGAAACCCTCACCCCTTTAACCTCAAACTATACACTATTGACCTCACCCCATTCCTAAGAGGTCTGTAAGGAGCGTTCATAAGTGCACCATTGTGCCTACCATCCCTGTCCTATTGTCCCCATTTATTCATACCTATTTCCTGTATTTTTACTCATGTTTATACTTATGCCTATTGTAAGCGATTGACAAATCAAATAAATAAAATCAAATAAAAATAAATAAAAAGGGGGGAAAAGTCCCGATACATCACGTGACACCACCGTGACAACCGGAGTTTGACACTCCTGGTATAGGGTCTCCTGCTTGAGCAAGGGGTTGGACTAGAAGACCTCCAAGACCCTTCCAACTTTGTTAGTCTGTTATTCTATCTACCAGCGTGACTGTGAAACCTATTTGCAGCCTCTTCATGGTCTTTCATTAGGAGAAATAAATTAAGTTAGCATCCCCCCAAAAGGCATTTGGTAAAGATAACACGCCGATATGAAACGGTCTTAAAGAAAGCTGAGAGCTAAAAACAATAGGCACTGTATGGTGCCATTCTTTTCCTGCATGAGTTTCTTTTCTCTTTTTTGTTTAAAATCTTACCAGGGACTTCTTAACGGAGAAGAGAACAACACTGTGAGCACCTAACTATTAAGAAAGGAAAGTGTTAATAAACAGTCACCCCCATGGCTGCTTTAATGCACAGCCTCACATTAGTCTTAGATACATTATGGAAATCTTCTTCAGTCACATTCTTTGAATTTGAATTTAGAAAGGAGAAGATCTGTAGCTCATGGTTGAAATGAGGGGTCTTTGTTGCTCTCTGAGCTTGGTTGTTTTCTTGCAGACGTGCCTTACCAAGTAACAGGAGTGATGTTACCTGGTTTGACTAATGAAACTTCTGCAAGAAAACAACCCAGCTCAGAGAGCACCAAGGGCTCTCTGTGAATTGGATTTTTCTGCCAGATGCAGAAATGTCCTAGCTGATATGCAAGTCCTTCTTAGCTGGCAGGACCAAGAATGCATCTACATGTCAGAAGAAAGAAAGGAAGGATGGAAGGAAGGAAGGAAGGAAGGAAGGAAGGAAGGAAGGAAGGAAGGAAGGAAGGAAGGAGGGAGGGAAGGAAGGAAAGAAAGGAAGGGAAGGAAGGGAAGAAAGGGAAGGAAGGGAAGAAAGAAAGTAAGGAAGGAAGGGGAAGGAAGGAAGGAAGGAAGGAAGGAAGGAAGGAAGGAAGGAAGGAAGGAAGGAAAGAAAGAAAGAAAGAAAGAAAGAAAGAAAGAAAGAAAGAAAGAAAGAAAGAAAGAAAGAAAGAAAGAAAGAAAGAAAGAAAGAGAAAAGGAAGGAAGGAAGGGAGGAAAGAAAGGAAAGGAAGGAAGGAAAAAAGAGAAAGAAAGAAAGAAAGAAAGAAAGAGAAAGAAAGAAAGAAAGAAAGAAAGAAAGAAAGAAAGAAAGAAAGAAAGAAAGAAAATAAATAATGGAAAACTGCTGGTGCATGAGGAAACAGCTTGGCCTTAGGTATTAATTTCATGCTGCCATCAGTGTCACTACTGTAAGAACAATGCAGAGGAATAGACATGCCTTAAGGTACTCCTGTGGAATTCACAGCTAGACTATTTTCCCTCCCCCCGTTCCCTCCTCCCTCTGCTTTCTCCGTCCTGGCCAAGAAGCTAAATAGGAGGGTTAAGAGCTTCTGCTGAGCTAAGCTCCTTTGCAGGACTGCAAATTAGAGAGTCACAATCAGCCAGCCTGCTAGGAAGATTTAAGAGTAAGCTGAAAATGGTAGGGGATGCATCTAGTAGGTGATTGATTTCTAGTAGGTGATTCCTTGATTTCAATTATCATTCATAGAAGATGTCCAACTGTCTTCTCTACAAAGGTCTTGCCAACCCATTTCTTTACTTTTTTTTTTTTAATTTACAGCCAGAGGCAAGACAAAAATAATAACAAAAAGTATTTGAGAAGAAGCTGGCTACAAAAGACTAAGCACAACATTCTCCTTGCTCTCTATGAAAATGGAGTAAAACAGAACAGAGTGAAGAAAGAGAGAAATAGATGTAGTTATATAGAAATACAGTGACCTAAACCATCCAAAAAAACAGATAGAGAGTCCTGTAGTAGCAATTGCAATGGAGTGAAATTCTGCTAGGACCCTGAACATGTCAGAGGAAAAACCACTGAGTAAAAACAATAGATAACTTTAATTTGAAACCAGCCTGCACAGTTGGCATGAAACGGGCTTTGAGTACAGCACACCAAATACATTGGAGAGGGTAAGGAAGCAAAACATGGCCCATTGCTTTGATTGTGGAGTCATATCAAATGTAGTGTGAGGGGCAATAAACCAGAAATCGGGGTGGTTCAAATGACTAGAGGTTTATTGCTTGCTAACACTCCATACAAGAATCTGAACTACTAACAGTCAAAGCATGCTGGCGGTAGATAAGAGTCAATGGAATTCAAGGCGAGCTGGAGTTAAATCTCTTGTGGGCACCAAGGGACTCGAAACTAATGATGCATTTGACTTCCTCCCTCGGGCTCAGCCTGGTCATCTTCTACATGCAGAAACAATCATATGGGATGTGATTATACCTGCCCTTCAATTTTGATGGCAATGTGCTGAGTCTTGTCAAGGTCTTCTTCTTCTTCCGTGCCAAAGCAATTCTATGGAAGGCACCCTTAAGACTGTTGGATGGAGTTTTAGATTTGTTATTCTGTTTTATGTGGAATACAAAATATTAGAGTTGGAAGGGACCTTGGAGGTCTTCTAGTCCAATCCCCTGCACTAGCAGGAGATCCTTTACCATTTCAGACAAGTGTCTGTCCAGACTCTTCTTAGATGCCTCCAACGATGGAGGACCCACAATTTGTGATGGCAAACTGTTCCACTGGTTAAATGGAAATGTTAGGAAATGTCTACTTAGTCCTAAGTTGCTTCTCTACTTGATTAGTTTCCATCCGTTGCTTCTTGTCTTGCCTTCTTGTGCTTTGGAGAATCGGTTGACTCCTCATCTTTGTGGTAGCCCCTCAAATATTGGAACACTGCTTTCATGTCTCCCCTAGTCCTTCTTTCCTCTAGAGTATCCATACCAATTTCTGCAACCCTTCTTCATATGTTTTAGTCTCCAGTTCCCTAACCATCCCTGATGCTCTTCTCTGCACTCGTTCCAAATTTTTGACATATTTTTTTTTAATAATGTGGCAACCAAAACTAGATGCCATATTTCAGATGTGGTCTTACTAAGGCTTTATAAAGCAATACTAATACTTCTCGTGATGTTGACTTTACCTCTCTGTTTATGCAACCAAGAACTCTCCAAATCAAGGACTCTCTTTTCAGTGACTTTGATGGCATTGCATATTCCACAGGATGTTCGGAATTCGTCAAAAAGGCCCAGGAGAACAAATCATTGACAATTGCTTTCCAGGTTGAAAGTAATCATTTGCTAAAATAAACTTAGTCAGTGATTCATCCCAACATGTTTCTTGAATTAGACCTGTGTGAGTGGTCCTTCCCTTAATTTAGCATCGGAAGCAAATAGATCTAATCATATAAACGGAAGGAAGGGGGAAAAAGACTTTTAAAGATGAGAAAGGAAGAAAGGAACAGTGGAAATTAAGTTGCATTAACAAGAGTTAAAGTACGGATTTTCAGTTGACACGTAACAATCTCTTCCTTCATCTCGCATGTTATGTAAGTGCTACAGATGGGACATGTCTTCATATTGAAATGCCCAAAAATAATCTTGCTTTTAAAAATGGAAATCACAAGTGGCCATAAATTTTGATCCCCTCTCTAACAGGAGATGGTTTTAGATCTACCATCTCTGTGGCAAAACAGGTATATGTTATATTTAAACCTGTATATCTGTCCCTAACCCTAACCCTAACCCTATACCTTCACAAGGAGTTAGATATGTTGCTTAAAGACTCACCCACATCTCTAAACCAAAGTGGGAGTTACATTTTGATTATGTATTCTGTAATATGAATCACACTTTCACTAGTGCAATAGTTCAAAATATTGCCTCTACCAGCTCAAACCAAACAATAAATTAATGGCATTTAATTTAGGAAAGTCAGCAGCTTTCAACAATGAAAAACTACGAATGTGATCCAGGTTCAGGTGTGTTTGTGGTCACATGTCTAGCCTTAACATTTGTTAAGGGTTTCATTCTACTACAGTGGGAGAAAAAAATAGTTTAGGAAGGTAGGCTGATTCCAGGCGAAGTAAGAAGAATATAGAAACACAATCAATACATTCCATTATATTGCCTAAGGGAATAGACGGTGACTCTCCACTGAGGTTGCAAGATAGTGGTAAAAGTTTTCCAGACATATCAGGAGGAGAATTTATGGTCTGGAGGCAGTATGGCAAGAGAGTTGAAACAAGAAGATAAAAAGAAGTCCTGACTCAATGGAGTAACACATTCCAAACACATTTTTTTTTTTACTACAACTTTTGTGGCTTGCGATGGATGTTGTGAAATATGCAGCAGTCATTTTATGATGAAGATGGAGATTTCTTAATGATCCCCCCATGGATTACCAAGACTCTTTAATCTGGTTTTGCATTAGACAACGTTGGGAGCACCATTTCAATGGGTGGCCATGGATTTCTGTTGCTTGAAACCATTCTCGGTAGACAGTGTTCTGACCAAGGCTTCCTAAGGCCATCATTAATCACACGCTTAGTCCAAACAACCCTCTTTTTATTTCAGCAGCTGGGAATTATGTTCATTCCCAAACTGTAATGAGTCCCAAACAATCTCTCCAGATAAGCACTCACCTTTATCTCCTTTGAATTGCTGCCAACAACTAAAGTGCCAAAGTAACTGTGAAAAGCCAAACGGACTACAAAGTCCACTCAGAGCTTCAAGTTTAATCTGAACAGAGTGATCAAAGTTGCTTCCTGCAAAGTTTCCTGTCCCTTTGCTCCTCCTTTATGTCTTATGGGAGGGCCAATCACCTCTAAGCCTTACTCCCGAGTCGCCCCTTTTGTCTTAACTGTTCTTGCCTTCTGGCAGCTTTGCACACGTGCACACTGGGAACAGGCTCCCCTTGTTCCTCTGCCTCGCTGATGTCAGATTCTGCAAGCTTCGGAGTTAGCACACAACTTCAAAATGGTCCTGGCCTCATCTTTGTATCAGATGCAGGACCCTCATCCAAGTCCTCTCCAGATTCCCATACTGGCCCATGTTCCTCCCCGCTGTCTGACTCTGCTACCATCTCTGCAGGCTGCTGGCAGACCACAACAGACAGTGTGAAGAGCACAAGATATTTGGAGATGTTTTACACTGACATGATGATGATGATGATGATGATGATGATGATGATGATGATGATGATGATGACTGGAGGCTTTTAAGAAGAGACTGGACAACCATATGTCCCAGATGGAGTAGAGTCTCATGCTCGAGCAGGAAGTTGGATTAGAAAACTTCCAAGGTTCCTTCCAATTCCTTTATTTTTTGTTGGTTGTAGAATAGTCCCCATAAATTCAAATTTGCTTCTAAAATCCTACAGTATTTGCACGTAGAGCTGGAAACAGGACTCAAAGCTTTCTGCCCAAAGCTTTTTAATCAACTTCTTTAGAAGGAATTTGCAATTGGATCATTAGATACTTTCAACCCTTCATATGCATACACATTCATTGTTTGATTCATACGTAATTAAAAAGCAAATCTGCGCGTACAAAACCACACGCCTTTCAAGCAGCTGCCTGGCTTGAACTGAATCTACATTGCCTTCTTGCCGGATTTAACGCTCTGGCTCTTAACTTTCCAAGTGGATTTGCTGGTAGTGAAATAGTAGTTTTCAAGCCTCACCCAGGCATTGAGTCATCTGCCTTCAACCCAAGTGGAGATGAATAAATGTTAAAATACGTTGGTGCAAAAACAATCTTTCTTTTTTCACGGAGGGTGACAATAACTGCAAATGAAGTTCAGAACCCCAGGATTTTGGACTAGGGTGAGCCAGAATTACAGTCAACAATAATCTGTTTATTGCTGCTATATTATCCCTGAGGTTTTCTTCCCACCTCTCCTCCATGGTCTTTAATGCCTCCTGCCCCAACTTAATACATTACATATAGAGTTGAAGTATTTGGCAAACTGCCAATGGTTCAGTTAAAACGTAAGTACTTTAATGTTTCTTTGCATTGCTTCTTCTCTCGAGAGAGCAGCAACCTCTCCTCTCTCACATACAAATTGGGTATGTCTAGTTTACTGAAAAGAAGGACTAGTTCCAATATCTCGGGGGCTGCCACAAAGAAGAGGGAGTCAAGCTATTCTCTGAAAGACCTGAAGGAAGTATAAGAAGCCCTGGGTGGAAACTAATCAAGGAGAGAAGCAACCTAGAAATAAGGAGAAATTTTCTGACAGGTAGAACAATTAATCAGTGGAACAACTTGCCTCCAGAAGTTGTAAATGCTCCAACACGGGAAGACTTTAAGAAGAGATTGGATAACCATTTGTCTGAAATGGTATAGGTTTCCTGCCTAAGCAGGGAGTTGGACTAGAAGACCTCCAAAGTCCCTTCCAACTCTTCTATCCTATCCTATCCTATCCTATCCTATCCTATCCTATCCTATCCTAT
>NW_020769320.1:13684690-13709071 GCF_900518735.1 Pseudonaja textilis | reverse complement strand
ATTCTATTCTATTCTATTCTATTCTATTCTATTCTATTCTATTCTATACTATACTAATGAAGGAGAGAAGCAACTTAGAACTAAGAAGAAATGACCAGGTGGTGAGAACAATTTACCAGTGGAACAGCTTGCCTTCAGAAATTGTGTGTGCTCCAACACTGGAGGTTTTTTTAAGAAGAGAATGGACAACCATGTTGTCCAAAATGTATAAGGTTTCCTGATTAAGCAGGGAGTTGGAGTAGAACAGAGATCCCCAATCCCCAGTCCTTAGACTAGCACTAGCCTGCAACAAGCCAGAAACTGGACCATGCAAACAAGCCAAACCCCATCCCTGGGATGCAAGCAGCATTCTGGTCTGCAGAAACATCTCTCACCACGGAACCAGTCCCTGATGCTCAAAAGTTTGGGGGGGCCTCTGCACCAAAAGATCTTTTCTTTTATGTATATTGAGAACATTTGCACCACGACAAATTCTTTGTGTGTCCAATCACACTTGGCCAATAAAGAATTCTATTCTATTCTTTTCCAAGGATCCTTCCAATTCTGTTGTTCTGTTATTCACACACATATTTCTCCCTACTTAGAATCTAACCTGTCTTATGGTAGCAAAACTTTGCTATTATAATCAAATACTAATTTATTTGATTCTTTTTGTTAGTTTTTATTGTTTTTTATTTTTGTTTTAAGTATGGTTTTACATTGTGTAAGCCTCCTCGAGTCGCCATGGGGGAATAGGCAGCAATATAAATTCAATAAATAAATAAAAGAAATATTAGGGTCATTGAAACTCTGAAACCCAAAATATTTTGAGCAATATGAAAAATGTACCAGGAAAGGTTTTTTTTTTAATTGTCTGTGTTTTTTTAAAAAAAATTTCTATCTTGAATGCCTCCAGTGTTCATCAATCCATAAGAATTTAGCTGCTGGGATCAAGATCTTTCTGTTTTGTGGAATATTCTTACAGCTGTTGTGAATCTCAGTTGTGCCTTAGGGGCAAAAGGGCTGTTACAAGATGGTTGCTGTGTCAGTTTGCTCTAAGGCAAAAGGTTTTTTTTTCTTCTTCTTCTTCTTCTTCTTCTGTGTTTGGCAGGCATTAAAAGCTGCTCTGCATTACTAGCCAGAGAGGAATGTCAGCTGAGATTTTGCTCCAGACCTCTGCTCAAGGAAGTATAAGGCTTTGCAGAGGAGGACGTTTGCTTCATTTGCTGACATTTTCTTAAATTTCCCCAGAATTTCACAGGTTATGGATCTAAATAAAGATTTCCAAGCACAGGAGAAATTTGATGGCCATTAAGAGAGGTACAGGTCGCTTCTATTCCCAAGAAACTTTCTCTTGCCCAAGTATATTTGTTTATTTATTTGATTTGTCAATCACTTACAAAATAATAGATATAAGTATAAACATGAGTAAGAATACAGGAAATAGGTACGATTAATTGGGGATAACAGGACAGGGACAGGAGGCACGATGGTGCACTTATGCACAACTCCTTACAGACCTCTTAGGAATGGGGTGAGGTCAATAGTGGATAGTTTAAGGTTAAAGGAGTGGGGGTTAGAGGGTGTAACTACAGAGTCAGGTAGTGCATTCCAGGCATTGAGCACCCTGTTGCTGAAGTCGTACTTTCTGCAATCAAGTTTGGAGCGATTAACATTGAATTTGTAGCTGTTGTGTGCTCTTGTATTGTTGCGGTTGAAGCTGAAGTAGTCATTGACTGGTAGGACATTGTAGCAGATAATTTTGTGTACTAGGCTTAAGTCCAACCGTAGGTGGCATAGTTCAAGATTGTCTAAGCCCAAAATTTCAATTCTAGTGATATAGGGTATTCTGTTGTGAGCAGAGGAGTGTAGTACTCTTCTCATTAAATACTTCTGGACTTGCTCAATTGTATTAATGTCTGATATACAGTGCAGATTCCATACAGATGAGCTGTATTCTAGTATTGGTCTAGCAAAGCTTTTGCATGTCCTCGTTTGCAATTCAATATTTCCAGAGGAGAAGCTTCGTAAAATTAAAGTTACAACTCTTAATGCCTTTTAGCAATGCTGTTATAGTGAGCTCTAGCACTTAGATCATTAGATATGAGTACTCCGAGGTCCTTGACAGAGTGAGGGTCATCAATGAGGTCCTATCCGCCTAGTTTGTATTTGGTGTACTGAATTTTTTTTTACCAATGTGTAGGACAGAGCATTTGTTGGTTGAGATTTGGAGTTGCCAATTGTTTGACCATTCAGACACATAATCAAGGTCACTTTGAATTCTCACAATTCCTCTTTTTCACTGAAGAATCATCTTTTCAGATCAAGCATCTTCCCGATTTACTGAGTGAGTTTGCAATAATAGATTATTCGTAGCTGGGAACTCTGTTTCAGGCCCAAACATCTGCTCTACATTTGTGGAAATCATTCTGAGTGTAAGCCTTCAAGCTCACTGCAACTTTGCTTTTCAGCTGAAATCTGTTGGCAATTATTTGAAGGTTCTGTATTAGAATTCATATTAAATTATGTACAACAGGGGTGTCAAACTGGATTTCTTCGAGGGCTGGATCAGCATTGTAGTTTTCCATGGGCCAGTGAGTAGACAGGGAGCATGGGAGGAGATGGGATGGATGCTTCCAGCACTCTGCCAGCTGTAAGCAGGCCATGCAGAGGCCCCACCAGGCCTCTGCATGGCCCTCTTTTGGCCAGCAGAGTGCAGCTGGAGGCCAGGAAGGCTGAAAACAGGCTCTGTTGTGGCTTAAGGAGGCCTCTGCGAAGACCATTTTTGGCTAGCAGAGTGCTGCAGGAGGCTGTGGAGGCTGAAAATGGGTCATGGGAGGGACTACACCCCCTTATGGCCCATTTTGGCCAACAGAGGCACCATGGACCAGTCCTTTGATATTTCCAGGCCAGCCACATAGGCCAGATTTAAGCATCCCATGAGCCTTGAGTTTGACACCCCTGATGTACAGAAATGTAGAACAGGTTGGATTACAGAGTTGTAAATTTGATGCATTCTAAGTGATTATAGGTAAAGGTAAAAGTTCCCCTCACACATACGTGCTAGTCATTTCTGGCTCTAGGGGCCGGTGCTCACCACCGTTACAAACCAAACAGCCAGTGCTGTCCAAAGATGTCTCCATGGTCATGTGCCTGGTATGACTAAACGCCAAAGGTGCACGGAATGCTATTACCTTCCCACCAAAGTAGTCCCTATTTTTCTATTTGCATTTTTTACATGCTTTCGAACTGCTAGGTTGGTAGAAGCTGGGACAAGTAACAGGAGCTTACTCCGTTACGTGGTGCTAGGGATTCAAACTGCCAACCTTTCTGATCGACAAGCTCAGCATCTTAACCACTGAGCCCCTAAATGATTATAGATAACCCTATATGATAAAGCTGGTTGCTTTCCATATCTTTATTTTTATATTTATGGCAAATCTTTATTGTTTACTAAAAGCATTTTCTCTATAATAAGCACCAATAGAGCAGCTACTCCAAAACAATGAAATTTTGGCCTTCGAAGGTTGAAGTCTTTTAAAGTTACGTATGTATTTCATTCCTTTGCAGTAATTATTGCTGTCATGATTTGTCACGCAGCTGACAGAGGTTGAGTTCAAATCAAAGACTTAACTTTTCATCATCTGACTTTGATGCGCAAAATTTGTTAAAAAGTTCCTAAGCATTGGACAAATAGGTTAACTTTCAGCAAATAGAATAATTGTTTTAAGTCAATTGTTCTTTCTAACCATATTGGGAACATTGAAGTTGTCTCACTGGGCCTTTTCCACATCCTAAAGTCCAGTCCTGCATGGTAAAAATGTCGGTGGGATTTATAGATGCCTTGGCAAAATTGGATTTTCACTCTCCAAAATATGATGAGAAAACAAAATTGGTCTTATGTGGACCTGCCATTTGTCTCTAATCCCATTTTAGGATGGAGAAAGCAGATTTTAAATGAGAAATCTAATCTCTACATGGCATCTGAATACACAGAACATAGAATAACAGGACTGAAAGGGTTTTTGGAAGTCTTCTAATCCAACTCCTTTGTTAAACAGAAAAGCATATATCATCCCAGAGAAATAACCGTCCAATCTCTACTTTAAAAACTCCAATGATAGGGTACCCACAATTTCTGGAGGCAAGCCATTCCACTGATTAATAGTTCTGTCGGGAAATTTCTCCTTAATTCTAGGTTGGATTTCTCTTTAGTGATCTTCTACTCATTACATCTTGTCCCTGCCCTCTCATGCTTGACTCTGTCTTCTCTGTGATAGTCCCTCAAATACTGGAAGACTGCTATTATATTCATCCTTGACTATTGCAACACGCTCTACATAGGGCTGCCCTTGAAGAGCATCCAGAAGCTCCAGTTAGTGGAATGTTGATGCAACCAAGATCTGCATTAGCTTTTTTTGGCAGCTGCAACACACGCTCGCTCATACTAAATTGGTTGTGTGTTAAGATTAAGGGATGTGGTGACTCAGTGGCTAAGATGCTGAGCTTGTTGATCAGAAAGGTCAGCAGTTCAGCAGTTCAATCCCTAGCATAATGGAATGAGTTCCCGTTACCTGTCCCAGCTTCTGCCAACCTAGCAGTTTGAAAGCATGTAAGAATGCAAGTAGAAAAATAGGGATCCCTATGGTGGGAAGGAAACAGTGTTCCATGCACCTTTGGCACTTATCATGCCAGTCACATGACCACAGAGGTGTCTTCAAATGGTGCTGGCTCTTGAGTTTTGTAATGTAGATGAGCACTGCCCCCTAGAGCCAGAAACAATTAGCACATATGTGCAATGGGAACCTTTACCTAAGATTAAGAACATCCCATAACCCATCTCTGAATTATATTGGAGGTGTGAGATGTGTACATCTTCAGCATTTCTCATTTTGGAGCATGAAAAGTAGGATGTGATGAGGGAAGTGGCCATGAAGAGAGATTTTATTGTCTCTGTACTCATTCACTCATATGAGGGCTGACTCCAATAGAACGTGAACAAGTAAGTGAACAATTCTTTGTCTGCTAAATAAATGTGCTTGCTTTTCCACTTCCCTCAATAAAAGAGACACAATGACAATCCTCCTTGGGTACTTTGAATATGAAAACCATTTACACATGATGACTTTCTCCTTCCTGAGCATAATTAATAAATATACATACATACATACATACATACATACATACATACATACATATATTCATTCTGTTGCTTCGAAGGGGAAAGTCTTTTAAAGTATCTTCTTTTTAGCTCATTTCTGCATTGACTAGTATATTTGATCTTATTTCAATATTGTGCTGGTGTTTGTTTTTCAATTTGTAATGTTCTTTTTTCTCTGTATTGATTTATGCTTTGTCTTTTGGGCTGTCAGCTCTTAGCTAGCGCAACCATGCAATCTAACTCATAATAAAACACTGCTAGTTTACAGTTTCTTCTCTGAGCGTGGCCTGGGGAAAAAATGCGGGGGAGGCTCTTGGCATTATCTGTGAATGCAGGCTAGTGGGGAAGAAGGATGGCTTTTGTCATCTGGGAAACTCTTGATGGCTTCTGATAACTTGGTCCATGAAGGTTTGTTTGTGAAGTTGGGCTCCAGGATCAATCTCATTCTGCTCTTGCTTCCCTTGGTGTCATAGCAGCCACTGTAATCCTAAATTGCATTAATGGAGAGATACAATCAAGATCAAGATCAAGGGAGATACTAATACCACTCTATAAAGCCTTAGTAAGACCACACCTAGAATACTGCATCCAGTTTTGGTCAACACGCTTTAAAAAAAGATGTTGAGACTCTAGAAAAAGTACAGAGAAGAGCAACCAGGATGATTAGGGGACTGGAGACTAAAACATATAAAGAACAGTTACAGGAACTGGGCATGGCTAGTTTAGTGAAGAGAAGGACCAGGGGAGAGATGATAGCATCTTTCAATATTTGAGGGGCTGCCACAGAGAGGAGGAAGGGGTCAAGCTATTCTCCAAGGCATCTGAAGGCCAGACAAGGAATAATGTATGGAAACTGAACAAGGAGAGATTTAACCTGGAAATAAGGAGTAACTTTCTGACAGTGAGAACAATCAACCAATGGAACAGCTTGCCCTCGGAAGTTGTGAGAGCATCATCACTTGAGACTTTCAAGAAGAGATTGGACTGCCATATGTCAGAAATGTTGTAGGGTCTTCTGCTTGGGCAAGGGGTTGGACAAGATGACCTACAAGATCCCTTCCAACTCTGTTATCTGTTATCTATATCTTTTACCCTGGCCTGAATAGTCTGTCCCATGTTTGGTTGGCAATTCATTATGGGACATTGATTTGCTTCCCTGGATCTAAGATAGACTTGGAATTGTAGTCTGGAATATCCATGCATCGGTTGTCATGGCTTCACACATATGAGATACCCCATATGTGTTCTGGTTTTGTTTTTTTGTTTCTGTTTTTTTTTAACTTTGGAAGATTTATTTATTAAATTTATTTGCTGCTCATGTCATACAGAAACTGCTCTGAGATGTAATCTGAAAACAGGAGGTGTTGATAAATACGCTTTACCTCTGATGCACTCAGATTGTTTTGAAATTGTCCATTGTCTTTCATATCTAATTTTTGATCATTTCATCCGCTAAGTTTCTAGAGGTAATTTGGAGAAGTTCATGAAACTCAGATGACAATTATGCTGAGTCCTGGATGTTTGAGAATCTCTACAGCTAATAGCTCAAGTTATTATAGACATGCCATGATTTTAACATACAACACAATTTTCTCAGAGAGTTACACAGCTTAGCAGTTTGATTCTAGTGCAATTCAAATTGTTCACGGTGACCTGTGTAATCTTACATGCTTATCACCTTGATATTCCCCCAACTGTTTATATTTTCTAATAAAATTGGATAGTAGAGATTCCCTTTAGACCTCTTTATTCAGGGAATGTCACCTTGAAGAATCTCAGATCCTCTTCTCTTTTTTGAAACAACATTCCTCTGATATTGGTGTAGGTCTTATTGGCTGATAGAAAGGCAATAAAAACCTAGCTTTTTCAGCAGGCCTTAGAGATAGATGAGTTATGAATGTAAGTAGAATTCCTCTTAGATTGTAGTGTTGCATTTGAATTATTTGCTTTATTATCTTTGGCATAGAATTGTGAGTTGTTTATTGCTTGTTTGACTTTATGTATATTTTAACTTTATTTTAGAGAATGGAGAAGGTTACCTGCTTACAATTGGAACAATATATCTATGAAGGGTAGTGAGGTGTCTAAGACTGTTGGAAATAAACAGTTAGGAGAACAGCTCATTAGTAGCATAGTTTATAAACAAGGGCTTAAACGAGGCTGCACAAAAAGCCCAGGAAGAAAATATGCAAAAATGGTTCTGTTATAATGATTTGTTGTTGTTGTTTCATTAGATTTAGTTTCCATTTGCCTCCAAGATGACCTGGAACAATAATAATATTAATAATAGTACTGCTAATTAAAAGAAAAACAGTCAATGACCACTAAGAGTTCCTATCATAAACATCTACAGAGATTCTAAGTCATCTACCAGTAGATCATGGTACATATTATGGAAGAAAGAAGCTTTACCATTGAAATTTAAGTTTTTTTGAGATGATATATGAAGTACAATGCAGTGAGATGTGTGCAGATCTGTACATTGGAGAAACAAAACAACCACTTCACAAAGGCGTGGCACATCATAGGAGAACAAACCCATGCATGCAGCTCATCTGCATTTGAAAGACAATATTTGAAGGTTTGAAAGAGGGTTCAAAGAGGACCGGTTCGTGTGAACTGGATGTTAAAGTTACAGCTGATTTGCCGAACTGGTATTACAACCGATTGGCTGGCCCCTCCCTGGAGTTTCCACATGGCCCATTTTTGATGGAGGTAAGTGAAGGGTCTGCATGGAGGCTCTGACAGGAGCAAAAACTGGCCTTCAAGAAGTCCAGAAATGGGCCTACTTCCGGCTTCCGGTGGGCCTCCGGGGGCTGAGGGAGGTTGTTTTTTCCTTCCCAGAGGCCCGGGGGAGGCTTCTGGACCCTCGGGAGGGTAAAACCAGCCTCCCCTGGGCTCTACAGGCCCACCGGAAGCTGGAAACAGGAAGTTCCTGTAGGCCACGTCCATCCAGCAACCAGGCAGCAAACCAGTTGCTGGGATTTTTGAATCCCACCCCTGGGGATATATGACATTACCAATCTCTTGTTTATAACATAGTCCTTTCAGCAGTTCCAAGAACACTCCACACCCATTTGCCCTATTCAGGTGACCCTGAGGACCCCAGATAAATGCCCAAGTGGCCTCAATGACTATCAGAAAGAGCTCTGATGACCAAATGACTGCAAGGAATACAGTTCCTTCCATCCTCCAGTTCAGAACTGAAGAAACATCATGGATCAGAAATGAAACGGTCTTTGAGGAAAAAAACAAACAAGTCTAATTGCCTTTTGAAAAAGGCACTTTTCAGACAAGTTCCTATCATAATTTTCAAGATTCAGTTTGGTGCTTTCTCCTCTCACCTCATCTTGAAACTCCACCATATCACCCTGGCAGTGGTAGGATTATTCCAGTTTCCCTACCAACTCAGTGCTTTTCTCTTCTTTATTCTCTCAGCTGATCATCAAAGTTTTTATTTTAGTACCCATTCGGCTGAACCGGTAGCATTTCACCACTGCACCTTGACAGATTCTTTATAATTGAGACTTCTACATTTCTGCTGCAACTTCCTTTGTCATCTGCTGCTTTTGAGTTGCTCCAGACTATATGACTGAAATAATGAAGTTGTCTTTGGCTGCTAGGTTTTATGAAACTTCATTTCTCTTGCGCAGCCTCTTAGGTTTCCAGGTTTTATTTTTTTGTGTGTGTGTGGCTCCAAGAGATTCTCAAGATTGGCCTTAAAAGCCAGTTTTAGAGGCTTTCAGCCTCTTTTCAAACTCTTTTGATATTTTCTACCTCTTGCAATTATAAAGAAGAGTAGATCAGATGTAATATTGATTATTCTTATTTTTACTTTTCAGTCCATTTTCCTTGAGGTCAGACTACTCTTTCATCTTTAAAAAGGATTCCTTGACAATATTTGTTTACTGTTTGGATCTCATCAACCATTTTCTATGTTTAAGTGTTGAACATAAACAAAACCCTTGACTTGTTCAGGGTTTTGAAAGTTTTTCATCTTGGGGATTGTCTCAGACAATCTTGGCATCATCTCAGACTTTTTGTAGTAAGGCAGAACCCAAACATATCAATTGTTTTCTTTTTCCTTTCCTTTCTTTTTTTTTAAGTCAAGCTTTAAGTCCTCTTGTATTTTTTTTTTCTGCCAAGCATGGTATAAGCTGCACAATTTAATTAATTATTAAATTTCAAAACTATTAATTGACAGTCCTAGTGCATCTTTACTAGTTCTGACATCTGCAAGGATTACTTCTAATCCTTGCATTATAAATCCTGAAAAATTTACATTCTGATGATGGGTAATGAAAATAGCATGCTACATGGAAACCAGATGTTATAGCTGCATTTTAGCAAAGTTACATTACCTAGAGATTTGGATTAGATATTAGAATATGCTTTTGGAAAAGTGGGGTTCATATACATTCTTTTGAAAGTTGTAATTGGACTTGAAACTGAATAAGGACCATCAAAGTTGGGCTAAAAGCTGCACATGCGAAGAGAGCAAATTAAAGAAATAAATTGATACCAAATGAGCAAACCAGCCTTCTCAATTCATATTTTAATAGTTCTCCATAGCAAGTCCAGTTCTGAATATTTGCAATCTTTGTATGTGCTTAACAATAACACTGTGAGCATGAGATTGACTTATCTTTCTGCAGACTTTTGCTCAAGCATGAATCATGCTAGATAGCATGAACTCTTAAGCAATCTTACAGTCTTGTTATGCTGGATAATCCAATTTATACTTTCCCTCTGCACCTTGGAACAAATTGAGGCTACCGATGTGATGAGTAAGCTGCATATAAGCTTTGGTTTTGCTGTATATCTGCTTGTGTTTATCTCTTCACCTTCTTTAGTAAAGTTCATTTTGATACATTCAACTGGGCTTCTCTCTCTCTCTCTCTTTCTCTCTCTCTTATTCCTCTTCTTACATGTGCTTAGTGTTAAGAACTTTCTTGTACATTTTTGGAGTGGGACGCAGAAGAAAATAACAGTCATGATAAGATATGCCTTTAGGTTATTGCTTAAACTCAGAATTGCCTAGTAAGCATGTTCTTAAACTAACTATAGACAGACTCAAGCTTCAATGAGATTAGAATGAGACCCCACCCAAATAACTATTTTATGGGAAGAATTAGGAAAAGAGTATAATCAAATTCAATCTAATCAAGCACATCTCTAGTTTGGCAATGAATCCATGAGTAATTTTTGAAAGGAAAATAGAAGACTATTTTGCCAAAATGGCATTATAACTGGAAGTGAGTTTATTTGTATAAAAATAACGTTAATGAAGGTTTTATAACTAAGCAATTATGATTAAGTTACCAAACCATCCATGGCTGATTGCCAACAAAGATTCTATTACAAACAGCGGCAATGGAAATATTATAGGTAGGTAGGTAGGTAGGTAGGTAGGTAGGTAGGTAGGTAGATAGAAAGATAGATATAGAGATAACTAGATAGATACAGATACAGAGATAGAGATAGAGATAAATTTAGAGATAGAGATAGAGATATTGTCAGGGTTCCAAGTAATACACCATAGCACGTAAACCTCCAAGGCAGGTAGATTCCTCAAAGAATAGCTTTATTAGATATATCATATTGGCACAGTCCTGGTGAAAACTGACTCCAAAAGTTCGTGTGGTTTTCACCTAATTAAAAATAAAAGTTTTTCAGGCACATGGTCCAATCAAGGGGCCATCCAGTCACCTGGTAAGATTGCTCCTCCCCTCTCTGGCCAGGTGTTAGAATGTCCTTAGTTCCCAGGAGAAAGTATTCTGTTTTCGCTACAAAACCCCAGCTATCTCTATTCCCTCATCCCTATCCCTTAGCTCCAGGGTGACAATAATGAAGCATCAAAATGGCTGCAGTCAGGTTAGCTTCGGGGTTGAGATATACATACATACATACATACATACATGTGTGTATATGTATGTATGTAATGTGTGTGTCTATATGTGTGCGTGTCTATATCTTTGTTTGTATATACATGCATGTATATATGTACATATACATGTAGTTCATTTAGTAACTGTTCAAAGTTACAAGAGGCCTGAAAAAGTCACATGACCATTTTTCACATTTACAAACTTTGCAGCATCCCCATGGTCAGGTGATCAAAATTCAGGTGCTTGGTGACTGGTTCATATTTATGACAGTTGCAGCGTCCCGGGTGTGTGTGTGTGTGTGTGTGTGTGTGTGTCACACAATTCCCTTTTGCAAACTTCTGACAAGCAAAGTCAATGGGGAAGGCAGATTCACTTAACACTTTGGGAACTTCCGGGAGGCCTGTCTTTTGCCCTCTCTGAGCCTCTGCACAGACCCTGCACTTACCTGCATGCCAGAACGGGCTGTGTGGGACTCCTGGGAGGGGCGGGGGGGGGGGGGTAGGGCCAGCCAGTTACCAGAACTACCGGTTCACCGAACCAGATGTAATATTAACAACCAGTTCGCTGAAACCAGTGTGAACCGGTAGCAGCCCAACCCTGTTCCTAACTCTTCTGCTCCAAATTCTGCTTCACTATTGTTGGAAGAAATATCTATCTGGTTCAGTTCCGAGCTGGGAGAAAGACACTGGAAACATGGAGGCTGATTGGAAAGATGGTTTAATGAAACAGATCCACATGGGTGGTTCTGGGCAGCTGACCACACGGAGTTGGAGTTGAGAGTATTTATACCTTCTCTTGGACTTTTCCCTTGAACTTCCTGTTCCTGTGCAAGAACATGTATTCTATTGGCTGTTGTAGGGGGTCATAGCTGGCTCTGTAGGTTGTCTGGGCTCTCAGGTTTGGTTGAAGTTTGGACTCTGATGCAATGTCCTTAGGAGATTGTGCAATGTGGTGAGCTCTGCTGCTAGATAATCCTGTTATGTCCTGGAGAATCATGTCTTAATCCCATCATCCTGGAGCCAAAAGTCTTTTGTTTTGTTGATAGGATGGTCCAGTCTTTCTTAATGGACAAAAAAAAAATCTGCTGGGGGCTGTTAAGAAAGGTGAGAGCTGTCTTTTTCTGTCTCCAAGAGCATGTTTCTCCATTCCTCCCTTAGGGAAATATAATATTCTGCCTTTTTAATATTTCTCAAAATATTTCATTCTTCTAGGAGAAGGTATGTGTGTCTTCCCTCATTATTATATTTAATAACCCAATTCTAGAATCTTGCATTCCATCCCAGCTCTGAATTCCGATATGGTTGCCTGTCTAGAAGGGTAATGTTGACTTGTACACTTCATCTAATTGTTATCATTTGAAATCTTTTAAAATTATTTTGCAAGCTGCCCTCCAGGTTTGGGTTGTTGTTGTTTTTTGAAGGGAAGAAAGAAAGCTTAAATACATAAATATTAGTTACGCAGAATCTACTTATGGAAATACTTATGCCTGGAAGTTGTTCCCAAGCCTCATAAGCTGTGAAATATTTCACCCTTGCCAATATATTACAAAGTTCTGTTTGGGGTGATGATGGGGAAGAGACTCCAGATTTTGCTTTCTGGAATAAATTATGTAAATCAAGTAATTTGCATAAGCACAAGGCTGCACAGGTTATATTTCTTTTGAGAGACTGCAATTATGCAGTACATTTTAAATTGGAATGAATGTTTCAAATATGTTCTTAAGTAAGAACTTGTGGCTGTAGGGTTTTAGGACCTTTTGCATTTATAGTGAACTTCGTGGGATCTCTCAGAGAGTTTTCCTGGCATATCCCCAAAAAAGGAAATAGATAACATTCCTCACATTTCAGTAGCTTAAAAGAATACCTCTGGTATTTCCAGACCTAGGAGGAAGAGGAGGAGGAGGAGGAGGCACAGTTGTAACTTTAAAGAAATTGAGGGTCACCTTAAATAAATACTGTAATGCCAGAAAGAGGGAAGGAAATAAAAAAACTGTGGGATTAATATCATTAACACAACATTCCACAGATGGGTAGCCTCAAACCATTTATTTGGCTAAAAAGTATAAATGTGAAACAAAATAATCCTTTAAAATGACGGTTTAAGGTTGGAAAATTTCAACCCGCTGCAAAGAGTCTAAATGCAAGAGGAAATAACCGTGTGGTTACAGACAACAATTCTTGCTAAGAAAGATTGGCACACTTGGTGTTCTCTCAAATTCTTACCAGTTTGTGGCGGGCCCTGGTGCTCTCTGAGCTTGGTTGCTTTCTTGACCGACATTGGTTAAATTTGGCAATGAAATGTTTGCAAGAAAATAACCAAACTCAGAGAGCACCAAGGCAGTGATGGGATTCATTTTTTTTTTTTTACTACCGGTTCTGTGGATGTGGCTTGGTGGGCGTGGCAGGGGAAGGATACTGCAAAATCTCCATTCCCTCCCCACTCTACTAACCTGCTTTCCAGCTCTGTTTTCCTGTGCAGGGCAACCAAAGGAGACCCAGCCGATCAGCTGGGACTCAATGGGAGGCAGAGAATAGATGGGGGTTGGTGTGGCCAGTCAGAGAAGGTATTTGCTGGTTTTCTGAACTACTCAAAATTTCTGGTTCTCCAGAACTGGTCAGAACCTGCGGAATACCACCTCTGCCATCCGCCTAGTTATTTAAGCCTCTTAAAAACAAAGATGTTTTATTGGGAGTTGAGTGAAGTGGTCAAAAATGGGGAAACCTGTGCAGGATAGATCGCACACAAAATGTAGTCACCAAACTGGTAGTTAGACCGGTTGAATCCCACCCCTGCCCAAGATCCCTTCCAACTCTGCTACTCTGTTGAGATGGAATTGCTAGTAGGAACAAGCCAGTCAAAATTAAGATGATTGGAAAAGTTTGTGGCTCAGATGAAAGGCACGAAACCCAAAGCTGTACTATTAGATTTACTTGCTACTACTTGTATGTTATAGCCTGCTTACTATAGTATAAAAATACTCAAGAACTCAAATAGAATTTTTTAAAGGCTTCGGAATATGTGAATAAACAATACCTTGTTTACATTGCAACATTTTAACTACCCTAGCAGCATTTGAACAATTCCTTGGATAAGCTACAGGTGTGAACTATGTGTTTTACAATAGAGCATCAGCTGAGAACCGAGGGAATTGTATTAAAAATATTGTGTTGCAATAGATAAGTGTTACAATATCTGTCTGTCTGCATCTGTCTATCTGTCTGTCTATCCATCCATGCATCCATGCATCCATCCATCCATCCATCCATCCATCACCTGTCCATCTGCCTGCCTGCCTGCCTGCCTGCCTGTCTGCCTGCCTGCCTGCCTGCCTTCCTGTCTGTCTGTCTGTCTGTCTACCTATCTTTGTATATATGTGTACAAATTCACACACACACACAGACACACACACACACTAGCTACTATCCTTGCTTATACATTATTTCCTATAGCTTCCCCAGGTTTTACTTTAGAAATATCAATGGATTCACACACCCGTGGAATTTAAACATCTACAATGAGTGATGAAGTATATGGTTATAAAAGAAAGAAGTGGGGGGCGGGGAGAAGAAGAATTCAGGACTATGTTTCAAACAAGCATCCCAGTCGGGCAATTTGCTGACATATTTTTTCCAAGTTTTATTACAGTGTATTTGTGTGGTAATTTACAGAATGATTGAACACAAAAGACAACTCCCAGGCTGAAGGCTTAAGTCAAAGTTAGTGCAAGGAGGCTGATCATCTTGAAGAAATGGGTATACAGTACTGCACAAAATGTGTTTTCTCCAAATGTCTCCATAAGGTGGGTCTTAATAGTGTTCCAATATTTAAAGGGTTGCCATAAAGAAGAGGGAGTCAAGCTATTCTCCAAAGCACCTGAAGGCAGAACAAGAAGCAATGGAGGGAAACTAATCCAGGAGAGAAGCAATCTAGAACTAAGGAGGAATTTCCTGACAGAAATTCAGTAGTGGCTCGTGTCCAGAAGTTGTGGGTGCTCCAACACTGGAGGTTTTTAAGAAGAGATTGGACAACCGTGTGTTTGAAATGGTATATGGGTTCTTGCTTGAGCTGTGGATTGGACTAGAAGACTTCCAAGGTCTCTTTCAATTTTGTTATTCTGTTGAATGTATATTTTTGTAGGGATGGTTTCAGAAATGAATGATCTAAATTTGAACGGGCTCCTACGAAGGCAGAGTTATGAAGGAGGTGTTTGGTTTTTCCTTTCCCATCCATTAAAATGAAACCAGTAGTCGTTTTCCAGTTCTATCCCCCACCTCTTTTACTCCAGGTAGCATAAACATCCACCAAGCATCAATATCGCAAGGACTACTTCTATTTCAAATTCATCTCATATTTCTTTGTCGCTTAACCTATACCCCCAAGAATGGGGACCGAACACATGAACAGTGATTTTGTGTCCATAGGCACATTGGACGCTATCCCTATGGGCAAAAAGTCAACCTCCATCAATGCAGCAACAAATCCATTCTCATTTCCTCTTCATGACCGTTTAATTTCCACCTGTTTCTCAGGTCAACCGAATACCAGCTCATCCCGAAAGCCATAAACTATGTCCTTTGTATGCAGGCAAGCCAGAGGTGGTATTCAGCAGGTTCTGATCAGTTCTGGGGAAATTTTGAGTAGTTCGGAGAACCGGCAAATCCCACCTCTGACTGGCCCCTCACCCATCTATTCTCTGCCTCCCATTGAATCCCAGCTGATCGGCTGGGTCTTCTTTTGTTGCCCTGCACAGGAGAACAGAGCTGGAAAACAGGTTAGTGGGGTGGGGAGGGAATGAGGATTTTGCAGTAACCTTCCCCTGCCACACCCACCAAGCTATACCCACAGAACCAGTAGTAAAAAAAAAAATTTGAATCCCATCCTTGAGGCAAGCCCCATGAGATGAGAGTTGCCTGACTATTTCTCCATATTTTTAAACCAAATAAAGACTAGCATGATATTCTATACTGGAATCAGGTGAACTTCTATAGGAAAAGCTGCACATTCAGAGGAAGTCTGGTAGCACTTTTTTTGACTAACAAATTAGATGTTAACTGGGCTATTCATTAGATATAGTTCATAAAAAGTTAACCATTTTAATGCAATTAGTTACCATAATCCATTCTGGGTTTTGGTTACTCTAAACAGCATAGCTTTCATCTTACAAATCCAGAATGGACTCCAAGAAATCCATCATGGGATTCTTTCTTCTTCTTCTTCTTCTTCTTCTTCTTCTTCTTCTTCTTCTTCTTCTTCTTCTTCTTCTTCTTCTTCTTCTTCTTCTTCTTCTTCTTCTTCTTCTTCTTCTTCTTCTTCTTCTTCTTCTTCTTCTTCTTCTTCTTCTTCTTCTTCTTCTTCTTCTTCTTCTTCTTCTTCTTCTTCTTCTTCTTCCTCTTCCTCTTCCTCTTCCTCTTCCTCTTCTTCTTCTTCTTCCTCCTCCTCCTCCTCCTCCTCTCCCCCCTCCTCCTCTTTCTCCTCCTCCTCCTCCTCCTCCTCCTCCTCTCCCCCCCCTTCTCCTCTTTCTCCTCCTTCTCCTTCTTCTGACCCCATAATCCCTTGGGTGGGGCCTAGGCAACTAAATGGAGCTGACTGTTTACTAGCCACATGCCCTGCCTGTTGCCAGTGCAGAGCTATATTCAGCAGATATATTCTCATCAAACCTAGAGAAATAAATATCTGCCTTATCTAGGATCCAACTCACAGCCTCCTGATTATGAGGCGAGAGCTTCAGCTCTAGGCCATTGTACCACTCAGAAATCCATCATGGGATGTCTCCAGTTAAAGGTCACCCTTGTCTTCACTCTTAAAGAAGACTTTTCTCCACTCAGAAAGCTTTGAATGTGTGCTGAATACAGATGGTTTTGAATTTTCCTACTTGGCATATTGGCTGGCTCACTAATTGTTTTGAAACTCCCTCTCTTTTCAGAAGCTACTTGCTATACGGTGCAGGAGGAGAACAGGTAGATTTGGGGGTTGGAGTTAAATGTATCATCAGCTTAGAGTCCTTATGTTGCCACAAACAATCCAAATCTAACCCCTCTTGAACATCTAGCGCCATGTTAGTACTGACCTAAGTTAGTTGACTAGATTCTTGTGTATAAGCTTGAAGTAATATATATTCTGTGCCGCAACCTAACATATGGTCTCAGTCCTTTGCGCCTGACATATGATGTGATAAACGGCTCTTTGAGACACAGAATTTTTCATGTTTACCAGAGATGCAGTTTCTCCCTAAGCATCCATTAAGTTGTTTGAATTGAAGGAAGTATTCATAATATGGCTGATAGTTCCGACTGTTGATATTGGTGCATGGAGATGCTGCTGTGTGGTTCATATTATTCTCTGCAATTGAGCTTATGTTTGCAACTTTATAAGCACTCTAACACTGGGATGTGGCATAGATAGCAGGTGCAATTCCAGTCTTCTTTCCATTTATTCATTGAATACCTGAAGGGAAATAAGTGTGACAAGACATAGTTGCATAGTTGCAATCCAGGAGGCCATGCAGTTAAATCATCTGGAAAAGGTGGTTGTATTGAAGCTGTAATTGGCTTTGTTTCCTTTCCTTTCTCAAATTGTGGTCACAGGTCTGTAAAGCTTTCCGTTTCTCATGTAATGAAAAGATTGCCATAATATGTCAGGCACCATTGCTTAAAATAATTATTTGAGGAACATTTACATAGGTTTCTTAAAAAAAGACATGTTTCCAGAGTTCCCTTTTTCAAACTTAGTTCTTTAAACAAATGGAAGAAAAATAATTTTGGTCAAAATGACCTGGAAGGAATTGTGTATTGCCAAGTAAATGTTATACCCGCTGTTTATGCACTTAAAGTTATACAAGAATAGAATCCGAGAATAGGCTGGAAACAACCTATTTGTTTTTTGTTTTTTTTTTAATATAGCTTCAGAATGCATCAGGAACTTGTTTAAGTGAAATCCAGAGAGCATCTGAGTTGCACGTAAGGAAACTGAGGAAATTTAGTTTGAGTCTGAGTCTAGGGAAACTATGAAACTTCACCATTTTGACAGACTCATGTAACTATTTTTTTTCATGTTCCTGGCAGAATAACAGAGTTGAAAGGGACTTTGGAGGTCTTCTAGTCCAACCCACTGTTCAAGCAGGAAACCCTACACCATTTCAGACAAATGGTTGTCCAAGCTCTTCTTAAAAACCTCCAGTGTTGGAGCACCCACAATGTTTGAAGGCAAGACATTCCTGTTGTGGCATGTGGCAGCAGAGTTGGACAGTGAGGAGGTTGGGGAGGAACATGGGTGAGTCCTGGAGGCTGTGGAAGGCTCTGCATCAGAGGCAGAGATGGGGCCAGGGCAGGCTGGCAGCCATCAGCTGCCTTCAGAGTCAGACAGCAGTGAGGTGAGGAAGCAGCTGGAGCCAGTTCCCAACCTGTGCATGTGTAGAGCTGCCAAAAAAAGAGAACAGTTACAAATTAAGGGTTCACTTGGGAGTAAGGCCACAGGTGGATGGTGAATGCCCCCTCCCACAGAGTTTAAAAGAGGAGCAAAAGGGAAGGGGGCTTTTGCAGGAAGCAATTTGTTTGTTGCAGCAGTGGAAAGATCTGTCTGTGCTTCTCAGAGCCTCTGTGCCAAGTTCTTCCTTGTCAGCACTGTGTTTGAAAATATTTACTTGGCAGCTCTCCAAGCTACATAAGGTCTGTGCTCCTAATTAGACCCTTGAAAGACTGTTTGCCAGGCCTTTGGCTGAAGGTGAATGCAAGAAATTCACCTTTGTTTAATAAAAGGGGTTTTGCCAGGACAAAAAGTCTGCTTAGTGCTTTTGGGGGAAGCCTAGGTTAGAACAACTCCATTGATTAATTGTTGTAACTGTGCTGGTCAGATAGTATATAGTTAATTGGGAATTGGGAGCTGTCCCCTTAAGGGAATGCCTCATGGTAAATGTAGTTAAATCCTCATGAGAAATGTAGTTCATGTCATGTGATCACATCCATAATCCTGATTGACCCTTGGTTGGGTTGGGGGAGTTTCCTTTATTCTTGCTTGGACCCCAGCATTGTGGTGGTATCTTTCCTTTTGCTCCATCATTATGGAATGAAAATAACTATATTTTCACACTATGAAGACAACTATGCAAAGATTGGACATTAGATGAACCTCAACAGAACTGTGAGTTATACCTTGAGAATGCCTATTACAATCCAATAAAGAATCTTTGTATGGAAGCCTTTGTAGAGTTTATCTAAATGTCTTTATATTCAGCCAGGAAGTTAAAGACAGAACAGTGAAAATAGTAACTGTGAGGAAATTTCTCCTTAGTTGTAGGTTGCTTTTCTCCTTGATTAGTTTTCATCTGTTGCTTCTTGTCCTGCCCTCATGTGGTTGGAAAGCAGGTTGACCCCTCTTCATTGTGGCAGCCCCTCAAATAATAGGACACTACTATCATGTCACTAAATGGTGCTTAGATTGAAAGAACAAAAAACATTTGGTACTTATGATTTTCAGGAGGATCTCCAGATTAAACATCTGTTACAAACTTACAGGGGATGTAAAATTTAAAATCTTGCTGATGGACTTTTATTTCCAAGGGTTTCCTAGCCAAAAATCATTAGGATAGGCTTTCACAATGAAGCTGAACAATGTATTATGAGAACTAGGGAATTTGTGGACCTTAAACCCATATCTTCTCCATTCGGTTCATCTTTAGGAAAAAATAGAAAGTTGTTTATCCAAAGCTCAGAATTACAGAACTTACCAAACACCTCTTAAAAGACAAAGAGTAAGCATAATCATGCTGTTGTACATGCAAGAAATATTTTAATTTGAATTAGGATAGAAATTTCACAATAGAGATGTGTGGGACTTAAAAATTAACTTACTTATATTGCTATTAATGCCATATTAGTACCAGTGTAATTGAATTTCTACCCCATTGTTGTATAATATTAAAAGAAACCAGGAAGGTATGAGTCAAGCAAAGTTTGCTATATCCCCTAAACTGTCTCAAAGGTGCTTTTTTTTTTTTTTTTTGAAAGGCAACTGGACTTGAAGGCATTTCACTTCTCATCCAAGTAGCTTCTTCAGTTCTGACTGAATAACCGTGGATGGAAGGATTTATATTCCTTGCAGTCATCTGGTCAGTTAGTTCTGTTTCTGACAGTTGTTGAGGCTTCTTGGAGGTTTATTTGTGCCTTCAGGGTCACCTGAATACCCACATCCTTTTGCACTATTCAGGTGACCCTGAGGGCACAGCTCCAAGTGGCCTCAGTGGCTCTCAGAACTAACCGACCAGATGACTGGAAAGAATATGAATCCTCCCATTCTCCATCATTCAGTCAGAATTGAAGAAGCTTCTTGGATGAGAAGTGAAATATCTTCAAGGAAAAAGCACCTTTGGAGCAACTAAGACTTGGATGATTGAGAGTCTCCAGAGACATCCCCTGAACTGTGAAGCATATATAATCTGCAGATGTGAGGTAGCTTGATCCTAATTTCTAGTCTGATTACAGAAGAAATACAAATTGTAGCTCACCATTTCATATGCAAAGGCACCCTAAGGTTTGCTTTCAACCATAGAAAGAAGAAATTGCTTGCTAGATGCCCATTTATTTTTTCCTCCTTCGTGTAGAGCCCAGCTATACAAAATGGCTTTTGCTTTTTCCCCCATCAAAAATGCATTTTGAATTATTTGTGCTACAGTGGAATTGGACATTAACCTTACACAGTTGCTTTCTTAGCTTGATAGATAACTGGATAGAAAGAGAGAAAGGAATCTTAACAGTTCCAAAATTAGGCCTCAGGAAGCAGAACAGCTGTGCAACAATTGCAACAAATAAATAAAGACCAAACTATAAGGCCAAAGACCAAACACGATCTTCATTAAATCAGAAAATGAACTAAAAGAGTAAAATAGCTGGCAAATTTGTCTTGTATTCAATGTAGTTTACCTGAGATGAGTTGGGTCCCCCCCCCCTTTTCACCTGTGGGAAGACGGTGAAAAGTTAATAGAATTGCAGCGATTTCGGAAAAAATAGTGTGGTGATACCATCCAGATATTCAGTGAGGTTTAGCATATAACACAGAGGTTCCTAAATTCCCTCCCCCCATAATATCTTCCTTTAGTGTAATCTTAGTCACCTTCCCTAAAAAAAACCAAACCCCCAAATAAGGTAAAGGTAAAGGTTCAGAAGTGGTATTCAGCAGGTTCTGACCAGTTCTGGAGAACCGGTAGTAGAAATTTTGAGAGATCCTAACTGATCCATTTCAGAGATCTGGCAAATCCCACCTCTGACTGGCCCCGCACCCATCTATTCTCTGCCTCCCGAGTTCCAGCTGATCGGCTGGGTCTTCTTTTGTTGTCCTGCACAGGAGAATGGAGCTGGAAAGTAGGTTAATGGGGTGGGGAGGGAATGGGGATTTTGCAGTAACCTTCCCCCAGGAGGGAATGGAGATTTTACAGTATCCTTCCCCGGCCATGCCCACCAAGCCATGTCCACCAAGTCACACCCACAGAACCAGTAGTAATTTTTTTTGAATCCCACCACTGTAAAGGTTCCCCTCGCACATATATGCTAGTCATTTCTGGCTATAGGTGGCGGTGCTCATCTTCAATACAAAGCCGAAGAGCCAGCACTGTCTGAAGACATCTCCATGGTCATATGGCTGGCATGACTAAACACCGAAGGCACACCGAACGCTTCCCACCAAAGTGATCCCTATTTTTCTACTTGCATTTTTACATGCTTTTGAACTGCTAGGTTGGCAGAAGTTGGGACAAGTAACAGGAGCTCACTCCGTTATGTGGTGCCCGGGATTCGAATCGCTGAACGGCTGACCTTTCTGATCGACAAGCTCAGCGTCTTAGCCACTGAGCCACCACGTCCCCATAAACCCCAAAATAAACACAAATAAAAAATGAAAACAAGACAATTGAACTTTGGAAAAGGGGGAGTACTGTGGCAAAGTAATTCAAAGGTTTTTCACACTTCCCCTGAGCTCTGTTTGTTATCTACCCGAGGGAGATATACCTCACCATTTGGGAAAGCTTGAGTTAGAGGACTAAATGCCCTCTAGAGTCTTACATAAAACTTTCCACAAGGATAATTATGAAGCAATGACTCATTCTCTCTCTTTTACTCCATCTCTTACCCCCCCATAATTGCAGTGTGAACAAAATGGAACACAAAAGACTCCCATATATGCTGTTTGGAGAACCTTGAAGTAAAGATGCAATTCAATTGAAAGAAATTAGCACAGAGTAAGAAAAGTGCTTTGGAGGACTTATTATTATTGTTCATTGCTTTCTCCATCTCACCTGTACTACCAATGTACTAATATACAGTACTAAAGCCTTGGTAAAGCCACACTTGGAATACTGCATCCAGTTTTGGCTATCACAACATAAAAAAGATGTTGAGACTCTGGAAAGAGTGCAGAGAAGAGCAACAAAGATGATTGAGGGGAGCAGGGCAGGCTGAAGGCTAAAGCATATATGCTGTTACCTCCACCTAGGTGTCAGGAAAGGCATCCAGCCAGTAAATGCTCAGCTCCATTCGGTCTCCCTGGCTCCACCCCAAGGCAAGGGGTTACAGGGTTGTTAAAATAATTTTTTTAAAATACTTTTGTCTATTTTTATTGTTTCATTTTTTTGCTTTTGTTATGTCTACATTTTTTATCATTTGTTGTAAGCTGTTCTGACCTAGGCTTCCCAAGATCACGAAGCAGACCCCTTGTCCCAGTAAAATCCCTTTTATTTAGGTTAAAGTGAATTCCTCTCCAGCAAAGTCCCAACAAACAGGCTTTCATGAGATTTTACAACTACAGACCTTTACCAGGCTTGTAGAGTTGCCAAGCCGATATATTCCAAATGCCACGCTGTAGCAGCAATTACTTGGCAAGAAGTCAGGAACAGATCTTCACTCTAATGAATTGAACTAATTGTCTCCTGCAAACACCCCTCCCCTTTCACTCCTCTTTATTTCCTATGGGAGGGGCCATTCACTGTCCACCTGAGCCTTTACTCCTGAGTTGACTCTTGTTCCTTAACTGTTCCCTTCTCCTGGCAGCTCTGTGCATGCACATACTGGAAACAGGCTCCAGCTGTTCTTCTGCCTCACTGATCTCCAATTCCAAAGGCAGCTGATAACTGTCAGACAGCCCTGGCCCCATCTCTGCCTTCCACACAGAGCCCTTGTCCGAGCCTTCCCCAGACTCGGCCCATGTTCCTCCCAAACCTCCTCACTGTCTGAGTGTGCTGCCAGCTCTGCTGGCTTCTGGTGGGCCACAACATAAGCCTCCCATAGTAGCTTTACAATGATGTAGGCAAATAAATTGAATGAATGAATGAATGAATGATAATCTTAAAAAAAAATGCCTGGGTGGGAGAGACAAAGGGAGATAGTACCTCTTCTTTTCTGATTATTGCCAAGAAAACTATCCTCTTGCTCATCAGAAGTTAAGTTCAAATAAAGAGAGCCTCAGTCCTTGTTTTTACTGTAGTAAAAATAGAAGTAGAGATGGGGCCTGGACAGATAATCAATCCGGATGCATCAGTGATAATTTTATACTCTTTCTGTCATGTTTAGATTGCTGTTTTCTTTATTTTCATATAGGATTTTTTGTGCTGATGAGGAATGTTTGATTGCTCTTTATTTGAGTGGTTTCCATTTTACTGTTCCCAACCAATCTCTCTCTTTCTCTCTGTCTGTCTGTCTGTCTGTCTCTCTCTCTCTCTCCTTTCTGTCATGTCCTTCATCATACATTGAGCTATTTCTCTATCAATGTAAACCTTGTGAGATAATCCAGACAGAAAGAATGTCTAGATGAAGTAATTCTATTTCATTGTAAGGTTGCATTAAAAGAATTTTGCAAGTCTGTGTATACATTTCAGCCCTGTTACTTTTAAAGGCCAAGAAATTAGAGAGGGTTTCTTTTAAGATGTTTCCCATGAACACATTCCTTCTGTGGTCTAAGTTGCCTTCTTATCTGATCATTGCTCTGGCTGTAGCTCTTCCATATGGCTCCCAAGGTTATGCCCACATACCATTGCAATCATCTATCCATTTAAATAAATAACTACCATCTCTACAAAACAAAACGTATATTGTAGCTCAGACTTGGACTGTGGGGTCCTAAGTGTTCTCTGAACTTGGTTGTTTTCTTGCAGATATTTCATTACTCAAATTAGTGTGAGGATTTCTAACAAGCTTATTTGTTTTCTTTCTTTCCCTCCCTCCCTCCCTCTCCACCTCTCCCCTTTCCTTCCTTCCTTCCTTCCTTCCTTCCTTCCTTCCTTCCTCCTCCTTCCCTCCCCACCTCTCCCCTTTCCTTTCCTTCCTTCCCTTCCTTCCTTCCTTCCTTCCTTCCTTCCTTCCTTCCTTCCTTCCT
>NW_020769320.1:13654385-13665356 GCF_900518735.1 Pseudonaja textilis | reverse complement strand
CTTCTTCTTCTTCTTCTTCTTCTTCTTCTTCTTCTTCTTCTTCTTCTTCTCTTCCTCCTCCTTCCCAGCTGCAACTGGGAACACAGTGTTTAAAAAGGGAAGCTGCACACAGCAAGTTGTTGGGAGCAAATAATGAATTATCTGGTTTCGTCATGGCTTATCTGTGTTCCTAGCGTCTTCCCAACCGTGTGTGTTTTGCTGTGCTTTCAAGTTTGCAATTCCTTCTCCTGCCCTGTCAACTATGTACAAACTGTCTTGAGTTCCCCTTCTTCCTTACCATTTGCTTGATTAGTACACATGGTATGGCACACATTATCAAAAGCTTGATTTTTCCTAACAGCAGAATAATGGCAGAGTTGGAGGGGGACATTTAGGTCTTCTTGTCCAATCCCCTGCTGAAGCAAAAGAAAACCCTACTCCATTTCAGACAAATGGCTGTCCAATCTCTTCTTAAAAACTTCCCGTGTTGGAGCACCCATAACTTCTGAAGGAAAGCTACTCCATTGGTTTATCGTTCTCACTGCCAGGAAATGTCTCCTTAGTTCTAGGTTGCTTCTCTCCTTGATTACTTTCCATCCATTGCTTCTTGTCCTGCCTTCTGGGGCTTTGGAGAATCATTTGACCCCAATCTTCTTTGTATGAGCCCCTCAAACATTGGAACAGTGTTATCATGTGCCCCCCTAGTTCTTATTTTCATTAAACTACACATACCCAATTTCTGCAATCAGTCTTTGTATGCTTTATTGTCCAGTCCCCTTATCATCTTTGTCGCTCTTCTCTGTACTCTTTCTACGGTCTCAACATCTTTTTTTATATTGTGGTGACAAAAATTGGTTGAAGTATTCTAAGGCAACCCTAATATTCTTTACTGTGCAAACATCTATGTCATAAACACCAAGAACCCTATTAGTTTTAGATTGCTGGGGACATAATTCTTCTGCATAAATTAACTCTCTATCCCCATTATTCAGTTTAAATGCTTCATCAGAAAACTCAGGAATTTAATACTGAGTAGCTCTGTCCCTGTTTATTATTGATCTGTGTTTGGCATACAGTTGATTTTTTTCAATACTATCTATTGTCAGAGTTCATACAGTTAACCTCAAAAGAATAAATTTTGGGCTTCCACTATGTGTTTAAATTAACACATTATAGAACATCTAATGCATTTGAGAAGACTGCCCACCTAAGGTGTCTGCTATTCAGAGAGAATTGGAGATTCTCTGAAAAAGTAACATATTTAGTGTTCACCCATATGATAATAGTTGTTTTTCTTTCATTCCTCTTGCAGGCTGGAAAATTATATGGTAAATGCTGACCCTTTAGGCAGCCATCTTACACAGCCAGCATGTCACAGCTGCATTGTGTGGGGCAGCTGTTGGGAGAATAATTTTTCCTCTTTTGAAGCTTTTAATTCTTGCAAAATAATATTTTTGCAATTATTATTAGTACTCGCCTGCAAATAAAGTTTGTGTGTGTGTGTGTGTGTGTGTGTGTGTGTTTTGTTCATATTTTAAACAGCCAATTAGGGATTCATCTACTCTTGCACCATGCTCATTTGCATAAGTCTAAGCTCTCTTTTGTACTGTAATTAATTCCAATTCTTTCTGAGGCACTTCTGATATGTTAATCATGTCCTCAAATACCACAAGATGCAAAGCAGAATGTGTGTGCGTGTGTTTAATCCCACATGAAGGAATGTATTTAGTTTTCTTTTTTCTTTTTAGTTTCTGCACTTAATTCTGAAGGAAAGCAATTAAAGGGTGTGTCCACACCTGTTTGGATAAGTGTGTGCATTAAACTATTTTAAAATTAGCACTTTGAAAAAAAGAAAAAAGAAAAGAATTGCCCTCAGGCCTGCTACCATGAAGAATCCTTCCAAGTCAGTAGATTACATGACTAATTTGCTGTGATGATCAGGGAGAATTACTTCATCAGATTTCTTTCCTCCTGTAATGCAAGGCGAGCGGTTAGTTCTAAATCACTGGATTCATGTGGGATGAAAGGTGAAGGGAACAAAATGTCCAGGGATGCCTCTAGCTTATTTTTTTATTTTTATTTTTATGTAGGGTACTAGATGCTAGTTGCACGTGTGCTATATACTCTAGACAGCAGGAGAAAAGCTCACAGCTATGATTCTCAAAGATAACAAAAATTGCTTACTCTACCATACAAGGGCATCTTGGAGCTCCGAAAAGGAAATGGATGGAGTGATGGTTACATTGAAATCCCAACCCTTCAGGCTCCAGTCAGAAAATTCCATCAGAAAGCTATTCTCTTTAAGAAGTGTCTCCTAATGCAAGAAGACAGGATGAACATCAGTACGGAGAAAAGATAGTGAACATTCAGTGAAGGGTGAGCTGGGCAGGGAAATAGGTTTTTCTGCCTCCAGACCTTTTAAGAGTTGAAAAGGGGAAACGTCATGCTTTGATTGGCAGCTCCTTGCCCACATGAGTGCTCTGGTTGAGACTTTGGAAAAAAAAGTACAAAGATGATTCAAAGCCTGGAGATTAAAACATATGAAGAACAGTTGCAGGATTTGGGTTTGGCTAGTCTAGAGAAAAGAAGGACTAGGGGAGACATGATAGCAGTATTCCAGTATTTGAGAGGCTACCACAAAGAAGAGGGGGTTAAATTATTCTCCAAAGCAGCAGAGGGCAGGATAAGAAACAATATTTGGAAACTAATCAAGGACAGAAACAACCTGGAATTAAGGAGAAACTTCTTAACAGCGAGGACAATTAACCAGTGGAACAACTTGCCTTCAGAAGTTGTGGGTGCTTCATCACTGGAGGTTTTTAAGAAGAGACTGGACAGCCATCTATCTGAAATGGTATAGGGTCTCTTGCCTGAGCAGGGGGCTGGACTAGAAGACCTCCAAGGTCCCTTCCAGCTCTATTCTGATTCTGATTCTGATTTACAGAAACACTGAAGGAATATAGTAGTTGACTCATTACATATGACCAGGAGTGTTATCTCGTTTGCAGGGCTGTGTGAATCCCCCTCCTCTAAGAATATCCAGCATTGCACCCCTGTGCTCATCTTTCACTTAACAGTCATTATTCTTGCAAGATAGTAAGACAAAACATGACTGAAGAATCAGTTTGGTCTAGTGGCGAAAGCACCAGAGTAGAAGCTAGGAGATGGTGAGTTCTAGACCGAACATAGACATGAAAGTTGACTGGGTGACTATGGGCCAGTCACTCTCAGCCCCACTCACCTCACAGGGCTGTAGGTATGGAGAAACTAGCATGAAGAAAGAGTATTATATTATATATTATATTATATTGCATTGTGTTGCATTGCATTGCATTGTGTTCCATTCCATTATTATTATATTATATATTTTATGAGCCATGGTGCTTCAGTGGCTAGAATGCAGTACTGCAGGCTACTTCTGCTGCCTGCTGGCTGCCTGCAATTTGGCAGTTCAAATCTCACCAGGCTCAAGGTTGACTCAGCCTTCCATCCTTCCAAGGTGGGTAAAATGAGGACCCAGATTGTTGGGGGCAAGAGGCTGACTCTGTAAACTGCCTAGAGAGGGCTGTAAAGCATGGTGAAGTGGTATATAACTCTGAAGTGCTGTTGTTGTTAGCTATGTTTGTTGCCTTGAGTTACTCATAGTAAAGGTGGGACAAAGATAAACAAATACAACTAGACAGAACTGCAAAGCTCCCTCTTCTATAGTGAGTGAGACAACAGGACTTAACATGAATGGGAAATAACCCTACTCTAAGCAGCAGGGTTAGGAGTTGACCCTTGGTGTCAACAAGAGTGCAACATGGTCTTTGGAATGATTTGTCCTGCACTTCAGCTCAAGCCAGATATTAAGAGATGTCATGGCCGATGAGAGAGCAGAATGGCATACAATGCCAATTGGCAGTGTGGGTGCTTATTTTTATTTATTATAATGGGTGTCTTTGTAGCACAGGCGTGTCAAACTCGATATCATTGAGGGTGCATCAGGGTTTGTTTAACATCGGGGGGAGGGTCATGGCCAGGGGATGGGCATGGCCAGGTTGATATCATCGTGTTGGGGGCACCTGTGATGGCCCCGAGTGCTCTGCTGGCAAAAATGGGCTCCCGAGCTCCATTTTCGGCTGCAACGGCCTCCTGCAACCCTCTGCCAGTAAAAACAGAGCTCATGAGAGCCATCTGTGGCCCTCAGATTTTCCATTTTTGGCTGCAATAGCCTCTCTGCCACTGAAAATGGAGCTCAAGAGGGCCACCTGCGAACCTCCCGAGCTCCATTTTCACTGACGGAAACACCACGGGCTGGTCCTTCACAAGGGCAACCCCGCGGGTCAGATTTGGCTCCTGGGCCTTGAGTTAGACACCCCTTTTGTAGCATATAAGGCAGGACACACGGCAAAACTTTTTTCCATCCCTGTCTGTCCCTCAGGAACTAAATCTTTTCCTAATCAAGGTTTTATATTGATTCTTAGTCAATCTCAATCTGTCATTGTACACATTGTAGTCCTCGACTTAACACAGTTCATTTAGTGATCGCTCAAAATTACAACGGCACTGAAAAATTATGGCTGATGACCTTTTTCTCACAGTGATGACCTTTGTAGCATCACCGTGGTCACCTGATCAAAATTCAGACACTTGGAAACTGATTCATATTTATGATCATCCCAAGGTCCTGAAATTCCCTTTTGCAACTTTTGAGAAGCCAAGTCAATGGGGAAGCCAGATTCACTTAACAACCATGGCAAGAATGGTCATAAAATGGGCCAAACCGCACTTAACAAACATCTCACTTGATAAGGAGTGATGAGAAGATGAATAATAATAATAGTGCAGACTTTGTAAATAGTTGGGCAGTGTTGAGGGAATTATTTGTTTAGCAGAGTGATGGTGTTCGGGGAAAAAACTGTTCTTGTGTCTAGTTGTTCTGGTGTGCAGTGCTCTATAGCGGATCAATGCAAGCTCAGAGAAATTTTACTGTCCTCCAGGATTGTCACTGGCTTTAGCCACAAATTTTGAAGCATTTCTTTCTGATGCAGGAATAATCCATAAATGCTGTGAGTCAATTGAAAACGACTATGCACCGCTGCTAAAATAATGCACCCTCCTAACCAGTATTATGTTTCCCATTCATTAAAAAACAATGCAATAGAAAGAATGGACAAAAGGAATCGCTTTGTTTTTCTCTGTTCTTCGGAAATTTACATTCATGCCATGAACCTCAGGCATTTATTAGCTGGGTTGTTTAAATTATAGGCTGTCCAGGAGTCACTGCTGTAAGATAGGCAGCATGTAAATAGTTAAAACAAACAAATAGTTCAAATAACATCCTGAGATATAATAAAACACCATTTGATGTTCTTCCTAGTGCATCAGTATTTATAGGGGTTACTTTACAGGAGCTTTCACATTTTATTTTGATTGCTAAATCTATCTACCTACCTACCTATCTATCCATTACCTATCTATCTGCCTATCTACCTATTATCTGTCTGTCTGTGTCTGTCTATGCCTGCCTGCCTGCCTGCCTACCTATCTACCTATCTCTAGTTATCTAGCTATCATCTATGTCTAGCTCTGTCTGTCTATCGTCTATCAACTATCTATATCCAGTTATTTAGCTATCATTTATGTTTATCTCTTATCATCTGTCTATCTATCTTTCTATCTATCTATCAGTCTATCTATCGATCTATCTATCTATCTATCTATATCTCTCTCTATCTATCTATCTATCCTCTATCTAGCATCTTATTCTTTTCAGTTATCGTTGTATCTGATGTGCTGTGTTCTAGATAGCCATATGTACATCATGGTTTTCAGCAACTTATTTCAATGTTCTGATTATATCACATTTGAGAAACTCAGAAATTATAATTTTGATGCAGATTGATTATAAACAACAACACTATGATCCATTGGCATCTGCACCAAAACAAACAAACAAACAAACACACACACACACACACACACACACACACACACACAAGGAGGAATAGCATAGCACAAAGAACAAACAGCAAGAATAACATCTTTATTACTGTTCCACCCTTTTGCCAAAGCAGAAGGCATACACTGAGGGTCCAAGCTGAGGCATTAGAAGTAAAAAGGAGAAATATTTTTTTTTAAAAAAAATCTCAGCCATATGTCCTTAAAGTTACAGTATTTTAATGATGACAAGATGAAAAAAATAGTCAAGGTCCTCTCTAAAAGTGTTGTTAATTTCACCTCGTCTGTAATTCTTTCCTCATCCTCTGCAGCCTATTGGAATGATTTTATGAAGACATATTTCAAAAAATAAATGGATTTTTGCCCCCCTCAGTTTTGATAAATAATTGACGATGAAATTCTTCTTTTTTCCCTCCACTTCTTATTTGAGACAAATGGAGCAAGGTTATACCTGAGAGAGATGAGACTGAGAGAAGGAACAAGGAAACGATCTTGATAGCTAAGCTACATTTCATTAATCAGGACCCCATCTTTCTCAGATAAAATATTGAATATCTACCACACCTAACCAACTACAGAATAAAGATTCCCATGCAAAACAGAGCAAATAGCCTGAGAAGAGAGAGCTCCCCCCCCCCCCACATCTTCTGTTGAAAGGGGAAAAAATGAAACATGATATAATCATAGTTGGGATTGTCATTCTATGAAAAATAATGCCTTTTGATATTGTAAAGGGAATACCAAAGCTTTCTTCCTTCATGGGTACTATTCCTCATTTTAAAACACACACACAGTCACACAACAACCGCAGGTAAGGAATTTTACTGAAATATAGGTAGTTTTCAATTTATGGCCTTCCATTTAGGCGTTACAGTAATGGCCCCAGGTTTCATTTTTGAAGCACATGAAAGTGATGAATGCCATATCAATATAAAATGGTAATACACATATATTGCAGAGACTTCTATAAAAAAAGAAGGCTACCTATCTCAAAGCTACATACTGCCTGTGCTAAGCTTCAAAAAGAAAAAAAAAGTCCTTCACCATAAATACATGTTGAACATGTTTGAAAAGTAACACAGCTTCCTTGCTACTAAAACGGAAGCTGCCGTATTGTTTTGCTTCCCATTTCTGTAAATGTTCTTCTGCAGCTTTAATTGACCAGAGGGGTTTATTCTGTTAAGCATGGATTAGAAAAGAGACCTTGAGGTATCCAAGAGACCTTGTGGTATCCAAGCAGTTGTATTCTGAGTCGGGAATACAACTGCTGTGAAAACATGTGCAAACACGTCACGGATTCTGTTCTAGAAATAATGAAGTGTGGATCTGCCACTGGAATGGCTGATCGGGCAACAGAAGAATGGTAGCCAAAATAAAAGAAGATAACCAAGATGATTAGGAAGCCAGGAGAAAACCTTTGGTGAAGAAATTCTAGAGCAAGTCAGATCAAGTAAATGAAAACATGATATAAAATCACACCTAGCAAAGAGAAGGTCTTTCTTCTCTTCCACACTGTTAGAATAGCAGTAGCTGTCAGTATTTCAACTAACCAACTCCAAACCAATAAACTCTGAGAGAAACAATTCCTCAAAGTTCCATTTTATTAGAGTTGTCTTGTCATATTGGCACATCTCGGAAAACCCAAATCTGAGAATTCTGGGTTTTCCCTTCCCAAAAGAGAAATCAAAGATTCATCCCCTGCACCCATCAGTCCGTCACATGGCCCAATCAAATCTTCGTCCCTACTGGAGACAGCCCTCCAGTCACTCCCCTTCAGGTGCAGGGAAACATGTCCTTGACTCTCTGGAAAGAATGTTGATGAGTCTAATCTTCTACCCAACTATGAAATCCCCCCTCCCAAACTCCCAGGCACCGAATGTGGCAGCCTCAAAGCTTCCAAGTAAAATATGGCTTCCAAACCTGAGAATAGCACTTATATACCACTCCACGGTGCTTTACAGAGCTCTCTAAGTGGTTTACAGAGTCAGCCTCTTGCCCCCAACCATGGGTCCTTATTTTACTGACCTTGGAAGGATGGAAGGTTGAGCCAACCTTAAATCATTGAGGATCAAACTACTGACAGTTGACACAATTAGCCTGCAATACTGCATTCGAACCACTGTGCCATAATGCCTCAGATGTTGTAGGTATTCATAACAATTGAATCCAGCATGATACGGAGAAGGAAGGTTGTTCTTGTTGTTTCCACACAACCCATTCTTACACTGAAATTTTCTACCAACTTACATAACTTGAGAAGATCATTGGACCAGCTCATAGAGGATCAGGCCATCTGATGACTGTAAACTAGGATCTAAAGCCTAGGCATTGTAGAGAAATCATGGTTGTAGATGTAGCAAGGCTTGTTTTACAATATTATGTATTTATGAGCAGGTGCACAAAATTTCATTCAGTTAGCAAGCAAGCCTACAATATAGAATAGAATAAAATAACAGAGTTGGAAGGGAACTTGGAGGTCTTCATATGCAACTCTCTCCTGAGGCAGGAAACCCTATACCATTTCAGATAAGTGACTATCCAATGTCTTCTTAAAAGCTTCCAGTGTTGGAGCATTTACAACTTCTGGAGGCAAGTTGTTCCACTGATTAATTGTTCCCACTGTCAGGAATTTTTCCTTAGTTCTAAGTTGCTTTTCTGCTTGATAAGTTTCCATCCATTGCTTCTTATCCTGCCTTCAAGTGCTTTGTAGAATAGCTTGACTCCCTCTTCTTTGGGGCAGCCCCTCAAATACTGGAACACTGCTATCATTTCACCCCTAGTCCTTCTTTTCATCAAATTAGACATACCCAGTTCCAGCGACTGTTCTTTATATGTTTTAGCCTCCACTTCCCTAAATATTCATCTAAGGGATGGAAGCTAAAACATATAAACATCTAATATGAAGCACCTTCACATGGGAAAGTGTTTTTCTTCCATTCTCTCTTATCTCTTATCTCCATGCACTGCATTTTAAACTTTATTCAGTTGTATCCTAGTTTCATTTCTTAGTAATGTGAATATTTGAAATAAATGGTGCATGGGGCCCGATATAAATGGCTCAATGGCTACCAAATGCTGTTTTCTAACACCCAGGGAGAGTGGGCGTATATATGACACCACCCTGCAGGATGCAATTTATCTTCATCTGCTTTGCAAATTGGAACATATTGCATCTCTCTGTAGGGTCCTCTCTGTGGTGTCCAAATCACTCAGTGTCAGAAATGGAAATGGACCTTTCGCCCTTTCTCATACTTTGATTTGCTAGAGTTGCACAATTCTTTGGAAATAAATTGGTGAAAGATGCCTTGAAGCACCCTGGGCATGAACATAGCACTGGCGGGGTACCCTTTAAAGCAGCCACAGCTTTTGTGGATGTGATGGAAGTCAGTGAGGAGGTGGATTCCCAGTGAAGTAAAAGTCTAGATATTAGATGTGACAGAAAGAGAGTGAAGGCAGCACCTTCTTAATAGCTCACAGAATATTGTGTAGATGCAGATAGTGCAATCCTCTGTCTGGCAAGATTCTGTCTGTAGGTGTGAAACAATAAAGAATCCAGCTTGAAAGAATCACCACATGTTATTTTTGGTTTTCACACCTGAGCAGTTGCAGTTTGCATCGCACTCGTGTCAGAAGCCCAAGATGCTTCCGGGTTGAAAGAGTTAGCCAGTGACCTCACCATTGCCTGAGGATCACCCAGTTGGGGTCTTCTTTTATGCCCTGAGCTGGAGCAACGGATGGGAGCTCACCCACCCTACAGAAACACTTGGGTCTCGAACCCAAGCTTGTTGCTTGTCAACCCAATGTCCTAACCACTCGAGCCACCATGTTCCTTTGGCCGTTTCAGGCATGCACCTCCAAAATAACTTTTTGTAATTGAAAGCTTTATACAGAATTAATAAATATAACCCACAAATGATACCCAACAATAGAGATATTGGATATCTAGCCTAGATTTTCTTTTGTGTTAAGTCTGGAGGATATACTGTTGAGAAAATTCATTGTCTTTTCTGTGATTGATGTTTTCATTACACCAAATAATCCAATAGCAATAGCACTTAGACTTATATACCACTTTTGAATTCTTTTTAGACCTTTCTAAGTGGTTTACAGAGTCAGCATATTGCCCCCAACACTCTGGGTCCTCATTTTACCCACTTCGAAAGGACAGAAGGCTGAGAACCTTGAGCCTGGTGAGATTTGAATTGCCAAATTGTAGGCAGCCAGCAGTCAGCAGAAGTAGCCTGCAGTACTGCACTCTAACCACTGCACCACCATAGCTTATTTTTCCCATCTTTCCAAGGAATATTACTAAACAATAATAATAATAAATAAGTCCTTCTTCCAAAGGAAATAGACCTCTCCTACCCCGTGTGATAGTGCTTCATATTAACTAATAGGCTTGCTTGCTAACTGAACAAAACTTTGTGCATCTATTGTACGTGCTCATAAGTACATAATAATGCAAAAAAAACCACATGTCTATTTTAGGGTCTTCAATTTGTCAGGATAATTCCGTAATCTACATAGTCCTAATTTTACCTATTTGCATGCTGTGCTTTAAAAACAGACTGGTTCTTTGGAGAGTTGCCCATATTATTATTGTTGTTACCGTTGTTATTTTGCTGCTTGCTTTGTTTCTCTCCAGCTCCCACTTACTCACTCCGACATTTTGTATTTTATTTTATTTCAAAGCTTTTTCTGAAACAGCCTTTTCCCTTTAGTTGTTTCAATTATGCGGCAACAAGGTGGATGTGTTCTTCGCTTTGCCGAGCTGGTTTCATTTTGCCACCTCAGCTTTGTAAGCAGTCACCTATTTTTAACTTCAAAAGCACTCTGCCCCCCTTGAATTTCAGAAAGCAAACATGTTTCTTTCAGAATGGAGGGGAGACTCACTCCTTGACTGCCAAATTGTATTTATTTTTCCCATCCCATTCTCCTCTAAGTTGTTTCTTCTTCTTCTTCTTCTTCTTCTTCTTCTTCTTCTTCTTCTTCTTCTTCTTCTTCTTCTTCTTCTTCTTCTTCTTCTTCTTCTTCTTCTTCTTCTTCTTC
>NW_020769320.1:13633880-13645214 GCF_900518735.1 Pseudonaja textilis | reverse complement strand
TATCTATCTATCTATCTATCTATCTATCTATCTATCTATCTATCTATCTATCTATCTATCTATCTATCTATCTGCCCATCTCACCATTCAGGCAACTCTGAGCACCATAAAATGCTTACAATAGTCTTCAAATACTTGAAGGGTTGCCACAGAGAAACTGATTTGTTCTCCAAAGCAGGGCAATCCAATCTTGGCAACTTTAAGATTTGTGAACATCAACTCCCAGAGTTCGTCAACCAAAATGTCTGACTAAGGAACTCTGGGAGTTGAAGTCCATGAGTCTTAAAGTTATCAAGGTTGGAGAACCCTGCTCCAAAGCACCCTGATGACAGGGCAAGAGGCAATGAGTGGAAGATTATCAGAGGGAGATTCCATCTTGAAATAAGGAGAAATTTCCATGGCAGGGAGAATCAGTGGAACAGATTGATTCCCAGAATTGTGTGACTCCCAGAGCTGCTTCCTCAGATACCTCTCCAGATATCAGTTCGGAAGAGGATGAACCAATTCCATGCACATTCAGGAGGGTAGCTGATCAATGGCTCTGAGCAGCCAACTGTGAGTGATTTGGCTGAAGCACAGCTACAGCAGGACATCCCTTGAAGCTTCAGGTGGGAAAGGCATGCAACTCCAGCCCGCCAGTGATAAGGAGGAGGAACTGACTTCTGTACTGATCCAAGAACATGTAGGGCAGAGAAAAGGCAAGAGCAGCGAAGGTCAGCCTGATTACTCACGAGGAGGCAGCCTCACCCTCTTAATGGGCTACACCAGAAACGGCTATTTAGAGAGATGGAGATGATGATGGGACTGATGTGCCCATTTCCTAGCTGTGTTTTCCCTGACCATTGTACCTTCCTTTGGATTGGTCCTATGCCTTGTCCTGCCCTTGTCTGTGCCTTCTGCACCCTCTTGTATTGTGGATTTAATTTTGCCTGGTGGGTTTATCTTGTTTGGGAAATTTTCAAGTGCTTATGGACTCATTGGCCATTGCTCTGTGGACTAGCATCAGTCTTCTTTTGGCTGAACTTAATTGGGACTGTTCTGGATTTTTTTGGTGAAGGAAATTGCTAGGGAATATTAATAAACCCATTAAACCACTGTTAAGTGTGCACGTGAGTGGGACAGCACGAACTGTGGGTGCTCCATCACTGGACAGTTGAAATTTCACCTTCTTTCCTTTGACCAATGGGCTGAGAGTTAGCAGCCAAATAAAGTATTTTAATACGTAATTTCAAACCGAACTATGACCTTCAGATATCTCAGTGAGTAATAGGGCAAGTTGGATTAACTTTTCCTTCCGAGTTGAATTCTTATTTTCAGCAGGTTCTTATCCTTCTTCTCCTTTCTTGCTCTCTATTTCACGGTTTCCTTGACTTCTGTGTGCCTTACAGAAGCAGCAGGAATTACAGCACTATAAAGAGACTGCACATCCTGATTACTAATCATGTCATTGTCATTGGAACATATCTTCAGCGACGCCACTCTGTAATTATCTGGTAGAGGCAGAGAAAACTGCCCAGGGAATCACAAGTTTGTGTAAACACATCCGTCAATGCATCCTTGGTAAATAATGGCCAACCAACCAGATTATGTAAAGAATATATAGGTTTCCAGGGATCAGTTTTATTTCATTTGTCACACACTGTAACTTCTTTGAGGTCAGAATGCACTGATTTTTTTTTCTTCCATTAATTAAACTTCCTTGGTTGTTAGCATTTTGTTTTCTGTTTCTTGTAACATTGTGCTGATAGACAAAGGCTAATGTTGTGGCCTTTTGGCCATGGGGCCCCTTCAGCAGCTAAATCAGATAAGGAGATGGAATGGGAGTAGAAGAGATAGAAAAAGAGAATGGAGATATCAGAGAGGGAGGGAGGGAGGAAGAGAGAGAGAGAGAAAGAGACAGAAAGAGAGAGAGAGAGAGATTGATTATGTATTTATTCTATTCTACTCCACTCCACTCCACTCCATTCCATTCCATTCTATTCTTCTTGATGTAGAGGTTCTAGAATTCTAGAATTTACAGTTCCCGATTTCCAGGCAATTCATTGCACTCCTTTGTCTCATAATCTTTCCCCTGTATAGTTCTTTCCTTGTAACCCTTCCAGTGTACAGTTTTTTTTCCCAACTCATGGAATATTTAATCTCAGCAAATTTTGGAAGAGAAGTCTTGTTTTGCTCTGAAGGAACTTGTTTTGCAAACAAGCCCTTGGTGAATTCCTATCAGTCAGAAAAAAATAAGGAAAGACCTGCTTGCATAAATTGGGAGATCCATTTTAAGCAGAAAATGAACATATTTTGAATCAGCATTTTAGTATTACAGTTTGAGACAATCATTATGGCTATTATACTGTAATGCTGACCTGCAGAAGCTGGTCAAATGAATTCAGTCAATGCTACCAATGCAGGAACAAATATTGTAGGTTGTTTACAATGTATTTTTAAAGTGGAATAGACATTTCAAAAGGCAAAGAGCGTGGTCCTAACCTCATTTTTGAAATGCTAGAATATATTGTCCGACATTATGATGGAAATTTGAATATGCTACAGATTCTGAAAAAGAGAGAAAGAGGAATCTTTACTAACAAAAGGTAATGGGATCAGTTTTATCCTTTATTATTGTAAGTGGAAAGACAGAAAAGAGTGTAGGTTGATGATCCTACAGTTGTTAACTTCCCTGTGTTGCAGGATCCCTTGATGCATGTTAAATTACATGAATTAACCTTGTGTCCAGGATATCAGAGGGTAACCTCTAGTGGGAAAATTATTCCTCAGAAGGGATTATTTTTACACTTCAGTTTTGCTCCTGGATTTTGCCAGTATAAGCAAAGACTCTAGATTAGCATGGCCTGGATTTTTAGAATGAAGAATAACATTTTTATTCTGTTCAAAGTTTATGATAAGATATTTTCCCCTAAACTATCATATAACTGTAAATGTAGTGTGATGTTCTAACAATGCTCAGGGTAAGCCACCTTTTATATGGGGACCAACATTTTTAGAAACTCCAACCCTTCAGAGTTCTTCTAAAGTCGTGATGCCCAAAGGAATACATAATTTTGAAAACAGTGTTTGTGCTGAACCTCCAAATATGCATAGCCATAAATATATAGCCACGATCTTCCAGCATAGGGAAGTAGACTCTCTTGCTACTGTTAAAATCACAGAAAAATAATAATATTCTGCTTCTCTCTGGATAGTGGATAGAAGGGAAGAGAAGGAACTGGAGAAAATCACAGAATACAAAGACCTACAAATAGAAACAGAATGACAGTGGTAAAAGAAAGCAAAGGCAATACCAATAATCATAGGTACCTTGGGTGCAGTCCCCAAACAACTGGAGCACCACTTGAACACCGTTGACATTGACAAATTTGCCATCAGTCAATTGCAGAAGGCGGCTTTACTTGGAACCATCCTGCAACAATGTCTGTAACACCATCAAACATCCAGATCAGTTTATTTCAGGTTCTTTGTTAAGGATTCGATTGGTGGACGGAACTGTCCAACCCAGTCTGAACATCATCTGTGCAATGAGTAGTAGTAGTAGTAGTAATAGTAGTAGTAGTAGTCATTGTCCTTGGTAAGAACTCAATAGGTAGGCAAAATGCAAAATCCAGTCTGAACATCTGGCTGACTGTGCAATGATTTATTATCTCTTTTATTCATTAGACATGAAACTCAGTCAATTAAACATTTAAAAATGTATCACAAATACATTTGGCACTAATGGTTGATACAGGTTGCTGCCAGCATCCTAGGTATCAACCAAGTATCTTCTTAAGATGTATGATGTTCGGAGTAGCACAGTTTTTTTTCAGTTCTCCTGGTGTTATTGCAGGAAGCTGCAACTTCTTGATGTATTTTGCAAAATTCTTGGACATGGTACCAAGGGCCCCGATAACAACAGGTATCACTGTCACAGGTTTCATCCATAATCACATAGTTTTGATGGGCAGGTCATGATATTTCATGATTTATTATTTTTACTGATTATGATGATTGTGATAGCAATTGTGATTGTGATTATTATTATTATTATTCCCCTTGAAGGTAACAAAACATAATATTCTAAGAAATTATAGTATTTCTGGGATGAGGGTTGTATCTTCTGGTAATTCAAGAATATTAACTGTGATTATTTGTTAAGGCAGAGATTTAAAAGTGGAATGCAGGTTCTAGGGGCAATGAGAAAAGACAGACAGGGTGAACTAAACATGATTTGCTCAGCAGGCTGTGGTTGTTATTGCTGCTATTAAATTAAGAATTTATTTATTTATTTAAAACATTTTAAAATACAGAATAAATAACTATGCAAAAACGGGTGGAAAGAGACAATGGATAAAGAATGAAGTCAAATTCAGAAATCATGTATTTAAAACATTTTAAAAAGTAGAATCAATAACTACATAAAAAGAAAAATGGGGGAAAAAGAAAATGGATAAAGAATGAAGTATTAATGAACAGAAGCCTGAACAAATATAATAACTCAATTATTTCTTGATTTATTTTTCCCAATTTAAATATGGTACATTTCATGAATTTGGAATTGCATCCTGGATCATGCCAATCTTCCTGAATTTTAGGATATGTTCCAGCAAAGCAAACAGTAGGATTGATATTTTGATGACCTACTAAACATCCTCCGATGACTTACTAAGTGATCAGGCCAGGACACCAAGATAATCTCACATCACCAGAAACATATCTGATAATTAAAATGTACATGTTTACCCCAGGATATATTTGAGTGCAGAACAGCACAACCCATCTTATTGTTATTTTGTTGTCTTCTTTTTAAAAGAAAACTTTTAATTAAAATTAAGTTAGACATCCCTTCCAAGTTGGCATTTTAAAAAATGAGCAAAGCCTTCTGTGCTGCTGCTGGGAGATTTTCTCTTCGACATTGAAATAATGTGTAAGGTTGTGCCTCTATGGGTGCGTGTGTGGCAGATTTTCAGACCTGAGCAAATCAAAAAGGCCTGTCTCATTTTGAGAAAGAAGTACAGGGAAAGGTGTGAAGTATAAGGAAAAGAATAAACATTGGAAGAGTTAATTGCAAATGCCACAAGTTTGCCAGCTAGCCAAATTTTAGGGGATTATGTTCTTAATCTTGACATTCAAAGGAGACATCCTGTGATACTGTAAATGTTCAACAGGATTAATCAGAGAGACCACAGAGACTATAAATGCAATCCAGCCTTTCTTCAATCTGCTCATTTTTCAGGGAGCTGCGAAGGCGTTTCACAGCTCATTTCAGGTGCACATACACAAATGCGCACAAAGGTATAATGATGCTAAATATGAACATAAATAATCCCCATTTAAAAAGTGCAACTTGATGCATGATAGAAAGAGAACATCTGTAGGCTCCAGCCTGAAATCCGATGGGTCCAAGAGAGAAATACTGGTTGAATGGTTGATTAGCTGGTTGATTTCAAAAATATATTTTTGTATACTTAGAGATCAAATGAAATGAACAGGACAGTAGAGAAAAGTAAAGTCTTACACTTAGGCAAGAAAAACCAGAAGTACACAAAAGTACCCATGTAGACTGCGTGAAACCAGGCTCAATAGCTGTAACTGTGAGAGGGATTTTGGAGTCTTAGTGGAAAACAAGTTAAATATGAGCCAGCAGTGTGCGGTAGCAGTCAAAAAAGCCAACACAATCCTAAAATGCATTAACAGAGGGATACAATCAAGATCAAGTGAGGTACTAATACTACTATATAAAGCCTTAGTAAGACCGCACCTAGAATACTACGTCCAGTTTTGGTCACGACACAAAAAAAGATGTTGAGACTCTAGAAAGAGTGCAGAGAAGAGCAACCAGGAGGATTAAGGGACCGGAGACTAAAATATACAAAGAACGGTTACAGGAAGTGGGCTTGGCTAGTCTAGTGAAGAGAAGAACCAGGGGAGACATGATAGCAGTCTTCCAATATTTGAGGGGCAGCCACAGAGAGGAGGAAGGGATCAAGCTGTTTTCTAAGACCCCAGAATCATTCTGATTTCATCTTTTGACATGTACATTCTCTGACGTGTCTTCTTAAATGCAAATTCTACTGTTGTAAACTCTTTTCTAAAACAGTATTCTTGGCCATTTGCAAGGAATGATTTTTTTCCCCCTTTCCTGATACATTTTGTAGGGACACACACACACACACAGGGTTGGGGGAGAGGGAGACAGATAGATCAAATCCAGGAAATATTAACTTCAGCAGATTTCCAGCATTTATGCTGGATCAAAGTCTGGCAATTGTAAATTCTACATCTTTGTTCCCCCAAACCCAAAAGACTTTAACCTTAGACTGTCTACTATTGACCTCACCCCTTTCCTAAGAGGCCTGAGGGGCGTGCATAAGCGCTCCAATGTGCCTACTGTCCCTGTCCTATGGTTTCTTTTTTTATTTTATTTTTCTTATATGTATCCATGTATTCATAACTACAGTATGTTTTTATTTATACCTATTATCTTGTAAGCAATTGACAAACCAAATAAATAAAAATAATACATTTTTATGCAGTATTCATTTACAATCCTTGTTTGATTGCCTATGCAGATGGACAAATTTCCTTGTGCGTAATTTGCTGCAGCTACTATCCTGCAATACCGGGATATCTCTTTGTATCTTCATATCATCCTTCTTCTCTCCTTCTCTTTCTGCCTTTAACGCTTCTATCTTCCTACTGTCACCCACACTACTAATTCTCTGAGAGAAGGGATGGATCAAAGCTACAGGACCTCTGAAATAAGGCTAAAAGCTTTATTAAAATCAGATATAATTGCATGAGCCCAGAGTAGCAAACTAACCCTTCCATAATTTCATCCTCTACCTATTTTTTTTTCAAAAAAACAGTTGAATAAATATACTTTTAATATGATTTATCATCTCTTCTATTGAGCTAGTTCAATAGCCATACCTACCTGCCATATTTGTTTCAACATGAACACATTTGTATGCTTACATTTCATCCTGCAAAACCAAATTAATTTTCTTCCTGCCATATTGCTTCCTTGTAATGATCTGCTGTAGAGCCACGGAACAATATTTAAAATTTTAATACTTAACGTTTCATTATTTTCAATACCCGAAATGAAGAGACAATCCACCTCTTAATTAGAAGAAAGCACTTATCCAACTAGTTAACAAATTATTATTAACTTGATATGCACATAAGGGACTGTCATCACATTAATTTAGAATTATTCTTGGGGAAAATACATGTAGCTATTAAAGAACGGAGGAAAAAAAATCTTTTTGTTCCATTTGAATCATTACAAACATAGTTTTAAAAACAACAACGTGCTGAAATGTAGATTTGACGTGCTTAGGAAAATATCAGTATATCAGTCTCTGAATGATTAACAGATCATCAGATTGGCAAGTAATGTAAAATTCTTGATATCCAATTTGTTCAGAGAAGTAGTGTTTTTTATGTGAATTCCAAGCTGAAGCAACAAAGTTACAGACGTTATCGTTATATTATATTATATTGCCGTGTAAAAAAGTGTTGGAAGGAAAATCCATCTAGTTCAGTTCCAAGCTGGGAGAAAGACACAGGAAATATGGAAGCTGATTGGCAAGAGAAGTTTATTGATGCAGCAGAACCACATGTGATTCTGGGCAGCTGACAAAGTGGAGTTGAAAGTGGGTGGGTTTTTATACCTTCTTTGAGCTTTGCATTTGAGCTTCCTGTTCCTGTGCAAGAACATGTCCTTTAATATTCTATTGGTTTTTGTCAGATTCCTATGGGGTCATAAAGGGGTCATAGCTGTCTCTATCGGCAAAAGAGGAAATGCAAATCCTAGAGGATTATCTGAGCTAACCTGGTCAACCTATGGCTTATTGTTTATCTGACAAGGTTTCTGTGACTTTGAAGTTTGAACTGAGATGGTCCAACAAAGGGGCTTATGTTCTAAAGCAAGGGTCTTCAAACTTGACAGCTTTAAGACTTGTGGACTTCAACTCCCAGAATTCATAAGCTAACATGGCTGGAGGAGGAATTCTGGGAGTTGAAGCCCACAAGTCTTAAAGCTGTCAAGTTGAAGACCCCTGTTCTAAAGCAGGAGTCTCCAACCTTGGGAACTTTAAGACTTGTAGACTTCAGCTCCCAGAATTCCTCCTCTGGCCATGTTAGCTCATGAATTCTGGGAGTTGAAGTGCACAAGTCTTAAAGTTCCCAAGGTTGGAGAGTCCTGTTCTAAAGGATGCTGGGCAATTCCTAATGGCTTTCGCCCTAAGTTGGATCTTGGATGAGGGCTGCTTTCTAATCCTACCATTCTGTCTTTGTTAGCTTTGTTGCAAGGAGTTTCAAAGTATCTTATCTTGAATGGATTACCGAATCTGCATTTCTAAAAGCTGGCCTCTTCAGTTTCTGCTTAGGAGCTATTAAGAAAGATTACTTTCCGTCTTTAAAAGCATGTTTCTCTATTATGCAAATATAATATTATAACTTTTTTTAAATATTTCCCAAAATATTTCATTCTTCTGGGGGTGGGGGTGGGGGTGCTGACTTTCTACAAAGGGAAGCTGGATATTATTTTATAATTGTGCTTTCTCCTTTCGACAATGTTCCATTTAGGGCCCGTACAAGTTGTGTGCATTTATAACTGTTGGAAGAAATATCATTCTGGGTTGAGTGGGGAAAAGTGGGAAAAAGACACTGGAATCATGGAAGTTGCTTGGAAAGAAGGTTTATTTGTAGACAGGATTGCATGCCTTGGAGCTCCTGGGAGAAAAAGGGAAAAAATGCTGAGAGTCCCTTGGTTTTATGCCCTCTGTTGGGATTTGAATTTGAGCTTGTATTCTGATTGGTTGTCAGACTCCCATGCGGCCATGCAGGGGCAACTTTGTAGGCTGTCCTGAGTCCCAGACTTGGTTGAGCCTTGCTGGATGATGATGTAATTAAAGGGCTTTGAGATTCCTATTATATGTCTGCCTGAAGGAAGTAGATCTTTTTTTATGTAAAATAGACTGGCCCAGGCCTTAATGGCCCATTAGCAAAGATAGCAGGCACTGAGTTTCTGCCTCTCTGAGTTTCTACTTCTCTTTTAGGGGAAATATTCTGCCTTTTTAATATATCCTAAAATATTTCATTTTTCTAGGAGAGGAGTGGGTTATAAGTTACAACATAACCTATCAATTTGTATGGGGGTGTTAAAAGTGGATATGCATGCATACAACAATTCCAAGTATTATTGAACGTGGGATCAGAACCAACTGGAAGTTAAATAACTCCACGGAACAGAAGGCCTTCCCTTCTAAATGGAATCAATAGATCCATATATGTTTTCATCTTTGCTGCTTTACTTTCCGAAGCCAAGCTTTGCAGAGGCAGATGTTAGATTCCAAACCAGCTTTGAGAACTTCGAGGTGGAGATCATGCAGAAAAGCCCACCCTGTTTGCATTCTACCTCCCTTTTGCGGCTTCACCTTTTTGACGGAGATGAACTTGGAAGCTGCTCAGAAGCATTCGTGGAGAGCAAAGCAAAAAGAAAAAGAAGGGAGGGAGGCAATGGCCCATTGGCACCTGCACTTAATTGGTTGGTTATGTACCATTGCTTCATGAAGATGTGAGTGGAAAGAAAGCCATTCAGGCTGTACATGAACAGTGGCAGAAGGCAAACACTCATTTTGTGGTGGGTTCTTTCAAGAGTGAAGAATAAGCCTTGACATCTGTATCTTCCACTCACACGGCACACTTCAGAAGATGCTTATTGAAATTCAGTGCTTGAAGGACCTTTTTCAGCCCTATTTCATTTCCTTCATGATCTGATTCTCCTTGAAAAAAAGAAACCGGGGAGGGGAGGCATTCTCAGGAGCAGGTCCCTGGAGATGGGAAGAGTGTTAGATTAACATAGGTTGGTTTTTTTTAATGAGACAACAGTGGCAAGCTCTCTCTAGATATTTGCAGAGAAGTGGCAATTGTGGAAGCTATTATGCCAGTGCTAATCACATAGGATGGCCTTTGAAAAATAAATTACACATATTTTTCAGAGTATAAGACACACTTTTTCCACTCTCCCAAAGTGGGTGGAAATGTCTGTGTGTCTTATACAGCAAATGTTGTTGAAGCCCCGCCCACCCACCCACCGCCCCCCACCCTTTGGCCTCTGCGTCCCAGCAATTTGCCTCCTTGCAGTGAACAGCAAACAACCTGTTTCAGCTTCAGCACAGCCTAATTAGCCCAAGCAGCTGATTGTCAGTTGGATTGGCCTCCCGACAATCAGCTGTTTCATGCTCCAGGGATTGGTATAGCCTCCTGCTGTTTCCGTGCACCCCATTTTCAGCCCATTCCAATCCCCGCAGCCTGGAACAGGCCCAAAGTGGGGTGTGCTGAGGCTGAAAACAGGGCACGCGGAGATGTGAAAACAGAACGTGGATGCGGCAATACGCAATGGCAGTCTCTGCACCCAGAAACAGCTGATCATCGGGAGGCCAATCCAACTGACAATCAGCTGCTTGTGCTAATCAGGCTGTGCTGAATCTGAAACAGGCTGTTTGCTGTTTGCTGCAAGGAGGAAAATTGCTGGGAGGCAGAGGCAGATTTTTTTCCCTTGTTTTCCTCCCCAAAAGCTGGGTGCATCTTATACTCCGAAAAATACGGTAATATGGTGGCAACCTAGTCCTTGTCTACTGTGTTTCATTTGGGGTAATTATTATACGGGAAAAGGCAGATATCTAGGCTAGAAGAATTTGTATATGTGCATCTCTGCCTGGGTCTTGTTTCCCTGCACCACTGTAATTAGGAAATGCATATTTATAGCAAGATAGAGATATTGTTCTTTTTCCTTGCAGGATATTAGCTGAAAGTTAGATTTCATGAACCTTTATGTCATTTTAAAATTATATTTTAAGGACAGGGTTGGCATTTCATGGGGTTCATGATAGTGGGATCTACAGGTTTCTCCAGAACAGGTCTGGGGAAAATGGAGGAGAAGGAAAAGCAAAATGGCTTTTGAGACAGGTGGGAGGGGTTCCTGCAACATCTGGACAAGGTTTGCAAAAGATACCGCTGCTTTAATGACCCCAAAGACCAGTTTTCTTCCTGCTACCCTGTGGTGTGTGGTATTCCTCAGTGAAAGTGGTCAACAACTGTACTGATTCTGTTAAAAAAGTCCAATCAGGTCTAGGTAATTTCATGGCAGAGAGGTTAAACTTTGTTCAGGAGGAATGAAAGCTATCACAAAAGGTAGGAGCTGTTCCTTTTAACCTTCTGATGGGATGTCATTTAGAAATATGGACGTGAGATTTTTCAAATCGTAGTAGTGTTTAAATCAAATTAGGTATCTTTGGCAAAACAAATGAGAACAAAATTATCAGCACTGAGGTTACA
>NW_020769320.1:13612207-13633780 GCF_900518735.1 Pseudonaja textilis | reverse complement strand
TCTCTCTCTCTCCAAAAACTATGCACATATGCATATGGATATAGTTTTTCAATAAACAACCAAAAGGGAATTCCAATGAATTCTGAATTCTGAATTCTGAATCCTTCCTTCCTTCCTTCCTTCCTTCCTTCCTTCCTTCCTTCCTTCCTTCCTTCCTTCCTTCCTTCCTTCCTTCCTTCCTTCCATCCATCCATCCATCCTTCTTTCTGTCCTTGCCCTGCTCTGCCTTTTCTCTTGTCCACTATTCATTTCAGAGACCATGTTGCTTTTAGTCATTTTGAAACTTGTAAAAAAATATTTATTATTCCTTTTACTGTTACTCATTTGTATTCACTTCTGTTCTGCTTGTGAATGAAGCATGCCTCTTACAATCCATTTCATGGCATTTGGAGATATGCCAAGTTACTTATTTATTTTATGCATTTTGCATTAAAAACCAGTTTTCCGTGATGGCTTATATTTGCCATGACCATGTCATGCTTAACAATGGTTATTCTCTGCATTCTTAAAGGGGTAGCAGCAAAAGAGCTGCTACTATTCAGGAGTTGATTCCATATTGTGTCAAGAAGCATCTACCTGACATGTTTCTCTGAAGTGTTGGGAGAGTGTAACTGGCTCAGCAGTTAACTTCCATGCCTATGACAGATCTCAACTCTGTTCTGTGGGTGTCATGATAGCATTACTCCAATATACAATATTGCACCGAAGACAAATTCCTTGTGTGTCCAATCACACTTGGCCAATAAAGAATTATATTCTATTCTATCTAAGGGGCTGCCACAAAGAAGAGGGGGTCAGCCTATTCTCCAAAACATCTGAAGGCAGGACAGTAATGGATGTAAGAAGAGAATCAAGGAGAGTGTCAACTCTGAATATTTCTATGATCTTTTTAGAGTTGCCAACAGAAAGGAATGGGGAGCTTATAAACTGAAACTGCATTCCATACATGTTTTCAAAGATAGTAACTATGTGACTGAAGTTTCTGCCCTGCAAAATTCTAACTGGAGGCCATGATTAATGACTCTTGGCTATGGATGCGTCCCATTGGAGAATATGAATTATGATACACCCAGAGAAGTCGGGGAAAACCAGGGTCAAGGTTGACAATGAATTATGTGTCTCAGCGTCGGCTACACCCAGGCAGTGCTGGACAGTTTAACTCCCAATAAATCATTTTTAAGTTTTGGAAGTTTGGCTCGAGACTCATGATTTAAATGGGGGTAACTGCGGAATCCTGACAGAGAGAAGCAACCTAGAACTAAGAAGGAATTTAATGAAAGTTAGAACAATTAATCAATTGAACAACTTGCTTCCAGAAGTTGGGAGCACTCCAACACTAGAGGATTTTAAGATGAGATTGTCTGAAACAGTATATGCTTTTCTGCCTAAGCAGAGGATTAAACTAGAAGACCTCAATAGTCCCTTCCAAATCTATTATTCTGTCAACGATTATACTAGGGTTGTCCAACTTTGGCAGCCTTAAGACTTGTGGACTTTAACTCCCAGAGTTTATGGCTGAGGCATTTCTGGGATTTGAAATTCCACAAGTCTTAAAAGTTGCCAAAGTTGAACAGCCCTGCACTCAAAGCAAAGTGACTGGATTGCTTCCATTGAGTTGATTCAGTGTTCCAAAGTATTCACAATTCACTTCTCAGCTAGTTGGGAAAGATGCTATCTAAGAAAATGTATGGCCCAAGTCAGCCAACTAATGCGAGGCTTTGAAACAAATTCATCTAGTGGGATTGCAAAGGAGCCATTTGTTTTGCTCTGCAGGATGGCTGCAGGAACATTTTACTTAATACATGGCTCCTCAATTAATGTATCCACGAATCGCTTTGCTTAACTAGAGGGCTTGTCTCAATTAGACAGCTGAGATAGCAAAACAGCTTTGCTGTAAGTCTTCAGAAGTGAGTCAGTGTAAAATTCCCTAATTGAGTATGCATCACAGATGAATATTAGTAATTTCCACCTAGTAGATATGTTCACCTAATAGATCTCCGAGTGGTTTGCAGTACAAGAGCTTTCTCATTGCTTTCTCACTCTTAAGAGTTTGCCAGCAACAAAAGAAACTTTAACAAGTATGAAAAGATGTTGTTAAAATGAAGAATGCATCTGCTAAGAGAGACTGGGCCTTTTTGTTTGTTTGTTTGTTTGAAATGGCTATGAATTCAGATTTAAAAAATTGACTCTGATTTTTTCCCCCAGTGTTTGTGGCTGTAGAAAGATGGTGCATTTCAACTTTTAATTTGAGGGGCTGCCACAGAGAGGAAGGGGTCAAGCTATTTTCCAAGGCACCTGAAGGCCAGACAAGAAATAATGGATGGAAATTGATCAAGGAGAGATTCAACCTGGAAATAAGGAGAAATGTTCTGACAGTGAATGGAACAGAAGTTGTCTTTGGAAGTTGTGGGAGCTTCATCACTGGAGGCTTTTTTTTTTTTTTATTTGTCAATTGCTTACAAGGTAATAGGTATAAGTAAAAACATAGTTATGAATACATGGATACATATAAGAAAAATAGAAATAAAAGAAACAATAGGACAGGGACGGTAGGCACGTTGGTGCGCTTATGCACGTCCCCTACAGGCCTCTTAGGAGAGGAGTGAGGTCAATAGTAGACAGTCTAAGGTGAAAGTTTTGGGGTTTGGGGAAGAAACCACAAAGTCAGGTAGAGTGTTCCAGACAGTGACCACTCTGATGCTGAAGTTGTATTTCCTTGAGTTTGTATCTATTGTTTGCTCTTGTATTGTTATGGTTGAAGTTGAAGTATTCATTGACAGGTAGGACATTGCAATGTATGATTTTATATTCTATACTGAGATCGGACCGAAGGCGGCATAGTTCTAGGTTTTCTAGGTCTAGAATTTCAAGTCTGGTGGCATAAGGTATTCTGCAGCGAGTAGAGGAGTGGAGAACTCTTCTTGCGAAATATTTCTGGACTTTCTCAACTGTGTTACTATCAGATAAGTAATGTGGGTTCCAGACTGATGAGCTGTATTCGAGTATTGGTCTAGCAAATGTTTTGTATGCTCTAGTTAGTAGTGTGATATTACCAGAGAAAAGTCTACATAAGATTAGGTTAACAACTCTTAACACCTTTTTGGCTATGCAGTTACTGTGGGTTCTAGCAGTTAGATCATTTGAGATGAGTACTCCAAGATCCTTGACAGAGTTTGGATCATCAACAAGGTCTTGACTATTCAGCCTGTATTTTATTTTCTGATATAATTTTTTCTGCCAATATGTAGCATTTATAGAGACTGGACTACCATTTGTCAGAAATGGTGTAGGGTCTCCTGCTTAGGTGGGGGTTGGATTAAATGACCTATAAGGTTCCTTCCAACTCTGCTAATCTATTTTTTTTTAATGGTACATCTAGCAAGATGGTATTGTGAAATGAGTTGCAACAGTACTGATAGAAAAGAATCAGGAGAATCTGAGCTTGGTTGTTTTCATGCAGACCAGCTAAATAACATCATCAACTGATGATGTTACCTAGTTTGGTAATAAGACATCTGCAAGTCCAGAGAGCACTAAGTTACCCAACATTCAACCCTAATTCTTTTCTATTAGAGAGCTTCAAGAAACCCACAGTAGCTTCAGTAAATAACCCAATCCAGTATAACTTTCTCCTTTAGATTAGTTTGGACATTCCACCCCTGTTTCAGTTTTCATACCTGCTCGCATCTCTCCTTTCTCCTATGTTTGACTGGGGGCTGCAGCTGCCTGCATGATCTTGCATGAATGTAGTGTTGTGACCATTCATCAGAGCCAGAAGCCATGTTAGATTTGTGATGGTTCTTTCCAACTGCAAAAAGTCACTTGATGTTTTCAAAAAGCAAATGTGAATGGAGACCTTCCCAGTTTTCCCCGAGACCTGAAATTTGCACACAAAGATTTCCTGGCTGAATTATAGAAGTTAGAATATTCTCTGATGCATGAGAATATTTGTAGCTTAGGGATGCTGAACTGTGGGGTTCTTGGTGCTGTCTGAGCTTGGTGGTTTTCTGGCAGATATTTCCTTACCTAACTAGCTAACATCATCAGTGCTAGAAGGGAGTGAGGTTTAAAAGAGGTATTTAGTAAGCATTTGGCACTGAGAATGTTACCCAGTTGGGTAATGAAATATTTGCAAGAAAACCACCAAGCTCAGAGAGCACCAAGGACCTCAAAGTTGGAAACTGCCTGACCAATTTTAAAAGGAAAAAAAGATGAAACCCAAAATATAAAGTTAAGGCAGGCCATGGTGATGCAGTGGTTAGAGTGCAGTACTGCAGGCTACTTCTGCTGACTGCCGGTTGTCTGCAATTTGGCAGATCGAATCTCAACAGGCTCAAGATTGACTCAGCCTTCCATCCTTCCGAGGTGGGTAAAATGAGGACCCAAATTGTTGGGGGCAAGAGGCTGACTCTGCAAGATCACTTATATAGGGCTGTACAGCACTGTAAAATGGTATATATAAGTCTAAATGCTATTGCTATTGCTAAGACTTAACAGATTTTAACAGATTAACAGAGGGGACTTTGTATGTAGGTCATCTAGTCCAACCCCCCACCCAAACAGAAGACACTATGCCATTTCTGACAGATGGCAGTCCAGTCTCTTCTTGAAAACATCCAGTGATGAAGCTCCCACAACTTCTGAAGGCAACTTTTGTTCTATTGGTTGATTGTTCTCACTGTCAGAAAATTTCTCCTTATGAATCTCTCCTTGTTCAGTTTCCATCCATTATTCCTAGTCTGGCCTTCAGGTGCTTTGGAAAATAGCTTGACCCCTTCTTCTGTCTGCGGCAGCCCCTCAAATATTGGAAGACTGCTATCATGTTTCTCCTGGTCCTTCTCTTCACTAGACTAGACATGCCCAGTTCCTGCAATCGTTGAGCATATATTTTATCCTCAAGTCCTCTAATCCTCTTTGTTGCTCTTCTAAGCACTCTTTCTAGAGTCTCAACATCTTTTTTATAGTATGGTGATCAAAACTGAATGCAGTACTCTAGGTGTGGTCTTACTAAGGCTTTATAGAGTGCTATTATTACCTCACTTGATCTTGATTGTATTCCTCTGTTAATGCAGTTTAGGATTGCATTACTTAGTTTGAGCCCATTCTGAAAAGTGATGGGCAGATGAAAATGAAAACGAATGTGAAATGTTTGAAGATGCAACCATTCAATATGGACAAAGAAAGAAGCCATCATGAAGCCAAAAAGCAACTTCCTTCTTCATCATTTTAGATGGTTGCAATAGAATCTTTAACAATTCTGGACCCCGAATTAGCATTCAAGGCAGATTGGAATCTTGTGGGTTCCTGGATTGATGAAGTATGATTCTCAACAGAAGGTACATAACTCACTGAGAGACCGAAGTTTCAATATCACTGAAAAAAGTGACTTACGACTGTTTTTCACACTTACAACCATTATAGCACTCCCATGATCATGTGATCAAAATTTGGCAGTCATAAATATCCTGGGGTCATGTGTTCCCTTTTGCAATCTTCTGATAAGCAAAGTCAATGGGAAAAACATGTTCACTTAACGACGGGTCATTAATTTAACATATACTTCAAGGATTCATTTAACAACTGTGGCAAGAAAGGTCGTAAAATAGGGCAAAATTCACTTAACAGATGTCTCCCTTAGCCACAGAAATTTGCAGCTCAATTGTGGGTTGTAAGTTGAGGACAGTTGGGGGAATATCTATAAAGACCTGCCTTAGCATTTCTGAATTCCAGAGAATTTACTATTAATCTAAGCCATAGGCATAGCATAGCTTATTCCATCTGTCAGTTTCATATTGATTTTTTTTCCTTGTGCAATATTATTGAGCCTTCCTCCCAAGCTTCAGGGGCAAGGCAAATTCTCATTATTTGGAGATTAATATGTAGTGAGGTATTTGGGCAGCTAATCCTTTTTAAGAAAGAACAGAAGTTAGGCAAAGTGATGTATTTTTCTTCGGCACGGAGAAGTTGATGGCCATACATTTCTTTTCCCATTAAGAAGAAATCTCTTAATTAGCATCTAAAGTTCCTTTTGCATCGGTTCTATTTGCGGTTGTCAAAACGGTGAAATAATTCATCTAATCAAAAATGCAAGTGGTTTTTCTTTTTAAGTTTCCATGCATGGAATGCAACTGTCTTTAATTTCTAAAGCAAGTGAAAAACTGGTGTGTCATTGTTAAAGGGGAGGAAAAAAAAAAAAGCTAACCTGATTACCAAATAAGGATTAGTTCTTACTGGAGCTTTTTCATTAGTAACATTAATTTATTTTCCTTCGCTCATGCTGGCAAAAATAAATCAGTTTCACTTCATTTGTATACTACCAGAAATTATTGCAGCTGGGCCCCTGAAGGGAACCAGAGGTGATATTCATCCAGTTCAGACCGGTTCTGCCGTACTGGTAGTGGAAAGTTTGAGTAGTTCATAGAACCGGCAAATACCACCTCTGGCTGGTCCTGCCCATCTGTTCCCGCCCTTTTCTGTGCTATATTCCCTTGTTTTTTAGCTTAGCTGATTCACGTGACACAACGGATTGCCATGCTCAGCTGAGGTAAAAAAACAACTCACCTTATTAGCGCTGACACCGATGGCGGTCTTTGAGTGCTATGAAAGCGCTCTCTCATAGAACCGGTAGGAAAAAAAAAAAGTGGAATCCCACCATTGAAAGGAACATATTTTGGCCTGTCACCCCTATTGCTTTCACATTTACAGCCAGGAACCACTAATTCTTTCCGGCGTCCCTAATTCTCATTTATATGAAATCCAGATAGAAGTGGAAGTAATGCATTAGCTGGATTGAAGAAAATATTAAGTCAATTATACTCCTGCAAGATTTATAAGAGCTAAAGCGGATATAAATTTGACGTGTCAAAAGAAATTTCACATGCATTAATCGTTCAGTAAAATCTATCATATGTATTTAATTATGGACCGAGTTCTGAAGGGTCCCATTTCAATCAGCGGGGGTGGGGGGTGGGGAAGCATTTTCCTAAGTGTGTTGACACGCTGGTGAATTATGCATATAAAAGACTCCATGCTTTCCAAATCTGAAATGTCTCAAAACAGTTTATAGGTGTATGCATAGAATTATCTGTGAGAATACAGGTAGTCCTTGACTTATGACCACAATGGAGCCCAAACTATCTGTTGTTAAGCGAGACACTTGTTTAGTGAGTTTTAACCCCATTTTATAATTTTTCTGGCCATCATTGTGAAGTGGATCACTGCAGATGATAAGTTAGTAACTGTTTTGACCAAGGCTTCCTGAGACCCCAACAAACACATGTTAAATCCAAAACCCTTTTATTTTAGTTCAATGGCTGTGAATTATCATCATTCACAGCCCGCAATGAGTCTCAACCAGTTATAAAAAGTCCCATGGAAGTCTGCCAAAGTTCTTCGGGAGAAGTCTGATAAGAATGCACCTTTATCTTTCTTGAAGTGCTGTCAATGACTAAAGTACCAATTAGTCTTTGAAAATAAAATGGAGCACAAATTCACCACAGACCTTTCGGGTTCCAAACCGACCAGAGAGAACAACGTTGCTTCCTGCAAAGGTTCCTGTCCCTTTGCATTTCCTTTATATCTTATGCGAGGGCTAATCACCTCCAAGCCTTACTCCTGACTGGCCCCCTTTTTCTTAGTTGCTCTTGCCTTCTGGCAGCTCTGTGTACATGTACACTGGGAACAGGCTCCCCTTGTTCCTCGGCCTTGCTGCTGCCAGACTTTGGAGGCTCTGGAGTCAGCACATAACTCCTGGATAGCCCTGTCCCCATCTCTGTGTCAGATGCAGATCCCTTGTCCAAGCCCTCCCCAGCCTCCGGGCTGGCCCATGTACTTCCCCACTGTCCAACTCTGCTGCCATCTCCACAGGTTGCTGGTGGACCACAATAATAACCCAGTTGTGAAGTGAATCTGGCTTCTCCATTGACCTTGCTCATCAAAAGGTCGCAAAAGGGGATCGTGTGACCCTGGGACAATACAACTGTCATAAATATGAGCTGCTTGCCAAGCATCTGGATTTCAATCACGTGATCATGGGGATGCGGCAAAAGCTGTAACTGTGAAAAACTGTCATAAGCAGTGGTGGGATGCTGCCAGTGTAACAACCGGTTCGGTGATCACGTGCTTTGCGTGCACATGAACAACTTTCCCCAAAAAACCTTACCTACCATGTAAAATAGAGATTTTTTCCCCTTTTTGGGGAAAAAAACCCCAACAAGCCCAGAACATGGGCCACAATTTAAATTTAACGAGGAGTATCAGAAAGTAAAACAAAAAACAAAAATGGTTTTTAATCAGTTGCTCTGGTGCTCTCAAAAACTGTTCATATAGGCTTATGAAATCAATTTTTTCTTTCTTGTAGGCCGAGGGGAAGAAAGAAAGGTGATAATTCTATTTTCCATTCTACAGTCTGGAAGGCTAACACAGCAAACAAATCATGCTTTCTCAAGGGACCTTAGATTATAGTATGATCCTAGGATGGGTGTTAGCTTTATAAAATTCTGCTTTATTTCCTTGAGGGCAACCTTTGGAAAGGGACAGGAAAGTTGTTAAAGAACTGTTGTGCCAATATTCCAGATACTTGGGTATGAATTTAAATAGTACTATTCTACCTCAGGATTGTATGCGTTTGTAAGGATGGTTGAGGAAAGAATGTTTCAGGATTGAAGAGAAAATGGGGAACTATCTGAGGTGATCTCTTCATAAGCAATTATCAAATAAGATATATGAGTTATTCAGTAAAATATTAATATTTAATACCAGTTTACTGAGCTATTCGGTAAATATTAATCTAAGAAATGTGTAAAATATGTCATGCTGGGAGAAAGTTCTGTGGAATTTGATTCTGGTGGAGTTCAGATGGAAGTGTCAAAAATAAGAATTGTACACATCTGAATGGGGATATAAATTAGTGAATGATCATGTGAGTATGTTGTTTTGTAATCATTTGTCTTGTTTAACTAGAATTACACCTGTAATTTAGTAAAAACAACAACAAATCCTTTGCCTCATAGAATGATTTAGAGATTCCAAGAAAGAATTATCAATTGATTTCAATTTGACAGTGTGAAGTCCTGTGAGCTTGATTGTTTTCTTGCAGACATCTCATCACCTAACTAGGTAATGTTATCAGTGCTAGTTGAGTTGTTCTTCAAAAGGAGAACCCTTTGTGTTTCTTTTTTAAAAAAATGCTTGAGATATCTATTCTACTCGGAGAAGCCCAAACAAAATTAAAACAACCATGTGTAATCCAAAATCATATTTTTAAAAATAAAGAAATATCAATTTAAATATATATATATTTTAAAAATCCTTCAAAATGTGAGCGATACCTATTGTACATTTCCCTCTTTATTTCGATTTCTTATGTGGAAAGTATATGTGAGTAAAATCTCATCTCCTTTTCACAGTCTCATAGTTTAGTGATAAAATACATATTTTGAAAATTAGGATCCTGTGCTTCTCTGAATAAATGCATCCAATATGAATACCAACAATGTCTGTCTATCTGTCTGTCTATTTGTCTGTCTGTCTGTCTTTCTCTCCCTCTCTCTCTCTCTCTCTTTCCTCCCTTTTCTCTTTCTTTCTTTCTTTCTTTCTTTCTTTCTTTCTTTCTTTCTTTCTTTCTTTCTTATAGTCACCTAGCCCATTTGAAACATGACCTGTAACTAAAAAAAATAAAAAAGAATAATTGTAACATTTAACAGATGACAGATAATTAGAATTGGAAGGGACCTTGTAGGTCATCTAGTCCAACCCCACACACAAGAGGGAGACCCTACACCATTTTTGACAAATGGCAGTCCAATCTCTTCTTGAAAGTCTCAAGTGATGGCGCTCCCACAACTTCTGAGAGCAAGCTGTTCCATTGGTTGATTGTTCTCACTGTCAGAAAGTTTCTCCTCATTTCCACGTTGAATCTCTCCTAGTTCAGTTTCCATCCATTATTCCTTGTATGGTCTACAGGCACTTTAGAAAATAGCTTGACCCCTTCCTCCTCTCTGTGGCACCCCCTGAAACATTGGAAGACTGCTATCATGTCTCCCCGGTCCTTCTCTTCACTAGACTAGCCAAGCCCAATTCCTGCAACTGTTCTTCATATGTTGTATTTCCTTTAGATACTCAGAATTTACTTTGGATGTATTTTTTTTTAATGTCTGTGCTTTGGCCAGCAAAATTCCAGCAGTGCCTGCATTTAAAATAGCACAAAAGGCAACTTCAGATCTCCTTACATGGTAGTGGAAACGCTTCAAATTCTCTTGAATTTCAAATAAACTAAACTGTCCAACGGATGTCATCATCCTCTGTTTTCTCACTTGGGCTTTGAAGTGTTGAAAGTGTCACGTTACAGCAGTTCTTGAACTTTTCACTTAATGTACCGTGACAAACATTGGTTGGTTCCCTTTTTTAAAACATGTTTATTGGGTGGGATGGCAATGCTTGTGTTTCTCAACTCATTATTTTTAAGAATATAGTTTTTTCGCTTACTGGGATATCTCCAAAATGATAAAAGGCAGCCAGCATTCATAATGTAGTGTAAAAATATACTGATGCATAAAACATGCTAATGTATATACATGCATGCATGGGGATAAGGCACCCGTACATATGCCTACACACTCTTCTCAGGATCTAAAATGGAAAACAGAACCTTTCTAATTTAATACATCATTATGTCTGCCTCACATGCAACATTTCTGTGTCATCTGTAAAGATGAGCACATATGCTTAATTCTTCGTGAATTAACATTCACAAAGAGCCCTACCAGTCAAAAGATTGACAGTCAGAATCAAGGTGTATAATTTTATTCAAGAACCAACAATATAAATAATAGGCAAGAAGCAGAAATCCAAAGTTGATTTCTCAAGCACAGGATGGCTAATACTGATTACGGGGTAGATCTCGACCACAATGGAGCCCCAAATTTCTCTTGCTGAGTGAGACTTTTGTTCGGTGAGTTTGACCCCATTTTACGAGCTTTCTTGACCCAGTTATTAAGTGAATCACTGAAGCTGTTAAGTTAGCAGCCCGGTTGTTAAGTGAATCTGGCTTCTCCATTGACTTTGCTTGTCAGAAGGTTGCAAAAGGAGATGATGTGATCCTGGGACATTGCAACCCATCAAAAATAGGAGTCGGGTGCTAAGAATCTGAATTTGGATCACAGGATCATAGGAATGCTACAGTGGTCATAAGCATAAAAAACAGTCATAACTCCCTTTTTTCCTGTGTCATTGTATCTTCAAATGGTCACTAAACAAACTGTTGCAAGTCGAGGAGTACCTGTACTGTATGCAGATCACTAAAAGGCTGTTCCTGTTAATGGCCTGTCTTAACAGGGAATGAATTCAGCTAATAAAAGATTGTCAAACTCGCTTTCATTGAGGGTTTCATCAGGGTTTGTATTTGACTTCAGGAGGTGAGGGTTGTGGCCAGGGAGTATGTTCAGCTCGACATCACTTGTGTCAGGTGCGCCTGTGCTCTGCCAGCGAAAACAGGCTCCTGAGCTCCGTTTTCGGCTCAATGGCCTCCTGCAATTTTCTGCCAGTGAAAATGGGCTCCCGTGCTCTGTTTTTGACTCAATGGCCTCCTGAAATTTTCTGCCAGTGAAAATGGTCTCCTGAGCTCTGTTTTTGGCTCAATGGCCTCCTGAAATTTTCTGCCAGTGAAAATGGGCTCCTGAGCTCTGTTTTTGGCTCAATGGCCTCCTGCAATTTTCTGCCAATGAAAATAAGCTCCCAAGCTCCGTTTTCACTGGCAGAGGTACCACAAGCCAGTCCTTTGCTGTTTCCAGGGCCACATCTAAGTACCCCAAGGGCCGGATCCAGCCCCCGGGCCTTGAGTTTGACACCCCTGAGATAATAGGTTCCTGATGACTCTTTGCTCCAAGCTGATAGAAGATGGCAATACTTAAGCCAATTCCCAGAAGCTAAGTAATACCAGGGTGGTCTGTACTCAACTTATGACCATTGCAATCTTCCTGCAGTTATATAATTGCAATTGTGGCTCTTGGCAATGGGCTCCTGTTTAGGACCAATCATGTTGTCCAGTCAGTCAGTGGTGGTATTCAATTTTTTTACTACTGGTTCTGTGGGTGTCACTTGGTGGGTGTGCTGTGGCTTGGAGGGTGTGGTGTGGCTTGGTGGGTATGTCGGGGAAACGATACTGAAAAATCCCCATTCCCTTTCCACCCCACTAACCTGCTTTCCAGCTCTGATCTCCTGTGCATGGCAACAAAAGAAGACTCAGCCAATCAGCTGGGACTCAGGAGGCAGAGAATAGATGGGCCGGGGCCAGTCAGAGGTGGGATTTGCTGGTTCTCCAAACTACTCCAAATTTCCATTTTCTGGAACCTGTCAGTACTGCCTGAACACCACCTGTGTGTCCAGTAGTGTCTTTTGGGAAAGCCAGGTTTAATTAATAATGACTTTAAGATTCATTTTAGAACCACTGTAAAAATGGCCATAAAATTGGATCCAGTAATGCGGTGACTCAACTTACGACCTTAATGACTTTACAGTGGAAATTCTGGTCCCAATAAGTCAAGGACTTATCTTTATTAAATATAGAATACAGTGAAGGAACTCATCAGACTTATTATTATTATTATTGGATTTTCAAATGATTTCTACAGGAAGAATTTGAGGAGATATGTCCGATGGCAGAAGTGCATCCAGTAATATCTGGGTGATCATACAACATTTCCTGACCAGTTCATGAACTAAGAAAGCTTCTAGGAGGACACTTCCATGTGCTTCAAGCACAGGAAAATGCAAGATATTGGAACTTCTCTAGTGCTAATCTAACTCAGATTGCACTAAGCAAGAATACACTGTGCTCAAATTCTCTTTAGGCGAAAATGAAAATTAAATATAATTTGCATGCAAAGAGTACATATCAAAAGACAACATAGCAAATTTTTAGAATACCCCAGAATTGGGAATTCATATTCCTCGTTAGCACAACAACAACAAAAGGGGGAGTGGTTTTATATTTTAAAGAAACAATAAATGCTTAACAAATTTCATGCAGATGAAGATGGGAAAATATTGATGGTGGAATATAAATATGGTAGAATATAAATATAAATATTGATGGTGATATATAAATTATGAATAGGTGCTCTTGATAGTAATATATGCACCAAACAATAAACAAGTATTTTATGGGAAGCTTTATGAGAAAATTGCAGAACTGGACTATGGAAACATTCATGTAATAGGAGATTTTAATGCAATTACAGATGTAAAACTTGACTATAGACGTAGTAAACTAAGCAAAAATTGTAAGGAAAATTCTTCCAAAGATTTAAAAAAAAAAATGGTGGAAGAAATCTGCATTGAAGATGTATGGAGAGAAAGAAACCTTAAGAAAAAATGAGCATACATATTAGTCAAATTCTCCTTAGGCAACTGCAGAAGAATCCCTGGATAGTGCAAAGTAACACAGAAAGAAAAGCAACTGATATAAGCCACTCTAAAAATCATACTGGCTAAAATAAAGTCAAGTCAGAATCTCATTAGTAGAGAGTGAAGGCCAAGTAGAAGTAGAGAGATGCAAACAGCTCTTTTGAGAAGTGGAAAGAAAATCTTGGAGATGCTGCACCTCCTTCTTCTATTAGATACTTACAAGATAATAGGTATAAGTATATGCATAGTTATGAATACATGAAATGTTCTTGAGTCTTTCTGCTTTCTAACATTTTAGAATTAGAAGAGCTGGAAGAGATCTTGGGGGGTCTTCTAGTGCACCCCCCTGCCAAATTATACCCAATTTAGAACCTTTCAATAATGTTTGCTGGGAAAGGTTGGCTTTGAGGATTATGAAAGGCAAAAAGACACTTTCAATCATCAGAATTATGGCTGCAGCTTCACAGAGGGAAGTGTGACAATTAATACATGACCTGTTCATAAGGTGCTAGATACCTCTGAGTATTTTAGCTTCATTGATTTGGCCTTTTCCCAACACCCTTTCCAAGAAAATGAGTAATCTCGGTGAAGTCTTAGTGTAATTAATTTGTCTAAGTGTTGGAAACGTATTGGTGGAAAAAGAAGTTGAGCGACGCAGCTGAATCTTAGATAAGTAGGCCGGTTACCATAATATGTGAAATAATAGTTGAATGAATCAAAGGAAAAAAAGAAAAGGCAGGCAGGCAGGGAGGGAGAGAGAGAGAGAACAGAGAATGAAGGAAAAAGGGAAGGGAGGGGAAGGTGATAGGTGAGAGGGAAGGGAGGGAGGAGAGGGAGGGATAGGAAGGGAAGGGAAGGGAAGGGAAGAAGAGAAGAAAGGAAAGAGAAGGAGGGAGGGATAGAAAGGGAAGGGGAGAAGAGAAGGAAGGAAGGAAGGAAGGAAGGAAGGAAGGAAGGAAGGAAGGAAGGAAGGAAAGAGATTCAACACACTTTTGGCATTAAATCACAACATTTGAATCTTCTTGTAAGCCACTGTACTTTATCTACATTTAAATGATACTTTAACCATGAATTTCATATATATTTATTTTAGCAGATTTCTAGGCTGTCCAATTGCAAATTTCATTACGCAGTTCAGAAGGTCCAAAATATATCCCCTCACCTTCCCTTCTCTTCCTTTCCCTTCTCTTCCCTTCCCCCTTCCCCCTTGTTCCTTTTTCCCTTTTCCTTCCTCTCCCTTTCCTTTTTTCCTTCCCTTTGCTCCCCCTCCTCCCCCTCCCTCCCTCTCTTTCCCTCTTTCTTCACTTTCCCCTTCTCCTTTCAGGCCTGTGTGACAGAGGCAATACAAGTGATTGACAGTGCTTGTTTTTTTCACGAAGAACAGCATCTTGAGAAAAATATGCAGAGGCTTCATCTTTGTAATTACGGAAAGTAGGAAAGCCGAAATGCATCTCGAAACAAGTGTCGAGCCCAGATGATCAAGCTGACAGTTTCATAATCAGTTGTCATCTTGAATTTATGTTAAAAGTCATTATTTAAAGGATTTGAATATTTTGATCAGAGTTGGGGATGCTGGATGTTACATGATTAAACTGGACTGAACAAGGTGATAGTAAACTAAACTGCATCCATTAAGGAGAAGTGGAGATTAAATGAATTCTGAAATTACCAGACAAGGAAAGAAAAGTGGGAAAGGAAATAATAATAATAATAATAATAATAATAATAATAATAATAATAATAATAATAATAATAATTATAACAACAACAACAACAACAACAACAATAATGATAATGATAATAATAATAATAATGCAGCCAGAGGACTCTAAAATAAAATCTATATATTTAGACCTATATCATAAGATTTAGACCTACACTATAATATTCACAACAGAAAATTTTGCCTGGGAAGAATTGTCAGATTAAATAAATTTAAGATTTAAAATACCATGATTTGTGCTTGTTACTCCCTCAAGTTTTTGCCTAGTTTTTTTGCAACTGAAAATATGCTTGCTGTGTGCATCTAATTGATCTGACAGGAGATTGTTACTTCCCTAACTTAATCATTTTATCACAATTTATCTGAAAACACATTCCTTTTCCTTTAAAACCGAAGCTGCAGCTTGATTCAAAATTTAATAAGATTATCATTAACTGTAGACTTTAATTTGAAGTCAGTTATTTAGAGTAATAATTCTAAAGAAATGTGTCAGCCAGAAATAGATATGAGGCTGAAGAAGAACCAAATGAACATTGCTAAATATTGCTGTTTGGATTGATTTCTGTTTTTATATCAAGGATATATTTTAGAATCCAGACTGAGGAATGGTGATGTTACCTAGTTACCTGGTTTGGCAATGAAATATCTGCAAGAAAACCACCAAGCTCAGAGAGCACCAAGGACCCAACAGTTCAAATATTGAGCTACAAATATTATTTTCTATCAATAGATTGATGAATTTTCAGCTCTAAATATTTTTTAAGAGCATTTCTGATAAAACAGGGAAATCCTTTTGAATTAAACTGAGCAAAACATTGCAAAGAGAAGCATTTTTAGGTAACTATTGCTACCTGAAAGAATTTCTGGGTTTTTATCTACTCATAACTCTGGAGGATATTTCTATTTCCAATTCTATTCTATTTCTAGATATTTCTACCTTCTTTGGTAGTACTTCAATGAGCTCAGTATATTCCATTTTGACAACAACAAAAGAAAGGTAGCAATTATATTATTTGGGATAATAATCAGCTTTGCTCTTGGTGAAAGGTGTTTGAAGCCCAACATAAATCACTTTTCAGTTGTCTTGATGTTTCTGATTGAAAACTGACTGTAGTTGCTTTTTTATTTCTTTTAAGAAATGGCCCTTTGCTTAATTTCTGTTGCATTTTATGGTGTTTCTCTTTCTTAAGTACAAGCTTAGTACAGGAAAGAAGGAATACGTCTAATGCATAACTTCCCTCTTTGGGGGGCTAAAATATTTTTATGAACCTTCTGTTCTTTTTCCCTGTGTGAAATGATAATAAACACAGTGTAAAAATCTGATGTGATATTTCTTCCCAAAATAGCGTACCTGATAAAGATTTGGAATATTTTTACAGTCGTCTTAAACGCTGCTGCTGCCACGAACTTTGAGAAGTTTTGGTGTCCATGGTAAAATATGTAAATTACTGAAACTGAAGAAGTCAGAAGAAAAAAAATGAGTGTGATTTTCCATTCTCGCCTCCCAGTGTCCTGGGGGACAGTTATGGGATCAAAGTCAAACTGGTATTAAGATTCTGTGCTGTTTGGTGAACCGGTGAATCCTACCACTGTCTGGCCCTACCCCCACTCAGTTTTGGCCTGTTTTTTGAGCCATTTTGACCCAAAAATGGCCTGGAAACAGCTGAAATGGTGTGTTTTTTGGCAAATTTTTCAGGAAATTTTCCAGGAAATTTTCAGGCCATTTTTGGCCCCAAAACAGCCTAAAATGCCCCCCAAACATCCTGAAAACAGCCTGAAAATAGCCCCCAAACAATCTGAAAATAGCCCAAAAGCAGCCTAAAAACAGCCCCAATTTGGCCTATTTTTGGCTATTTTTTCAGGCCATTTTTACCTGAAAATGGCCTGCAAAACAGCTTGAAAACGGCCTGAAAATGGTCCAAAAATGGCCTGAAAACAGTTCAAAGTGGTCTGGTTTTTTGGCCATTTTCAGGCCATTTTCAGCCAGTTTTCAGGCCATTTTTCTGCTCAAAAGACAGTCTGAAAATGGCAAAAAAAAAAAGCTAAAAAATGTCCAAAAACAGCCCCAAAAAACGAGTGGGAACAGGACCAGCCAGTGGTGGAATTAGCCCCAACCAGCTGAATCCTACTTCTTTGAGGTGATTGGCCGGGAGGCAGGGCTGGGTGTGATGAGTGACATCACCCACCCAGTCACATGACCAACCTGCCATGCCCACCCAGGCAGAGAACCGATTGTTAAAAAAATTTCAGCCCACCATTGGTCAAAGACTACCCATAATTCGTAGCAATGCCTCAAGGCAAATAGCTCAATCGCTTTAAAAAGTATTTAATTGACACTTTTCTCTTTTTAATTTTTTTTCCTATTTTCTCTTTCATCCTCGTTATCTTAACACCCACCTCTTTCTTTTCAGAATCTTTTAAATCGTTCAGTTAAAATAACATATTTTTTATTATAGTACAATAAATGATCCTTTTAATTGGGATGAATTCTGCCAGGGATTCTCTTGGGAAACAAGATTTTCAATTTCAATCTCAATCCGCCAGTCTGATATCCATCAGTTTCCAAACTGAAGACATTAGTTGACTGATGTGGAGATATTCTTGTAAGTTTTAGAAAAGAAGAAATTGCACCTGATAGATCACCTGGCATTTCAGTTAAAAATCCTGGGAAAACAAGTGTTTTCCTTCACTTGACCAATGCTAATGAAGTCCAAATTAACAAGATTTCTTTCTAAGCCAACAATTCAATGCATCCTGTCAAAGTTGTGCCTTAGGTACATTAAACTTTATCCAAGAAGAGCGATTTGCTTAAGCTTGTGCAAATGACAGAAGTTACAATTTGGTGCGGCATTAAATATGCTTAAAACCATTGATTTGCAATTCAGAATGCTTAAACTCCTTGAGAATTCTGGCCAAAATGCCTTCTGCTAAATGAAATAAACTAATTGTTCAGATCTTTGCTAAGAGAACTGGAAAAGTATGTAGGTTTCCAGGAATGTTGACCACAATTTAAAAAGTGTAGGTCAAGAAATTTCTCTTTTCGAACATAATAATTGTGAATCCTATGGAAAACTTTATGATATGCACAGTAGAACAAACACTTGAGTTACATCTTCACAAGGGAAACATCTCAGATGTTCACAGGAGACCTTGATGCCTTCTGAGTTTGGTTGTTTCATTGCAGATAAGGTCCATCTCCATTTGGTCCATTTGGTCCATCTTGTGAGACCAAGAAGGGCCTTCAATGTAAGTAGTTTTCTATGGGACATCATCCCCTCAAAGATAAAATTGCCACCCCTTAACACTCTTGGAGACTCCAGAGTTGGATGGAACCAGTGGTGGGATTCAATTTTTTTTTTACTACCGGTTCTGTGGGTATGGCTTGGTGGGTGTGGCAGGGGAAGGATACTGTAAAAGTCAGAGGTGGCATTTGCCAATTCCCCAAACTACTCAGAATTTCTGCTATCGGTTCTCCAGAACTGGTCAGAACCTACTGAATCCCACCTATGGATGGAACCCATCAAATATCTCATTTGCTTGTTGTCACAAAGAGGGTGGGGGTTATTGTTTTTTTTATTGTTTCTATGTAAGTTGTTATCATTGTAAGCCACCAGGAATCACTGAGAGTTAGTTGGACAGCCATGTACTTTTTCTTAAATAAGTAGATATGTAATTTCGTTAGAGGTGGGGAATTATTAATTAGCCTTTATTTGTTGCAAGGAAGCACAGGCTAATTAATTGGAAACTATTTTTTTTAATATTCCTTTTTTCTATCTTCTTTTGTTTTTTCAACTTTGTATTTCTTTTTTTCCTATTATTTCATTTTCTTTTCATTTTCCTATTATTTCATTTTCTTTTTCGGCTTTCAGTTTACATTATCTTTTAGTACTGCAAAACTCTTTAATGATACATATTTGAAAAAAGGGATGAACATTACTGAAACCTGATCAAAGTGTTTAGAAATGTTGAGCTATGAAAGCCAACCTTAGACAAGATCTGTCCAACTGACTTGTAATCTGATCCATGCTGTGCAAACTAAGCTTGTGTGATGCTTTGGTAAGACCACACTTGGAATATGGCCTCCAATTTTGGCCATCCATGATGTTAAAAAGATGTTGAGGCTTTAAAAACAGTACAGAGAAGAGCAACAAAGGTGATTAGGGGACTGGAGGCTAAAACATATAAAGAATGGTTGCTGGAATCGGGTATGTGTGGTTTAATGAAAAGAAGGGCGAGTGGTGAAATGATAGCAGTCTTCCAATATCTCAAGGGTTGCCACAAAGAAGAGGGAGTCAACTTCCAAAGCACCTGAAGGCAGGACAAGAAGCTATGGATGGAAACTAATCAAGAAGAGAAGCAACCTAGAACTAAGCAGAAATTTCCTGACAGTTAGAACAATTAATCAGTGGAACAACTTGCCTCCAGAAATTGTGAATGCTCCAACACTGGAAGTTTTTAAGAAGATATTGCACAACCATTTGTCTGAAATGGTATAGTGCAGTGATGGTGAACCTTTTTGGCACCGTGTGCCCAAACTGCAACCCCAAACTCATTTATTGTGAAGTGCCAATAGGCAGGGTGGGATACAACTGGTGGTATGGTGAGCATGCGTTTTGCACGTGGCCATGAATGTGGCCACACCTAAACGTGCGCTGAGCACGTGCATAGCATTTGCAAGAAATCATCAGCTGTGCTGCCTAGACAGCTGACAAGCACTGCGCATGGGTGCACAGCATTTGAAAATCCTTTTCTTTCCTGCTTTTTCGACCTCAGCTGTGCTGTGCAAAGCAGCTAAGGTTGTAAAAGCAGGAAAGAAAAAACAGCCAAGAGCCCAGGCGGGCGGTTGGGCCAAAACAGAAGCCAAGAAGATCAGCAGACAGAATTGGTTCTCTCTCTGCTGATGATCCCAGCTACCACCTCGGCAGAACGCCCCCCCTGACTACAAGGCAATATAACTGGAATAATGTTTTAGTTTAGAAACTAAACATGTGTGATTCATGTGTGTGATTCAACTTCTTTTCTCTGAAGAAAACCCCCACAATAACAGCACTTTCAATGATACAAATAACTTTTTATTGAAGTTAAAAGTTTGCGTTTGGCATGCTTTTGATTAATGTGACTTTTGCTCTTGTATGCATGCTGATAATTTTTTCTATCCTTGGTTCATATTTTGTAAGTTTGAGAGCAACACATGCTGCACTCATTTTGGGGTATTCAAGACTGTCTTGGAGTCTACAAAAACGGAAAATTCCGGAATTAAAGCTCCATTTTTTTTAGCTAAAACTTAATTCACACCCGTTAGTTTTACTTTAAACAAATAGCTTTGAGTAGTGTGAACGATTGACAGTGTGAGCCTCCAAAGGTCTGAAAAATATACCACTGATTTTTCTTTGGCATTTAAACTAGATATCCAATGTAAAAAAAATGCATCAAGGAGGCACTGGAAAGCCAATTCATACTGAACTGTATTTGGTTTTGTGTTGTTATTTGAATCAAATGAAAAAAAAAAGCAATCCAGTATTTGTACCTAGTGTGGGGAAAGAAATGAAATCTACTTAAGTGTTGTGTTTCCTACCTGACCAAGGGTTGGACTAGATAGAAGATCTCCCTTCCAACTCTGTTCTTCTGTTATTCAGTTTTTCTAATGTCGGCTTGATTCCTTAACAACAATTCTTGCCCTAGTCTATTCAATATTTTTATCCCTTGTTTTTCTTTCAGATGGGCATTCAACAATCAGTCCAAAGATAACCAGGGATTTAAAAAAAATAATAATACATAAATCTGATCTGAAATCAGGGACTTTTTTTTTTAATAACAAAGGAGATTATGAATATTTATTAAGGTGCTTGAGGGACTAGATCTCCGAGGAGGGGAAAGCTCTGTAGAAAAAGCAGAGAATAATTATTCTCTGGGATTGCATGAAGCATGTTTTTATCTGTTGTGTTTTGAACAGATGGGTGGTGTAAAATAGAAACCGATAGACTTTTTAATTTGCTGGAATCTAACTGATATACCTTCTCTCCAATATTTATCTAAAACTTTTAAATCTCCTTCGAAACATATTGTCAGGTTTGAAGTGAGATACTATGGTTTAATAATCTCTTTGCATCCAGCATTCAATATTTTCCAACAGATGCAATCAGCTTTCGCTTCCAGCAACCGCCAGTAACGGCAGAGAGGCATACTGTAAATACACTGCCGGGTGGTTCTTTTTTTTTTTTTTTAATGTTTTGAAGCTCATAACATTGAACAAATCTTCTATCGTCATATAATGATATTTTTGAGGGTACTTTGGTCAATATTAACTAGAGAGGGATCACAGATGTGTGCTCAGCTCGGTAAATCTCAAATGAAAGGATTATATGATAAAATACTGCAAGAGATCAAAGATGATATTGTAGCAGGCTTTATGGATGATTAAGGAAGGAATGCACAGGGACTCCTTT
>NW_020769320.1:13585745-13607207 GCF_900518735.1 Pseudonaja textilis | reverse complement strand
CAAAGATCCACATATAAATACCCGCGAGAACCTCAGAAAACAAATATTGCACCTCTACGGGGAGGAAACCCACCATCTGACCAGGACTTATGAAAAACTTGAAGTCCAAAGAGCCTCCATTTTATGTGACCTTGCATTCCTATGCAACTGCCGAGATCAAAATTTAATTCCCACAAGCTTCCAATTGAAATTCCACACCAACACAGCAGCCACCAAACGCATCCTTAAAAGAACAGAACTGGCCCTAATTAGAAATGAACTTCACACGAAAAGGTTTCTCCTAGACCAAATCAACAAAGATCTCCTCACACTCCACCTCAGACTCAGCAACAAGATTCACCCTCTACTTTGGGACAAATCCAAACAACTCGCTGTCTGGAGAGCCGAAACACAGACCACCCTCAAGACAGACACACACACCAACAAACTCAGGAAACTACAACAATGCCAGAAACCAACTCCCCCTCCCCCACAGCCACACATGAAACAAACATTGCACAACATCTCAGACAAGATCCTCACTGAAGCTGAAACCAAGGTCCTTTCAAAAGGATTCAACTTTGCTGTCGCTCCCAAACACATCCCCACAGAAACCATCATATGTGGAGTTGAAACCAGCCTGACCAAAACCAACCCTGATGATGCTAACAAAATCAGACTCGAAATCACCAACATCCTCTGCACTAGCAAACCACCCAAAAGCAACTTATCCAAAGAAGAACAAACTGCACTACTTAACCTGAAAGAAGACACCAGCATAATAATCCTACCAGCAGACAAGGGCAACGCGACAGTGGTTATGAACACATCTGACTACCAAACCAAGCTAACCAACCTACTCCAAGACCCCACATACAAACCCCTAAAGACAGACCCCACCACCTACCTAGAAAAAACTACCAAATCCAAAATAAAAGCCTCCCCCATCAGTGAAGAAATCCAGCAACGAATCATACCCAGAGAAAAATCATCCAGATGCCCCAAGCTTTATGGTCTCCCTAAAATACACAAAGAAGGAACCCCACTCAGACCAATAGTCAGCTCCATAGGCTCACCTCTACAAAACCTAGCCAAATTTCTCACCAAACAACTACAACCTTATGCAGAATCCATCAACTCACACGTAAGAAACTCATTCCAGTTCATCGAGATCATAAAGAAACAAAACTTACAACCTAGCGACCTACTAGTAAGCTTCGATGTCATATCCCTCTTCACCCAAGTGCCAATAAAAGAAGCCTTGACAGCCATCCAAAACAAATACAACCCCCCCAAGCACATCCTAGATCTAACCAACCACTGCCTATCCAATACATACTTCACCTACAATGGACAAAAATACAAACAAATAGAAGGAGCACCCATGGGATCACCCCTCTCACCTGTCATCGCAAACCTCTACATGGAACACTTTGAAACACAAGCTCTAGAAAAATACGACCACAAACCCAAACTCTGGCTCAGATACGTAGATGACACCTTCATCATCTGGCCACATGGGAAAGAAAAACTGAACAACTTCCTCACACACCTCAACAGCCTACACCCCAAAATACAATTCACCATGGAAACAGAAGCCAACAACCAACTTCCCTTCCTAGATGTCTTGGTATACAAAAGATCCAATGGCTCCCTAGGACACACCATCTACCAGAAGAAAACACATACAAACCGCTATCTACATGCACTCTCACACCACCACCCAGCACAGATCAATTCCGTAGCCAAGACACTCATCTCCAGAACAAAATGCTTAGCCGATGAACAACACCAAAAAACCGAACTACACACTCTCACCAACGTACTTGCAGCCAATGGATTCCAAAGAAAGAAGATTACCCACCTAATCCAAAAAGAAACCCCAACCAAAATCCAAGACAGAGAACAAGAAAACGGCAAAGCCCTCCTCCCATATATAAAAGGCACTACAGACAAAATTAGCAAGATCCTCCAAAAACACAACATCAAAACAGCATTCTGCACAAACAGAAAAATATCCACCATCCTAAGAAACCCCAAAGACAAAATCGAATTAGAAAACCAAGGAGTATACGAAATCCCCTGCACTGCCTGCCCTACCACATACATTGGACAAACTAACAGAAGAATAAGTGCACGCATTGAAGAACATAAGAACTCAATCAAAAAAGAAGAAACGACCTCTTCCCTGGTCCAACACCTCAAAGCCACAGGACATGAAATTGATTTTAAAAATACCAGAACTATCGCCAAAACCGAACACTTCAACAGCAGAATAATCAGAGAAGCCATAGAGATAGAAAAACGCCCACACAGCATGAACAAACGAGATGACACCTCCCGCCTTCCAGCCATTTGGAAACCCGCCCTCATGAACAGACGAGTACCTAACATGAAGAAGGACACCAGACCCACACCCATGAGAGCCACACAAGATCCCACCACCACACTTCCATGTAGAAAACAGACTCCCACCCACTCAGAAGATGAGACACGACCATGGACCAGAAGCTGCACGGCAGCTGCATCACTATCCACTTCAAACCCCTCCGAGCCATACATGAAGCAAACCGACACCCACTATGAAGATGCAGAAGGACCACGAACTCGAAGCCAAACAGCAAGATCACAACTCACCAGCTTAAATCCCCCAGCAACTAAGACTAACCTGAGCACAACCAAGCCCCCACCTGAACAGAACACGCCTCCAACCAATCAGAACACGTCTAACCCCCCAACCAATCAGAACACAGCCAAACCCCCTACCAATGAGAACACCCCCCCACCCAATCAGAACACAGCCAAGCCCCCACCCAATCAAGTCCCACCCCCACTGGCAGTTAAAAGGAGGAAGCAGCTGCAATCTCACATTACTCTGGGAAGCACAGAGCTGGAGACAGAAGCCTGAAGATGATGAATGAGACTTCATCGAAACGTTGCCTAGATACTTCGAATCTTACGCGGGAGAAAACCCGAACAACCAAAGATCCACATATAAATACCCGCGAGAACCTCAGAAAACAAATATATATATATATATATAATAACAGTATATGTATACTATAATAAAATAGGAGTGTGGGTTTGGAATTTTACCCTCTGAATATACCCTTTCTTTTGAAAAGTATGTATTTAGCCTTCCAATGTAGGTAGAATCTCAAAATCATTAAAAAAAGGGTGGGTGGGGGAAGAAGCCATAAAATATCCATGCTCCCTTCAATGGAAAAATAAGATAATTAGTGAATAAAGTTGTTAAAAACCATAAAGAATACTAGAATACATTTAGAGCCTTTTTTAAAAATTCCTTTGGCATTACACACTCAATTTACTTCACCAGGAAGCTTTCACTACGTTGATCATAGTTGAAATATTTTTTTAAAAATATTTTTTTTGTTATAATGCTAGCTGAAATTTAGTGGCAGTGACTACAAATATTGTATTTCCTCTTTTGAAGTCTATGACAACTTATAAAGAAATACCATCTTTGGTACAACTGCAAGGAAGGAGCCATAGCTCAGTCTGTAATCAAGCAAGATGACAATAGAAGATTGGAGAGTTGAGGCAGCATCTAAAATGGCAGATATGAAGTTAGGGCTCCATCTTTGCTTATTAATACCCCAGAAGTAATAATTTAACTGGGGAAATATAGAACTCTGACACATGCTTTAGATCTAACAAACAGAATGTTGGAAGGAAAAGACTCAATAAACATGAAAAGCATATGAAATTGTTTAGATGTGTGGTTTACTTGAAGCCTAGATACACTATCAGCAATTTTACAGTGTCTCCATATGTATGCATTCCCTGGAGAGAGAAAGAGAGGGAAGGAGAGAGAGAGGGAGGGAGGGAGAGAGAGCGATGTCTGTGAGTTTGAGAGAGATATTATAAATATAGATAGAAGAGAGAGAGAGAGAGGATAGATGATAGATGATAGATAGACAGACAGACAGACAGACAGATAGATAGATAGATAGATAGATGCATAGATGGATAGATATAGATGATAGATAGATAGATAGATAGATAGATAGATAGATAGATAGATAGATAGATAGATAGATAGATAGATAGATAGACAGACAGAAAGACAGACAGAGATTGGTAGATAGATAGATGAAAGAGAGATGATAGATAGATCTATAGATATATAGATAGATAGATAGATAGATAGATAGATAGATAGATAGATAGATAGATAGACAGACAAGTAGACACAGAAAGACTGACAGACAGACAGACAGACAGACACAGTAGACAGACAGACAGATATACAGATGTAGATATATAGACAGGCGGACAGGCGGACAGGCAGACAGATACATGAGATAATAGATATGACTTTAGCTTCAACCCAGCTGCACTTCTCTGTATATGTAATTTGATGGGATTTTTAATAATAGAACCACCAAAATTACTGATTCATTTCATCTCATCTCAGATAATTGGGAGAATATGAGGGTCAACCGTCAATGGCTTCTGCTCATTCCCCATGGCATGAGACACATTTCTTGGAAATCTTCTGTGCTAAAGTGAGATGCTATTTTAAATGCAGCTTTTCTTATTGATGTTCTCCCACTGTCCATTTTGTTAACACTTGACATTATATAAAACCATTGGCAGTGTTTATCCTAATTTGGTTTACAAATTAGGTGATTTGCTTGTTGCCAGCTAGATGTCTTTTGAATTGTTATGAGAATGAAGTGTGGACTTTGCAGAAATATTTAGATTTCTTTTTCAGAGCATTCCTGACACAATTACAGGCAATTTATCTTCCACAGCCTTACATCTTAGCATCAGTGTGACACTTTTAAACCAAGGGACAGACCCTGTAAGGGAAAAGCAATGCCCCCAATTTTTATATAAAGCATAAATAATATTTTCCCATATTGAAAACCCCCACTCAAATTATTATCAATCCATAAAACACAACTAAAATCCTTCATATATTATTTTAGGGAAATAGGTCTTTTTTAAAAAAAAAAATCCATATCTTGATAGTTTCATCACAAATCTACTAGTTTAGTTTAGTTTATTGTCATTGCACCTCGTACAACGAAATCAACACATCTTCAGTGCACATCATGACCATGAAAATAAAGACAAACAGACATCCTTCACATTCTATACATGGAATAGAAAACCCCTGATATTGCATTAATATTGCACTGTATAGTAGAATTCAACACTGCCCTGGGATAGAAGCTTTTTTTCAGCCTAGAGATTTGCTGTTGTAAAATCCATCATTCTGACGCATCACTCCAGGCAAATGACCCTCACACAGCATGACTAGAAGGGTGGGGCTGCTACCAATTCATCCCAGTTTGGGCAAACCCGTAGCTAACTGATAGCTAATTTTATGGCTGGTTCAGTGAATTGGCAAATCCCACCCCACCCCGCCACTCCCGAGAGTCCCCACACAGCCCATTTTGGATCCCAGGTAAGTACAGGGACTGTGTGGAAGCTTAGGGAGGGCAAAAAAATGGGCCTCCAGAGGGTCTCCGGAGCCTGGGGAGGCCATTTTTGCTCTCTCGGAGGCTCGAGAAAAGCCACCGGAGCCAGGGGAGGGTGAAAACAACCCCGCCCGCCATGGTGTAGGAGGATGACTAGGCCACACCCACCATGGCCATGCCCACCCAGCAACTGGCTAGAGAACCCGTGGCTAAAATTTTTGAAGCTCACCCCTGATTACCAGTCAGTCATATGACTAGCGGGGGTGTGACCTCACCATTAGATGACCCTCGCATAGTGTGACAACTTGGTCACGTGACCACCTGACCATCTAAGACCTATAAAAGCAGATGAGAAGTGAAACAAGACAACTTTGACCAAAAGTTCCCCTGAGGATGTTATCTAGCCTGGTGACGAAATGTTCGGAAACTAAACAAGAAGCTCGGAGAGCAACAAACTGCCAACAAAATCCATCATTTACCAAATACATTTAGCACAAGTAAAATATACTCCTTCCTGCAGTATACCAATAGCCATCACCTATTTTGGATCGCAGATGTTCTGGGTATGCACGGATGAGAGAAGTTTGAATGTAGAAATTGTGCAAATAAATAATGGAGCGTGTCTCAGGTTGAGCTCTGATCTTCTATAATTCTGCATGAAAATTGTTGGGTTTGTGGAAAAGTAGCAAAGGAATGTGGAAGAAATCTACTGGTAGTCTCTAGAGATTCCCAGTCATTCAGGTCATGGTTGTCCCAATGGTGTTTTTTTTTTTTTTTCAAGAGCCAACTGGATTTCCTTTTTTTTTTCTTTTGAAGAAGTTTTGCTTCTCATCCAAGAAGTTTCTTCAGCTCTTCAGAATAGTGGGGAATGGAAGGATTTATACTCCTTGAAGACAACTGATCATTTGCATCCTTAAAGGGTCATTGAAGCACTTGGTGGGTTTATCTGTATCCTCAGGGTCACCTGTGTAATGCTTCTGGCTCCTATCACCTCAATTCCACCCCCTTTGGAAAGACTTTTATCTATACAATTTGGGATGAACACCCTTTGAATGGAGTGGGAGTAGGAATGGATTTCCAGAGAAAAAAATTTGCAGACTACAGGAACCATTAGCACTACTAGTGACCCTGAGGACATAGATAAACCTCCAAGTGGCCTCAATGACCCTCTAAAAGGATGCAAATTACCTGCAAGGAATATCAATCCTTCCATTCCCCACCATCCAGTCAGAGCTGAAGAAGCTTCTTGGATGAGAAGCGAAACGTCTTCAAAGAAAAAGCAAGAAAGTCCAGTTGCCTCCTGAAAAAAGCACCTGTGAGAAAACCTATTGGCAATTGAAGAAGATAGTTGAACATTAGGAATATGTAAACTCTGAAAGGGTTTTGTATGTTTGTGTGTATGAGTTTCTTGTTCAGTGTATACTGAAGGATGTTCTCTGCTTTGTACTGTCATGACCTATTTTCTACCATGTCTGTATTATTAAGTCACTTTGAATCAAAGGACTGGAAGAAACTTTGGAGGTCTTCTAGTCCCCCCCCCCCCCCCCAAGGCAGGAATCCTAGAAAAATGATTGTGCAATCTTTTCTCAAGAACTTTCAGAGATGGAACACCCACAACTGCAGGAGGCAGTTACAAGAGTACCGAAAAAATTGACACTTATGACCATTACAGCATCCCCATGGTCGCACGATCAAAATTCAGAATGCTTGGCAACTGACACACATTTATGACGGTTGCAATGTGCTGGAGTCATGTGATGATCTTTTGTGACCTTCTGATAAGCAATGGAAAAGCCAGATTCACTCAACAGCTGGGTTAACTAATTTAACAACCGCAGTGATTCACTTAACAACTGTGGCAAGAAAGGTCATAACATGGGGCTAAACTTATTTGACAAATGTCTCACTTAGCCACATAAATTTTATTGGCTCAATTGTGGCTGTAAGCTGAGGATGAAGTGACTGTGAATTACATATGCCAGAGTTGGCTTGCTGTCAGGGTTCCAACGATTGCCCTAATTAAAACATGAGCCTCGAGCCAATCTTTAAAAAAACTCAAAAGATTTATTAGGAGCAACTTGCCGGCATTAATCTAAATGAAGCCAACTCTGGCATACAGAATTCACAGTCACCCGTGACTCTGTTTTCCCCCTTCCTCCTGGGTGTATCATAAATCAGATTCTCCAATGAAGTACGTTCAGAGGCCAGGTGTCACCAATCATGTTCTCCAATAAAGGATTTTTGTGGCCAGAAGATCCAGTCGCCTAGCTGCAATCCTTTTAAGATCATGGTGGAATGTACTTCTGGTTTTACTGCTGTACTGTTCCTTCAGATTTTCCTGCCCCCTTGTTTATAGCAACTTGAAAACAGGCATAGGAATATTTTACAAGTTGACAGCTGACCGGTTTAGTGTCCTCCCTCTTTCTTCAGAGGGACCAGGAACCAAGGCCTTTGTTGTTATACTTCTGAATTGGATCAAAACCAAAACATTTTAGATGTGGGTTTTTTTAAGGGGGGGCGTATTGCTCAGTTGTAATATTTCAAGAAAGAAGAAAGCAGACAGGTTTTTCATGGAATCATGAAGAAAGCAATTTTGTGAGAAGAAATTCATTTTAGGCCTAATACCTAGGCCTTAATACTTTCTATTGAATGAGTGGATTATTTCTACCAGGACTCTTTTTTTTTTCATTTCAATGCATAGCTCTGCAATTTATGATAAGGTTAGCATTTCTTACTCAGTTTAAATCCCATTGTGTAATGCTAAGATGTACAGGTATATCATGGGCAGATAATTAAGCTCCTCATTCCTTAACTCAGCAGGATTCCACATCACTAAATGAAGTATTTTAAGATGGCATGAAGGCTAAATAAATCCCTGAGGTTATTGCTACTTTTCATTCAGCGGAGCAACTTTTTCTTGACAGTTACTTAAAAAGACAAGAAGTCTCAAGATGTTCATTTTCTGTCTTCTAGAATCACATAAAGTTCCTTCTGCAATGTGAATTATTTAGAAGATTGTTAGCATGCAGGCCATGGAGAGATTTCTTAACTTCCCCCCCCTCTCCCGTGTGAAGGGAATTTAAGGAACAGTATGAAGGGAATTAAGATGCATTTATGTACTTTATGCTCCTTACCTGAAGATTGTTGGGACGAAGTGGTTGCATGCTTTTCCACAAGAAGGAATTTGGTACAGAATTCTACCCAACAAACAATGTTAATGTCAGGATTCCAGCAATCATTCTAATTAAATCATGATTCTCGAGCCAAACTTCAAAAAACTTCAAATGATTTATTAGAGGTGACATACTGGCACTGCCCTGTATGCAGCCAACTCTGGCATACATAATTTACAGGCCCCTGTGAGACTCTTTCCCCACTCCCCCCCCTGGGATTTCATAAACCGGATTCTCCAGTTGAGCACCCTCACAGGCTGGGTGTCATCATTCATTTTCTCCAATTAAATATATTCGAGGGCAAAAACTCTGGTATTTTAGTTACAATCTTTTAAAGATAAGAGTTGGAATGTACTTTCGGTTTCAAACTGCTGCACTGCTCTTCCAGATTTCCTTCCTCTCCCCCACCTCCACTTTTTTTTAACAAACTTTATTAGTCCTTTATTTCTTTTAAAAATAAAAGATAAAATTAATCATAATGTTAACAATTCTATGACATCTGTCTTATACATATTTATTTTTTGTGCATTTACAAGTATATACAATATTGTGCAATTATATACATTTATCAATAAATTTCTTGTCTTAAATTCCCCCTTTTTTATGGCAACTACTAAAACAAGCATAGGAATGTTTTATGAGTTGACATTTAATACATTTTCCTATATGATGGAGTCTATTATTGCTCTCCTTTAGTCATTTTCACACAGAGATACCATGTCCAGTCTCTCCAATTATTTTTTGCTCGTCTCCTAATTAATTATAGTTTACTCCTTTTCTTTAAAAAAAAATGTTTGTTTGTAAGAGTTTTTCAATGTGATGGAGGCCACCAAAAGATGATCCTAAAAACATGTTATTCCCCCACACCCAACTTAAATAGAGGAATATAAAACAAGTGAAGAGTAAACTAAAGTTATGGAGGAGATGTGGAGCCAGCTACCAAAGGCAGAATCTATAACTAGGTTAGAGGATTGGAATATTCAAACTCATGCATAGAAGAGAATACCTGTAGCTCACTGACTGACTAGATAACATCATCAATATTAGAAGAGAGGTGTTGGAAGAAATAATCCATCTGGGTTCAGCTCCAAGTTGGAGAAAGACACTGGAAATATGGAGGCTGATTGGAAAGATGGTTTAATGATGAAGCAGAACCACATGCGATTCTGGGCAGCTGATAAAATGGAATTGTGGCGGTTATACCTTCTTTGAGGTTTGTATATGAGCGTCTTGTTCCTGTGCAAGAACATGTCCTTTAATATTCTATTGGCTGTTGTCAAATTCCTTTGGGGTCATGTAGGGGTCATAGCTGACTCTATAGGCAAAAGAGGAAATGAAATCCTAGGTTTTGTCTGAGCTAATCTGGTCAACCTCTGATTTATTGTTTATCTGAGCACCCAAGTGAAGTTTGGACTGCTCTGGGAGGATGCAGTGAAGGGACTTAAGTTTTGAAAGGGTGTTGGGCAATTCCTATTATGGTTTAATGATTATAGGGAAAAATATGATAGTCATTCTACAATCATAGAGTAGAGATCAATTTATAACCTCCGTCAAGAAAATCAGTAATTATTTTAAAAATATTTTGTCTTCCCCCTGCTCTTTTAGCTTTCTCTTTTTTTAATCTTTTCTTTCTTCTAAATATGTTTATCTTTATTTTCCCTCTTTATTTATTAAAATCCTCATCATTTTAAAAATCTGCAGGCTTGTTTCTCCTAATATTTGTTTCCTTGTAGAACAGCTATTAGATTTTAGAAAGAAATTGCATTTTTTAAAAAAGAAATATATAGACTGAAGAAGAAAGTATGTCATCTTTCTTTCACAAACAACCTTTGGTTCAGAATAATGTAGTCACTTTAGTCCCCTCAACTGCATGCATCAGCTCTTAGTTTTTGATGACTACAGCTTGAATGTCCAAATTACCTTCATTGAAAAATTGTGAAATTGAATAATGTCAAAGATGTGTCTTTTTGAGTGGATTTATTTGCATCAGTTCTGTGTTGCATTTCCCAAATGATGAACTGTTGTGTTTTATCTTTGGAGTGCTGTTTTGGCACTGTTTCTCGCCATTAAAAAAAACCTGGGATGTTATAGTAACATTAAAAAAAACCAGCTATACCATAATTCAGCTCTTGAATGTAGAGGGTGTGCTTATGTGTCAGCACGCACATCATACTTGGAGTACTGTGTACATTTCTGGGTACCATAGGAGGATATTAACAGGTACAATGCAGTCAGAAGGGATTGAAGGACATGCTCTATGGCAATGAACTAAAAAGATGCTTTAGAATCATGTTTGAAAGGAATCATAATATCATTGTTCAGATACATAAAAGTATATCCCGGAAAGCTATTTTCCATTCTCTCACAGATGCTAGAACCAAAAATAATGGGTATAAGAAGTGGCTACATTTTCTAAAAAAATAAATACATCAGGAGAAAATTCTGCACAGTAAATCCATACAATGAAAGTCTACCTACACAGGGTTGTAGGTTCTCCAACTCTGGAGATTTTTGAGAACAGACTATTTAATCTTCTCTTCTTCAAAACCTCCTATATAATTTAACTGCGTGTTGTAGTGAGTTGAACTAAATTATTCTACTTTCCCACTGCACATTTCTATGGTTTTATTATTCTTTGAAGTGTAGATAAGGAAATCACAAAAAGAGACAAATTCAGCTTGGAGTCACATGGCAGATGTAGACACAATGTTCAGAGATCTCTCACCTTGGAAAGATGAAAAGCTTTGCTGAATGGCTTAGGTTCCTAACCACATCATGAGGTTTTGTTTTGTTTTTTTTAACCAATATTTTAACACGCACCTGGTCCATTGGAAAGCCAAGGCTCACATCATTTTCAGCCCCAGCTTGACTAAGGGACAACAACAACAGCTGTGAGAGTTTGGAATGGCATGAACAATTAAACCACTTATTTCAAGTCAGGACAGATTTAATGACTACTGTGATTTATCATTCATTGCTCAGATCAGCTAGCCTAATCATTCTAATCATATACACATGAACCTCTGTTCTCTTTTTCTGAGGATAAACCAAAGGTAGATGAAAAATCCAGACACCAGACAAAAGGCAGAATCAAAGAAATAAAACATTTATATTTCAGGTGGTAGGGAGTTAGATTAGGAGTCTGAGGTAATTACCTAGGAAATTTTTGAGGGAATTTTTTGAGAGAAATTTTTTTTTGAGAGTTATATTTTCTACTTAGATCTATGTGTGTCTATAAAATAAGAATGGCTATTTTAAGCTGTTTGACAGGTGATTTGTTCATGAGACAAGCATTCCTAAACAAAGCTGTGATTATCCTTGTTAATGTTACCTACAGTATTTATACGGATCTGCTTGTCTCCATCAACTTTTTTTAAAGGAAATGTTTGACAACTGGGGATATTGGAGATACTGGAAGATCATATAGGTTTAGCTTGATCTTATTTCTAAGGGTTTATATTATTTGACAATATAAGTAGCTATTTCCATCCTTATTTCTAACCCACGAATGCTAATAGCCAATCAGAAAACTCTTTGCTCAGGTGTTCACAGGGCATGACAAAACATGACAATATAGTGGCCACAGCAGTGAAATCGAAGTTTTCCCTGTGTTTTATGTTCAGCCCATAAAAAATGTTCCTTAAAAAAATATCCATGTCTCAAGCTTGAGTCAAAACAGGACTGACTTTACCAGCCAATACAGAAATGATATTTTTCTCTAAAACAGGTACTTGAGGAGGAATTTTATGGCTGCTATTTTTTTTTATTGCTAACAACCCCAAATGGGCTTGTGACCATAAATTATATAAATGAAATGAAGAATGTAATAATTCTAAATCACATATAAAAGACATCACTAAGAATCTGGGCTATTCTTATAAATGAAAAAGGGAGAAATTTCAAGCAAGAATGAAACAAACAAACACACATTGGCTTCTCCCAAATTCTTATGCAATTAACCCATCTCCTTTGACTGACGTATGGTATAATTTCAGGAAAAGTAGAAGAATTTCATTTGACAAAGTAGGTTCTTGTTTAATTAACTTCATGGAATCCTGGAACTCATGCTGTTGGAATTACAATGAAAATGATTAGATTCCCAACATCTTGCCCAGCAGCCATGCTCTCTATGTTATTGTTTCTGATATTTTTAAATTAGGGTATTTGTTTGGTTCTCAAGTTAATGGCAATGTTCATGGAGCTTGTAACTGGACTTGCTGTTGTACCCAATGGGAGGCTTGTTTAAATTGTATTGCTATTTTGAAAAGTCATTTCAGAAAACCAGAAAATGTGATACAAGCCTCCATTAAGGTCCTTTATTGGAGATTAAATATCTGGGTTTTTTTTTTTTTCAAGTAATTCATCAATGCCTATTGTGATCTACAAAGGATTTAACTGTGACCATAAGATTTACAATTATAGTTTCCATTATATTTTTTTTTTAAAAATAGCAAAAGTTACAGAGAATTTTTTATATCTCCTGTCTGAAACCAATACAGTACAACCATCTGGCAACATTTCCAGATAACGTTTGAGATTAGGGAAGATGCTTTCCATGAAATGAACAATCACAATAAACATAAACTAAAATTGCAGATTTTTCTAAAGCAAATATGCAACAGAATTTAGAAACAACCAATTCATTTCTTACACAGGCAAAAAGTGATTTAGAGTACCTAGGAATTGTCGCTTGGCCTGTGTGCACATGAAGTTATGCACATGAAATATCATCCATCCACAGGATCTAATAATATTTACAATTTATAGAGTAATGTGCTGGTGTTAACTTATACAGCCTAGCATCTTTGGGAGACCTACTTCAACTAGAATTGGGCCACCCAATAAGAAATATCATTCTCATCATGTCAAAGTTGACATGGGTTAAGGCAGGAAATTACTCTCCTAGTAATGGCCCATGTATAGTGGAACAACTTCCCCCTAGCAGCTAGGTTAAACCTTCATGTTACTGTTCTTCGTAGATGATGTACTGTATAAGTAGATTGGTAGATGATCAGATAGATAGATAGATAGATAGATAGATAGATAGATAGATAGATAGACAGACAGACAGATAGAGAATGGATAGATAGATAGATATGAGAGAGAGAGAGAGGGAGAGAGATAATAGATTAAATAGATAGATGGATGATGGGCAGTCAGTCAGACAAGATAGATGGATTAATAGGTAGATAAATAGAGATAGAAGTGGATGATAGATAGACATTAACAAATGAGAGAGATGCATATATACATTGACAGATGAGAGAGAAATTAAGAGAGATGATACATTAAAATTACTTTTCCTTTGCATTATAATAATGGCTATCATCAGCATTGTCTCCAGTTAACTACATATTTTAGGTGCTTCTTGGCTCTTACATAAATAAATAGCTACCTCCTATTTCTCCCAAACTTCCAGGAATGACCTCTGTGCTTCCTCTCTTATTTTCTTATATGTTTTTTTTTTCAGGGGAAAAAAAACATTCCAGTCTCCTTGACTGCACTCAGTTGATTTGTCTCACTTAGCAAATTTGTGTTTGATGTTATTGAATGAGACTACTTTGGAACTGGATGCACTATCTCTACTGTACACACCATGCAAGATAACATTATATTCGGAATGACAGTGATCCAAAGCTCGGGGCTGAAAATGCTCCTTATGATGCATTCAGATGCCACTTAAACTGGGGTTTTTTTTGTTTGTTTTTGTTTGTTTTTTGCCTGAGGAGGAAGGAATGAAGTCACTGATGACAGGTTTAAGCATTTTAGGAGTGTCTTAGCTTGACAGAACAATGTCACAGGGATTGGGTATAGCACTCTAAATTCGCTTCAGTTAAGAAATGAAGAGTTCCGAAAAAGTTGAACTCCAGTTTCATATTCAACAGCCCAACTCTCCCTTTCAATAAAAAAAAGTCTGGCCCCCTAGGAGGTAGAGGTTACAAGATTTTGTTAGTTCTTAAAAATCAGCTGATAAATTGATAAGATCTACCAGTGAATTTGCTGGCTCAGAATAAAAATCTTTGTCAAATGGTACCAAATTGTGTGCAAAGATGAAGCCTTGGCTGGAAAATAGCATGTATTAACAGATGCATGAACTGGATTGGGTTTTTTTTTTCTTCAATAGATAAATGAGAAGAAAAGGAGGAAGATGAGGATTGGGTTATGGGCTACACAAAACAATCTAACAAGACTAGTCTCTTTCATCCATTAGGTTTGCTATTTCTTTCTTTCAAAAACTTGGAGAAAAATCTGCTTTTATTATCAGGTTCCATTCTCCCCAATGGGCATCGCTTTCCAGAGTTTTTCCTTCTTAACACACAATTTTGATCTGAGTAAGCATGACTTGGCATGTAACATGTGTGCGTGTAGCTCGCAGCCACAATCTTATTTTCCTCCTCCTCCTCTTTTTTTTTGTAACTAAAGAAAAAACAATCCAGTTCATGCATCTGTATTACATGTTATATCATTTAGAAGCCAAGGTGGGATGACCTGGGGCATGGCACAAAGCCAACACAGTCAGATAATCAATAGTAGTCCTTTTATTAGCTCTTACTTTGCCCCCAATGTCCTGGTTACCTTCTGGGCTGCAGAAAAACTCTCCCAGGAACAGCCTTTGGCTGCAAAAAATCAAGTCCAAAATATGGTCAACAAAAACTGTCACTATAAATCCAATTACAAAGCAAGATGAAGCAATTAAATCCATCAGGGCAGAAGAAGAAATTCCAGATGTGAAGGAATGACCGTAATTCAACACAGTAGGGAAGACACCAGGAACACAGATAACCAAAGTCAACAGAAGATAAACTCACATTTGCTCCCAGCAGATGCCGCACTCAGCTTGCATTTCTTTTAAACTCTCTTCCCAGCTGTGGCTAATGAAGGGAATCAGGGCCCTTTCCTCCCCCGTAAGCCATGCAACCCATGTTGCTCTTTTCTTCATTCCTCCTTGCATGGAGGACAAGGGAGAGAGACAAAGATGGGTGTTCTACCTCTTCCCTACTCTGCCCAGCCAGACTTTGCCCTTCCCCAGCCTCCTCCACAGTCAACAGAGCCACACTCCCACTCCCTGTCAGCTGTTCATCTTCCTCCTCAGATTCAGACTCCAACAGGGGCATAACACAAGGCTTCATCTTTGCTCACCAAGAAAGGTCTGGTACCATTCTGGCAAAGAATGTTAAGCACACACACACATACACACAAACACACACACATAGCATAGGATTCAATAAGGAAGCAGAATGTTGCTTTGAACTTTGCTATGAATTTGCTTTGAATTTTGCTATGAATTGTAACTGACTGCTGACTGCTATTGACTGCTGCAACTTTTTTCTAGGGTTACCTAAGAGTCTTTGACTACAATGTTGAGCATGAAAAAGATGAGCTGAGTTTTTTTAGGTGGCTTTGTCTTTCTGTGCAGCTCTATATCAATTAAAAGGGGCAATAAAAACTCACATTTATAGTAAACAGGAGGACTGAACCGAGGGATGAAATTTCTCCCTTAATATTAATGTAATAGTACTAAGACTCTATTAATACCTCACTGAACCATGCTTTATTGAATCTATTGGCTTAGTGAACACACAATAAACTATTAACTTAACAGCCTGGCTGTGTCCATGCACCACACTGATCTACAAATTAACTAATTGTAGTCTAGCTTAGACCACTGTGTAGTTCCAGCTCAAAATGCATTAACAGGAAAAGCAATGGGAAGGATTGATTGAAAAACCACTTGGAATTATCCAGTGGAAAACAGAATAAAAAAGCTTCAAGGAAGATTTATGAACAAATTCATTGTCTGGTTTCCTGATGCATTTTAAGCATTAAAGGACACTTCCACATGGGGATTTTAGCATCCCCTTCCTTTCTACCAGCTTTCTAATGGATGCATGCACACCCCGGGCAATAACAGTCCTCCATTTATAAACAAAAATTAACCATATAATTCATGCATATATATAGAAATACTTTTCCACTTTCAGAAAACCTGGCTGTTGTCCAAAGTTCTTCTGGGACATTTCTCTGTTCTTAAGCCTTTCTGCATTTCACACTAAAGAGCTTTCCCAGGTGCTACAGATTATTTCAGAAAACCTGGAAACAGATTGTAGAGCCTGAACTTGGTTCCTGTTACTTCCAAAATTGATTTTCAAATCTTTGTTAAAGAGAAGGGTGGGAAGATCCTGTTGTTTAACTTTGAGAGATGCAGTTGGGGTTATTTCAATTTTCTGAAAAATTCATAGCACTTGTTCTCGACAAGGATTGAGATTTGACAAGGGCACTGATTATTTCTATTTGAGGTGAGAAGAAATAGGAGTAATTTCCACTCTCCCACATCTTCAAACACAGCTGGAATGCAAAGAGGGCCAAGAATGAACAGGAAAGAATGGAGTCCGTTTTTAGAATCCACTTATTATTTATTCCGATTGAATCTGTGAGTCACAATGCTTGAGGATTAAAAAAAGAGAGACTGGGTGTCAATTGGGGGGCATTTTATTTATTCATCTTGATAGGTCTATCTTCTCCAACAGTTCCTCCAATTTTAGGGCCAGAAGAATCCTTGAGAGACAGCACCCTGTCCGGTTTCTACAGCTTAGGGTGGTCTGAAAATTGGTCTCCAGCCCAAACAATTTCATCATGTTGGCAGTCATTCTTTCTTATTTTATTTCAGTAAAATGGGCAAGAAGATGTATATGATGTTCTTATCTTGGGCAGGAGAGAAGGCAAGACAACTTGTGGTAAAGATTAATAAGAGAGACCAAGAGGTCTTTGATGGAAGATAAAGTAAAGTAGGGACAGAGACAAGAGGGAATTACACTCATTATTGTTGTTGTTGCTGTTATTGTTTATATATTGACCTATCTAGCCAGCCATCTTTCAGTTGCAACTCTGGATGGCAAAGACAAAATTAAAAATCAGTGGAACAAAAGAATAAATAAGGGGAAAAAAGAACACTGTAATAGTTCAATGGCACCCAGGGCAATCAAATGCTTCTTACTTCAATGCATAATTAAAAACAGTATGAATCAAAATATCTTATCCCAAGCTAAGATAGGATAGGATAGGATAGGATAGGATAGGATAGGATATGACAGGACCAGCAGGTATTCAGCAGGTTCTGATCAGTTCTGGAGAACCGATAGCTGAAATTTTGAGTAGTTTGGAGAACCAGCAAATCCCACCTCTAACTGGCCCCACCAACCCCATCTATTCTCTGCCTCCTGAGTCCCAGCTGATCGGCTGGGTCTACCCTGCACAGGAGAACAGAGCTGGAAAGCAGGTTAGTGATATGGGGAGGGAAATGATTTTGCTTTGCACAGCGCGGCACTAAAAAACTGTCCTCTATGTCAGTGCTAGTGAGGTGAGCTGTTTTTTAGCTCAGCTGAGGTGGGGCAATCTGCTGTACTGCATGAATCAGCTGAGGTAAAAAACAAGGGAATGTAGGACAGGAAAGTGTGGGGGCAGGTGGGTGGGGCCAGCCAGAGGTGGTATTTAGTAGTTCTCTGAACTACTTAAAATTTCCGCAACCAGTATGCCAGAACTGGTCTGAACCAGCTCAAAACCACCTCTGGGCTTAATGATCACTGGAAGAAACTTAAGAAAGATCCACTCAAATTTATCATGGGGTTATAAGTGGTGGTAAGAGTTTTTTACCTTCAGACATGCCAGATTCGTGTTAGGCCTTCTAGATGAAGCACCCATGAAAACACAACTGGAAGAACTTATTTTACTTTATTGTAAGGCTACATTTACAGAATCTTGAATTGTAATTTTGTGAATTTTTGATGGTTTGGTGCATATATTAAGAAACTTATTACAGTATTTCCCCACTAAACAGATAGCCTCGGTGACCTTTTCATTCTCACTAGGGAGACTGACATGATCGTAATATTATCTGTATAGTAAAGATCTGCAACCACTTGACCTTTTAATATAGGGTACTAACAAATAAGGATAGAGAAAAACTGGATTATGTTGATATGCGAATAAAAAGTAGAGAACCTAATTTTTTTTACTATGCCTCACCTCTCTCTGGATAGTAACAGCACCAAAGAAAGGTCTTCAAGCAAAGAACATTTGACTGTTTAAGTAGTATTGAATGGAGGAACTGGATGAGAAGAATAAACTTTTTTTATCCATTGAGGATTCCCATAGATTTCTTTTCTTCTGTAGCCTCTCCCTTGGAATTAAATCAAAGCCAGATTTAAAATCAATGAAGACTGTGAGCAGAAAAGTCTCTGAGCTGCGATGAGTATTTTTCAGTTAACTGATGGATAACCAGGCAGTCATCGAGAGTCAAATCAAATCAAATCAAACGTTATTAATATGATCAAAGATGAACAGTACAAAAAAGAATAAAACAAGAAAAGTGGTTGAGGGTTGATCATTCCCATTTGAAACACATCTATTCCTTAAGGGGGATGTTTTCACTTTCAATCCACTTGATTTGTATTTCCTTTGTTTTTAAAGAATGAGATAATATAGCAAAAATTGCTCAGCTCTTGACATGGTAAATTCTGAGGGATAAAATCTCTGGAAGATTTTTTTCCAGATTTTTGGTGTGCATGAGTCTCAAATGTATACATCGGAGCACAGTTGGTGCTACTAAGCATAATATTGTGGGCATACAGTCAAAAAAAAGGGCAGTAGCACACGGGGCGTGTGAAATCACAAGAATGTTGAATGAAACTAAACCAAGCTAAACTGTTAACAGTCAGTTATCCTGAAGATCTCTCACCTTTGTGCAATCTGTAACTCTCTTTGTAGGGGAAGAAGTAGACTTCAATGGTGTGGCTTTAAGTGCTCCTAGAGGGATATCCAGATTGGGGGTCGGCCAAGGTAAGAAGGGCCTCAGCTGAACAGGAGATTAACCTTCATAAAGTGAAATGTCAAAGTTTACAAGATCTTTTTCAGTGTTGGTGTGAAGGACATACATCAAGAGGCAAGGCCTGATGGACTTCAATTTGCTCTTCAGTTATCCGATGAAGGTGGACATAGTGTCAAGAGACACAAAAATTAGTGAGTGGTTCTGCAGTAGCTATAGTTACTCTCAAAGTTTGCTTAAGCCTACTGAGTTATTGTAGCATATCTTCTTACTCATCCTTGTGCAGGGTCCAAAAAACTGACCTTCAGCTGCCTCATGCTTGGACTTATTGTGCATATCAGGTTGAGTCCCAGCATCTTCTTAACATAAGTATCTCCTAGTACTTCAGAGGATGTCACAGAGAAGAGGGAATTGACTTGTCCTCCAAGGTGCAAAAGGATGGTGTATGATCTTCTGCCTTGAGCATGGGTTTGGAGTAGAACACAGGTGTCAAACTCGATTTCATTTAGGGCCGCATCAGGGTTGTGTGTGACCTTGGAGAACTGGGATGGCCATGACCAGGGTAGGTGTGGCCAGGGTGGGCATGGCCAGATTGACATCACTCATGCTGGGGGTACCTGTGGTGGCCAAGTGCTAAGGCAGGACTTCCCTCAGACCCTCACTCACTCTCATATTCTTCCTTCCTTCCTTCCTTCCGTCTTTTTCCTTCCCTCTTCCTTCTCCTTTCTTCTTCCTTCCCCTCTTTTCTTATTTTTTTCTTCCTTGCTCTCTTCCCACCATCCCTTCTTTTTCTTTCCTCTTTCCCTTTCTCCTTTCCTGTTCCTTCTTGCATGCTCAAATGCAAAAGGGGAAACATTTCTCCTTTTGTTTTGTTTTTAGTTTGTTTTGCTAGCTCTCTGCCTGCAAAAACAGGGCCTAGGGGGGCAGTCCTCTTAATCTCCATTTTTGCTGTCAGGTCCTTTGCTGTTTCCAGGGTGGCCCCGCAGGCCAGATCAAAGTATCATGCAGGACGGACGCAGCCTACAGGCCTTGACACCCCTGGACTAGAAAGACCCCCAAGGGTTAGGGTCCCTTCCAACCTTGTTTCTATGTTCTATCTTGCTTTTCAAGGCAACAAATGCCTATCCAAAATGCCCGGGCTTTTTAAAAGAGGCATAACGTAGCAGTGTAATTGCCTTTCTATCACAAAAGAGAAAATTTGGAAATTAGCAAGAGGCTGCTTTATTTTAAGCACTGTATGAGGAACGATAAGCTGCTAGAAGATCAGTAAAACTTGATAGCTATTCAGCTTCACACAGTTCTCCCTGCTGATTCTGACAGTGGAGGAGCTGTCCCGAGGAAGGTACAATTGCTTTCTGAGAGCCAACAACCAGAATGTAGGCTGTTCAAGGATATATGAAGTACAACCTATTCTTCATTTGAAAGGAGAGAGTGTTTGGACAAGGTAATTTTTTTAATGTGGCTGAATGGATTTGAAAGAGAACAGAGATGGAAATGTTTGCCTTTGCCGTGTTCTCACATTCAGCTTGAGCACACTGTAATCTTTATATTTTTGAATAGAACTGAATAGATACAGTGTATGTATGTATGTATGTATGTATGTATGTATGTATGTATATATATATATATATATATATATATATGTAGATCTTTGGTTGTTCGGGTTTTCTCCCGCGTAAGATTTGAAGTATCTAGGCAACGTTTCGATGAAGTCTCATTCATCATCTTCAGGCTTCTGTCTCCAGCTCTGTGCTTCTCAGAGTAATGGAGATTGCAGCTGCTTCCTCCTTTTAACTGCCAGTGGGGGTGGAACTTGATTGGGTGGGGGCTTGGCTGTGTTCTGATTGGGTGGGGGTGTGTTCTCATTGGTAGGGGGTTTGGCTGTGTTCTGATTGGTTGGGGGGTTAGCCGTGTTCTGATTGGTTGGAGGCGTGTTCTGTTCAGGAGGGGGCTTGGTTGTGCTCAGGTTAGTTTTAGTTGCTGGGGGATTTGAGCTGGAGAGTTGTGATCTTGCTGTTTGGCTTCTAGTTCGTGGTCC
>NW_020769320.1:13556890-13579378 GCF_900518735.1 Pseudonaja textilis | reverse complement strand
GAATAGAATAGAATAGAATAGAATAGAATAGAATAGAATAGAATAGAACAGAATAGAATAGAACAGGTCTTCCAGTCCAACCCCCTACTCAACTGAGAAACCTTATACCATTCTAGACAAATGGCTGTCTACTTTCTCCTTAAGAACCTCCAATGATGGAGTACTCACAACTTCTGGAAGTAAGCCATTTCACTGATGAATTGTTCTCACTGTCAGGAAATTTCTCCTTCTTTCTTGGTTGAATCTCTCCTTCATAAGTTTCCATCCACTGTTTCTTGTCCCCATTTCAAGTGCTTTGCACCATAGATTGACTCCATGGTAGCCACTGAGATATTGGAATTCCCTATATATTGGAATTCTTAGATATACAGTAGATCAGGGGTCTTCAAACTTGACAGCTTTAAGACTTGTGGACTTCAACATCAAGAATTGACAAACCATACTCAATGATCTGACAAACCATACTCAACGAGTAGTCCTTAATGGATCTAAGTCTACATGGAGGGAAGTAAGCAGTGGGGTGCCACAAGGTTCTGTCTTAGGCCCAGTACTCTTTAATATCTTCATTAATGACTTAGATGAGGGAATAGAAGGGGAACTTACCAAATTTGCAGATGATACCAAGCTGGCAGGAATAGCTAACACCCAAGAACATAGGCTCAAGATCCAGATCGATCTTGACAGACTAGAACACTGGGCTGTATCTAACAAAATGTAGAGACAAGTAAAGTCATACACTTCAGCAAGAAAAACCAAAAGTATACCTGCAGACTGGAGAAACCAGACTCAATAGCAGGAACTGTGAGAGGGATCTTGTAGTCTTAGTGGACAACCAGCTAAATATGAGCCAGCAGTGTGCAGCAGCAGCCAAAAAAGCTGATGCAATCCTAAATTGTATTAACAGAGGGATACAATCAAGATCAAGGGAAGTACTAATACCACTTTATAAAGCCTTAGTAAGACCACACCTAGAGTACTGCATCCAGTTTTGGTCACCACACTATAAAAAGATGTTGAAACTCTAGAAAAATTATAAAGAGTAATCAGGATGATTAGGGTACTGGAGTCTAAAACATGAAGAATGGTTACAGGAATTGAGCTTGGCTAGTCTAGCGAAGAGAAGGACCAGGGGAGACAGGATAGCAATCTCCCAATATTTGTGGAGCTACCACAGGGAGGAAGGGGTCAATCTATTTTCTAAAGTGCCTCTAGGCCAGGCAAGGAATTATAGATGGAAACTGAACAAGGAGAGATTTAACCTGGAAATAAGGAGAAACTTTCTAACAGTGAGAACAATCAACCAATGGAACAGAAGTTGCCCTCGGAAGTTGTGGGAGCTTCATCACTTGAGACTTTCAAGAAGAGATTGGACTGCCATTTGTCAGAAATGGTGTAGGGTCTCCTGCTTGGGCAGGCGGTTGGATTAAATGACCTATAATGTCCCTTCCAACTCTGATTATCTGTATCTGTTATCTGAATTCCTCCTCCAGTCATGTTAGCTCAGGAATTCTGGGAGTTGAAGTCCACAAGTCTTAAATGTGCCAAGTTTGAAGACTCTTTGTAGTAGATCTTCTTGCTAAGTTGGCAATTTTACAAGTAGAGAGTGACATTTGCTCTCCATAGTCTGGGCTTGGTCCAATGTTGCCAACCCAAGGCTATCCCATAAGATGGTTGAATAGGGCACCATTACAACTCTTCCTCTATTTTTGTTTATTTTATTGTAATGAGACTTCACTTGAGCAGAAATACATTTAGCTTTTCTCTGAAATTTATTCAAAAAGCCGCTTTGGGAAATCAGTTTCTTGATTACCACTGCAATCATTCCTTTTTAAACACAATCTTTCAAAACTAATGTGTTTTAATACACTGCTGAATTGACAACTATACTTGTAACTCATATAGTTGTCTTCAATTCCATAAACATTTTAGGTACCAAAGAGCCACCCATTGGTTTTACTCTCTGCTGCCCAGGGAGAATTTCTGCTCCATAATTTCACCCCCTTTATATTTTATAATTTAAAGAACTACATACAAATGCTGGTTTAAGTTCAAAGGAGACTTGTGCACATGTTGAAAAACATGTAAAGTATCCTGGAGTCTTGGTTTATTTATTTTACAAAGCAAAATTATACAATGTGATCAGGCTGATATAAACCTTCCTAAGGCGACAATTTTGTAGTGTAAATGTTCTTCTCTAGGTGTACTAGTCATTTTTTGTTGCAAGACTTTTAAAATGACTAACTCTGCATTGCAAATTTTGAATGTTGAATTAGTTTCATTTTTAAAGGCAAACCAATACTAACTAGGATTAGTTTCTGATATCATTTGACTCATGTTGGATTAGTTTGGCCAGGATTATTGAAACCTGCTAGGGGAAGATGCCACAAAAGAATTATTTTACATTGTTCTGACTTCTGCTGATGTGAAAGGTGATGCGGGTTTAGAATAGAATAGAATAACACAGTTGGAAGGGACCTTGGAGGTCTTCTAGTCCAACCCCCTGCTTAGGCAGGAAACCCTCCACCACTTTAGATGTTATCCAATCCCTTCTTAAAAACTTCCAGGGTTGGAGTATTTACAGTTTCTGGAGGCAAGTCATTCCACTGATTAATCATTCCAATTGTCAGGAAATTTCTCCTTAGTTCTAGTTCCTTCCCTCTCTTTGACGAGTTTCCATCCATTGCTTCTTATCCTGCCTTCAGGTGCTTTGGAGAATAGCTTGACTCCCTCTTCTTTGTGGCGGTCCCTGAGATATTGGAACACTGCTATCATGTCACCCCTAGTCCTTCTTTTCATCAAATTAGACATACCCAGTTCCAGCAACCGTTCTTTATATGTGTTGGCCTCCAGTCCCCTAATCACCTTAATTGATTTTGTTTAGCATCTTTCCTTTCAGTAGACATGTCTGAGTATTCCCCACCTGTGCAGTATCATGATAGTGTGATTACATAACCAGTGCTCCCTTTGCTCATCATTTCACTTAAATGGAGAGACAGAATGACCAAGAGCAGGCAAAAAGCAAGAGGGGCAAGAGGAACTTCAAATATCTCTGAAGCCCTCATTTAACTTTTTTATGGGAATCTGGCAGAGAGCACAGCACATTTCTCTCCTTTCCTTTCCTTTCCCTTCCCCTCCCTCCCCCTTGAGCAGGCACGTGAATGGCTGCTGCTGGATAGAGAAGGGAGCAAGGGATTGCTAGAATGGCTGGGAAACTGTCACAGAATATTGAAAATTAAGACCATGTGTCTACAGCAGCCCAGCAGTGTAGTACTGAAGCAAAACCAATTTCCATTCCTCGGGAATCATGGTCCCTGGATTTTGGACACATTCTGTAAGTTAGCCCCTTTGAAGTACCATGGTTCAAAAATTGTTGGCCTATGATACACCCTTTTGCCAAGTTAAAGATCATAGCAATGAGAGTTTTAGAAGTATATAGATGTCTTGACACCCATGAGTTAAGCTTGATTCCTGGTGACTACATGTCCAAATGGTGTTTTTGGTAATACAGGGAACTTTTCTCTGATTGGTTGATTGATTGATTGATTGATTGGGGATATTTTTAGCTTCCTAGTCTAGTCTGCAGTTTTGATGTTTTCTGTTCAGGTCATAATTGACCCTGCTTAGCTTTTTCCAAGATGAAGAATGGAATCTGGCATAAATACTCCCCCACTCATTTCCACCCCAGAAAATATATATAATTAAAATTGAATGGCTGATATTATTTTTAAGAAGTTGAGTTAACTTGAAACTGAGAATAATAAGTGGCTATTTCTAAACCAATTGGAGATCATTTCTTTTCTTAATTTAAAATAATATATTAATACCAAACGTGTTTAATATAATAAAGTCTCTATATATTTGCAGTGAACAAACAAATAAGAATGCTTAACTAGAGTAGTTTTCATGCCATACAAGTCACAAAAAGTATAATCTAAATAGAAAATAGCTACATAATATAAAATAAATGTGCCTATGAAGATCATCAAGATTTTTTTTAATCTCAAGATTTATTAGTAAACTTAGATACAATTTTAATCAAATCAATTTTTTTATTATGGTCGCAGGTAGCACATAATCGATTAGATATGTTTGATTGTTAATTAATAATATTCTAGCAATAGCACTTAGATTTACAGTATATACCACTACCTAGTGCTCTCTAAGTGGTTTACAGAGTCAGCCTAATGCCCCCAAAAATCTGGGTTCTCATTTTACTGCCCTCAGAAAGATGAAAGGCTGAGTCAACCTTGAGCTGGTCAGGATCGAACTCCTGGCAGGGAGTAGATTTAGCCTGCAATACTGCATTCTAACCACTGTGCCAACATGGCTTTTACTTCTATTTGCAGTACTAATAAAATCCTGTTAAAGGTTTACGTAAGTGTAGATGCTAACAATTATGCCTACATTGAATTCATACACACAGAGAAAAAAGTGGTGAGTGGGCACGAAACTTTCCAATCACCAATCTTCCTGCAGTTAGATAACTACATAAACACATAGTGTTTGGATTTGATTTTGTTTTGTAAATGCCAAATATTATGTCTTAAAGCTGTTAGTGTGCTGCTGATCATTTCTTATTGCTGTCTATTTTAATGCATTGTCTTGCCAGCCTTAATATATTTTTATCTCTAACTTTAGAAACTATTAACTCAATCATTTATATGATTAAAATGGAGCCAAACCGATCATACCACCTGGATTGTTAATTTTACCTGGAGATATCCCAACAATTTTTTTTTAACTAAGCTTATATTTGGGGTTAGCTTCTTCTGGGCATTCAGCTAAGGCTGAATGATTAATTTCTTGCTTGGGAGTCAACTCCCGCCCCCAATGCAAACTTAAAAATGGAATAGCTATTTTTTTTTAAGTATTTATAGTAGAATATCAATGTTGGCAAGGAAGATAAAAGGAGGTGACATGAAATAATTGTGAAAGTTAATTTAAGTTGAGTTGAAATTTATGTGAAGGCATGACCCATAGCCATCAATGAGGGGAGAGACAAGAGATATAAAATCTGGCCTTGAACACTGGCCTACAAATATCAAGAACATGGTCTATTCCATTCCCATTTAATCAGCTTTATGTTTCACCCACTTTGTATCTTACTTTGGTAGTGTAGGGCATGACCAGGCTGAGCCCAATAATGGGGTCAAATGCATTATTGATCTAGAGTCCCTACAACATGAAAGAGACTTAAAGCCAACCTCCCCTTGAAATCTGCTGACTCTTCTGGGGGCAACGTGCTTTGGCCTTTAATAGATCAGATTCTTGGGTAAAGGTAGCATGAAATAAACACACAGTGCTTTTGAACTCTATTCTGGCTCCTGTTTTCTGTTTGTTTGTTTGCATCTGACATTTCTCATCTATACCCAGAATTCAGTCTTGGCAAACAACCATTCTAATTGAGCCACCCTCAGATTTCCCCTGAAATTAACTTTTTAAGCAATGGCGGTTGTCAGAGGTGTGAGGAATGAGGAAAAGAACCAGATTACCTTATGACAGCCCTGGCAAGGTTTTCCTAAGCAGAGGTGATATTCAGCTGGTTCGGACCGGTTCTGGTGTACCAGTTGTGGAAATTTTGAGTAGTTCAGAGAACAGGCAAATACCACCTCTGGCTGGCCCCATCTACCCCCACCTTTTCCTGTCTTATATTCCCTTGGTTTTTTTTAGCTCAGCTGATTTGCATGGCAGGACAGATTGCCATGCCTCAGCTGAGCTAATAAAACAGCTCACCCCACTAGCGCTGACAGAGAAGATGGTTTTGAGTGCTGCACATGTGCACTCTTACAGAACCAGTAGGAAAAAAATGTGGAATCCCATCACTCGTCATAAGTCTTCTGCCCATTGCACCAATAATTTCTGAAGATGCCCCTGTCCAGTTTTCCCCAGGGACCAAGGACATAAATCTCTTTTGTTGATCTTTGTTTGCAGATTCAAGACCTCTGCCAGATGTCGCCCTGACCGGAAAGTGCACCCGGGAGTGCGATGAGTATGGCCACTCTGACTCCTGTTGGATGCCCGTCCGCACTTCACCCGAAAGGAAGCCGAAAAGCCAGCCCAAACTCTCCACTTTCATGCCTGTCGATGAACGGGGCAGTCCGGAGAAGCTGGCCAACGGAGAGGCCTCCCTGATGGGTGATCGTAACAGGAACCTCCTGAACAAAAAGTTGACCTCATCTTATGAGACCTTCAGTGCAGCTAGCTTCAGCAAAAGCGAAGAAACCAACCCAGAGGATATTCCCCTGGCACAGACAGGGGAATACAAGCCATCTACTATCAATACTTTAACTCGAAGGGAAGTTTATCTTTAGGGGATCAGGAAGTAACAATGCCGGTTCTTTCCCAGAGCAGAAAGGCCCGAAGCCGATCACTCAAAACCATTGGAAATTGGGAAGGAAGCAACCAATCTGTCAAAACCAAGGGGGCTAACCAAAGAGACGAAGGCCTGGCTTGCTTCTTCTGCCTCCCTGCCAGGCATTTACATATCCGGTCTGCCTGACTATATTGTACAATGTAGAAACAATTGTTGTCCCTGCATGTCTTAACTCCGTGATCACCTGTTCTTTTTCTTATTATTTTAATTTTTCCAAAAAAAAAAAAAAAAAGATTACCGTTATAGATTCCTTGCTAGGGAACAAACGTGAAATTGAAACAAAAACATAAACCATGAGATAGAAATTCTGCTTCCCCTCCCCAGCACACACAAACATACACACACATACACACATACATACACAGAGAGAGAGAGGGACAGACAGACATAGACAGACACCACCACAAACAGACACATACCACTGGAGCACCGTTTGAGCCCCTCTGATTGTCGCCTGCTTGTTTGCAATCCACAGATCAGTGGGAAAAGATGGGCACGTAGATCTATGCATTGCTATGTCTGCCTGTGCCTGGTTTCCAACAGAGATAAACTTTCAGAAACCCTACAAAAGCAATGTGCAAAATAACTTTTTAGAAAAGAGGAAGGAAAGAAGAAGAAAGAGCATTCTTAAAGGGTCATCTCTTTAACACAGTCCTGTGGCTGGAAACAAGAAAGAAAGGGGAGGAAAAAAAAATATTCAGCCTGAGATGGTAGTCCAAAATATTACACATCCCCTAAAACCATAACCTGTACATTTAGTTTTTATTCCTAGAAAAACGTTGATGTCTATCTCTTTCTAGTTTTATTACTTTTATCATGCCTTTCTTCCTTTCCTCCCCTCCTCTTCCTCCTCCTCTCATTCTCTAACATTTTAACTTAAATATAAAATGATGGAATACGTATATAAACACACTGACACACATACCAACACAAAAACAAGCATACATGTACACAACAATGAATGAATGAATGATTGATTGATTGATTGATTGATTGATGGGGCATGACTTATCAGTATCAAGAAACTGCTGAGCCTGGTGTCATTTTTACACAACCAGCCTTTAGATTGGATGATCATAGTAATTTAAAGACCAAAGAATGCACTATGGATCAAGGAAATCGCTCGTTGGTCTTGTCAAGTAAAATCTGATCCAGGAACACCCTGATACTAAGCATGATGATTGTTGTCAACATGGATTTTAAGTTTGATGCCCAAAGGAACTGATGACATGAGCTTGCTGAATTTAAAAAAAAAAAGTGATTACATTCACCAACTATATTAACATGACCCTCTGGCTTTGAAATATATTTTCCATAGAAAATTACAAATCCATCTGACAAGTTTCAAAACACGTTCAGGGGATAGCTGAAAGAAGAGTGAAAAATGAAGGCAGTAAGAAGAATATGCTTCAAGTCAAACACAGCAGCATCTTGGTTGAGAATGGAAACTCATTCTTGGGTTCTCGCAGTGTTCCAGGTTATTCATTTGCTGTAGGCAAAGGTATTATGCAGGTTTTCTTAAAACACAAGTGCATTTAAGCTGAGTCTCGTGCAATACCCAACCCATGTTGAGACTCCAGGTAACCAAGAGTCTTGGCAGACGTCACTCCCAACATGCAAAAATGGTGTGGCTTGCGACTTCGTATCAAGCATCCAAGCCAGATCGTGATGATGTAGTGCTCTGGGACGTGACGATTTGTAGAGTTTGCACTATATACAGGGGATAGGAAAAAAATGGACCAGATATTTTTTGTGTGTGTGTGCAATAAGAAGTTGCAGAGTATGGAAAACTGAGCTAGTTCTGCATTGATGATTTTAAAAAAAAATAGTAATAAAGAATGGACATTCAAATAAAACTGACAATCGGTCAATGCAATGGGAACAGCTTGGGAAGGATGCAGAAGCACCGTCTTCTCAGGTTGTTTAATTTGACATTAAAGCATGGATAGATGGTTCTAATAGATTTAGTGACAAGGTAACTCGGATAGTTTACTTTAAGAGTGACATAGAATATATTATTAGACAGTCTGACGTAAGGGCCAATCAGCTGGTACAAATCCCTCATGACTTTTGTCTTTTAAACTCTCAATAGCAAAGTGCTCTTTCTTTTAATGTACATCTCCTTTGCATTTAATCATTTGATTGGTTCTTAGCTTGCATGTAGCAACTAAACATGTTGGCACATTTTAGAAATGGAGAAATGTCAAAGGAAAGTTTATGAGTGAATTGATCATTCTAATGCATCCTTTTTAAAAATAAAATATAGATATATAGATATATGTAACAGAGACTCAAATTTTGACTTGATTAGAGGACTGACTAAATCCTTTCCTGTATTTGTACAACTCTTAAGTATATGTTAAAGGTAAAATGCTTGTCAATATATTTGCATTAAATATGCATATTTTTTTCAGGCTTCAACCGAAAACACCATCCGCCACACAAAAGAACAATTGAATAATTTATCTGTGTAGAATTAGGATACACTGAGTATTCTCTTAGAGACACTAAATGGTAGCAGTCCAAATTGCCTTTCTTTTTAACCTCATTTCTAGAGAGCCAATGCGTTAAAACAAGACTTTCAAAATTAAATGGATTGGCCTGTGTTCCCCTTTTTGTGTGCTACATAAAGGCACGTATAAGACTGAACAGTTTAGCTAATTTAGTTGTAGTGATAAGCCCAAAGGATGTCAAAAAAGTAAAAAAGAAAAAAGAAAGAAAAATAGGTGTGCTTGTTTATATGTTCAGTATTCCTTGTAAAACCTAGCCATCAAAAACATAATCAGCTTCTTAGTACCCAGCATGATTCACAGATATATATTTTTTCGTATGTGTTTTTCATTTGAAATTAGTCGAATTGGGAAACACTCCTATAGAGTGCTTTTATATTAAATAAACAAATAAACAAAAAATGGAAATGGAAAGTTTTAGAGCGAATGCAAAATATGCAATTGTGCCTTTTATACTGTTTGTCTTGGTAAAACAGCGCTTGGGTTACACACTAAAAATATTGGACTGTTCCCACTTTTTTTCAACCTGGATATTTAACCCGGTTTATTTTCTGAAAAGAATCAAATGATATATTTAAAAGAAAGGGGGAAAAAACCCTTCTACCACACTCAGATAATGGACTAGTCTTAAATATAATCCATTAAAAAAACAAAGAAAGAAGAGAAAGATTATGCTTTTGGGAACAGGTTGAACAGGTTACGTTACTACAGTATTGATCTCAGTAACAAGAAATTATGTCTCTCTTTTTCAAGGACACAGAAATTGACACATCTTTGTTCATTCTCTTGTTGCTTTTTTAATATATGAAGAATATTTTTTGCAGCCATTTTGTTTTAATTCCTGTCTTAGTTTGATTTCACAAGGAACTCAAGTGAATGTGCTTTGCACACTCCTAGCTTGACATGCCACTTATGTAAACTTTATATGAATTAGAAAAAAAAAAGTCATATTAACTTTGATATAAACTCTTAATGCTCATTCCGATCTCCAGCTAGGCTAATATATGGTCAGTTTCATTCCTGGCTGTCCTACTGTCTGAGTTCCTGAAAACAAGATAGATGCTATTTTTATGTGCGGGGAAAGAACTCTGGTGGAACAGATGGAAGGTGTTTGAAGAAAGACTACCCTAGGAAATTGTCATTGTTGGAAAGCAAAGGTGTGGGAAAATGGAAATGGGATTGAAAAACAAAAACAAAACAAAAGCATGTTAAGTACAACCATCACTAACAAGACTTGAACAACATTTGACAAGGCGAAGAATGGAACAAGTTTTCCAAACATTCCATCAATGGTAAACAGCCAATGTTCTCTTAAGTACTGAAAGGAACAACATTAGCGTTGGACAATTTCTTGAAGAACCTTGTACTTGGAAGAAGGCATCTTGCCTAGCTACCTGGGGTACCCTTTCAGGCCCTTCTTTTCCTGATTTTTGAAGCACTTACATTCAGTGTGGTTACGATCCGTTGTATTATTAATCATTGACTATTGTTCTGCTACTTGGATGTTAATAGTGAAGCAGAGAACCAACTTATTTGTTTATTATGAGTCACTATGCACGCAACTATGCTAAGAAAAAAAAAACATGGCAAAAATGTATTCGATGCTAGTCCACCTCTATTTATGAAAGATTTTGCATAATTTTATTTGCTTTTGTACAGTTTTCTGTAAATAAATTGCTTGTCATTTTTTTGTCTGCAAATTAAAATATAACATGTTAAAATGGACACGTGTGGGTTTGATTTCTAGAAGTAGCAGTAACAGGAGAGGAGAGATACTGTAAGTTAAGAGTCCCCTTGCAGTGTGATGGTCAGCAAATAAATTTAACAAAGAAATAAAATAAACCGGGCTGAGAGGTGGAAGAGGTCTGCCCTTTGTTGACATTTACCTAGAGCCCTTTACCCTAACACCAATTTTTTATATAATATGTGAACTCTTTAGGAAGGTCTTGCACAAATGTAAACCTAATAGATGTGAGATCTCATTTTATTTCATTTTATTCCATGTAGCCTGCTTATTCTGAGGATATTCATCTCCCAATTAAATATATGTAGTTGGCTTTTAATCCTAGTGGAAGCTACTAAAGTTGCAGGATCCAATCTGAGTCAGTCTTCAGGACCAAAGTTTTATTCTTCCAAGTTTTTGGATTTGTTCTGGGGCCCATCTTCAGGGAATCTCTCTATCTTTCCAGAACATAGCAATAGCAGTAGCAGTAGCACTTAGACTTATATACCACTTCACGGTGCTTTACAGCCCTCTCCAAATGGTTTACAGAGTCAGCCTGTTGCCCCCAACAATCTGGATCCTTATTTTACTCACCTCACAAAGATGGAGGGCTGAGTTAACCTTGAGCCTCATGAGAATTGAACTACTGAACTGCAGGCAACTGGCAGTCAGCAGAAGTAGCCTTCAGTACTGCACTTTAACCCCTGTTCCACTGCAGCTCTTTCTGGAGAGAGAAGTTCCCCAAAAAACTTCTGAGTAGGGGGTTAGACTACTAGAAGACTTCCAAGATTCCTTCCAACTCTGTTATTCTATTCTATGGGCTCCAGCATGAGGTGGAATGCTTGGAAACTTTTGATCCTGGTGATCAACTCAGATGTTCTCTCCAAGTATTAAACTGAGGCTGAACCCTATTTTCCTTTTGAATCAAGTCCAGGCTAGCCAGATTTTGCCAACTGCAATGATTCTGGTGTCAGAATTCCAAGTAAAAACCTCCAAAGTAAAAGACTCTGAGAACATTGTCTTCCCAAAGATCCATTTTTACTAGAGATGTCATATTGGCACATCTGGGGGAAACCCGAATCTGAGAATTCCAGGTTTTCCCTGGCCCAAAGAAAACCCAAAATCCAACCCCTGCACACAAACGTCCATCACATGGTCCAATCGTTACTTCGTTCCAACTGGAGACTACCCTTAGTCACTTTCCTCCAGGTGCAGGGTAACATGTCCTTGACTTTCTGAGAAAGGAATGTTGTTGTGGCTAATCTTCCACCACTCCTTGAAACCTCCGCTCCAAAATTCCCAGGCACTGAATGTGGCAGCCCAGAAAAATGAAAAGATAACTAACATGTGGAACTAGAGAAAACCACTCAGAATAAATTAATATATTTTGTCCTGACAGAGCACTTTCAATCATTTAAAAAAGAAATGCCTTAGTAGTTTTGGTCACTTTGAATTCAGACTCAGTGATAGATCAGAGAGTGCATTGCACAGGTTTGGGCACCCTTATCTGACCTAGGGCAAACAGTTGGATGGCCGCTAGACAGTGACAAAGATGCAGAAAAGTATCTCTCTCTCTTGGCTATCATCTGGTGGCTAGAGGGATTTCTGTAGACCAAACCAGATAGTTATTTCTCTATACCTCCACACAGCCTAAGACATGCAGAGATATGCCTTTAATCTTCTTCTTGTGCCATATCCATCATCGGATGTTGGCAATCCTATTTTTATCAACAGCCACACGAAAAAGTGTGGTTGAGTTTTGTCCAAACCAGATCTTTAGATTTTGAAGCCATGATGTTCTTCTTCTGCCTGGACCTCATTTGCCTTCAATATTTCCTGGGAGAATTAAATGAAGGATGCCATATTTTTCATGCCCCAAATATTCTAGCCTTTAATGTTACATTGAGAAAATTCAATGTGTTGGATTTAATTGGCAGTTAGAAAAGGGGTGGGATTCAACCAGTGTAATGACTGGTTCAGTGAGTGCTTGCTTCACATTTGAAAACTCAGCATTTCAGCTCTAAAACCTTCTACTGCAGCCCCAGTGAGTAAAACAGCTGAGGGCAGCAATCTGCTGTGCCATGCAAATCAGCTGAGCTGCAAAACGTGGAAATAAAGGACAAACTAAGGCAGGACCAAATTATCACTGGAACTACCGGTTCCCGTGAACCAGAGTGAACCAGTTGAATCCCACCACTGAATTAGAATCTTCAAAGCATTACTATTATTTGCACTTATTATTTCAGAAGTTAGAATACAAAAGCATAGCATATGTTAGTTGACTGTAGCCATTCTACATTTCAGAAAGATGAGCTCCTGGTGGAGATGAGTTTTGAAAAGTAGAACTCTAACATTTCTTACCCACTGCCTGGCTTGTTCCCTTGGCTGCATGCTGAGCACATAAATATTTCCTCTTAATTTGTAACCCAATTTTATGTTAACCAAATCTGTCTGTGATTTTTTCCCCATCTGAGATCAGAAAGCAAGTCAGCATAAATATCTTAATAGCTGCCACGTCTTGAGAGGATTTGCAGAGAACTGTGTGATGGTTATTGTATAACAGGTCCTGCAGTTTGTAAGGCGATCCTGACATTTCTCAATGCACTCTGCTGTGGATTTACCACATTGTCTTTGTTTATATTGATTTATTTGGCTTCATCAAATTCTCATAAATAGCAGACTTCAGATTTGTGCTAATCATTGCACTGAACTATATTTTAAGCATGCTGGCCTCCTGTGAGCTTTGACCTGCTTTCAAGGCTTCATGAAGGAACCCAGATATTAGTTCATCCTCTCATATATATGAGTGGATATGTAATATTATTTATGACCCCTGGCCTAGTAGTTCTAGAAGGGAAATCAGATAGCTCTAGTAATAGATATTTAATTACAATGTTAATTACTACATTATTATAATTATTAGAGACAACGAATTAAAATACTTTTTTCCCCAAAAAATGTATTTCAATTAGTTTTTCCTTCCCAGTATTTTGCAATAGTTGTAGTTATCTTCTGCAATGAACCAATATTTGCAATTGGTGATAGAAAGAATAGGAAAATCTTTCCTTCCCTTTTTTGTCCCCCACTTCAGTGGTGGTATGCTGGTGGTTTGCACTGGTTCTAGCGATCTGGTAGCATCAATCAGCAGTTAGCCCCACCCACCCACCCCCACTATTTCCTGTCCTACATGTCATTTGTTTGTAGCTCAGCTGATAGGCGTGTCAGCTGAGGCACGGATTGCCTCAGCTGTTTTACTAACCAGTGCTGACAGTAAAGTTTCATGCTTAAAACTACCCATTTTAGAATGCTAAGAGCGCTCCTACAGAACCATTTGTAAAATATTTTTAATTCCACCACTGCCCCTCTTCCTACTCGAAATGGGACATCTTGCCATAGCCAACTCCCTGCAGCCAATTCGCCATGGCCAACTGGCTATGGCCAATTTGCCATAACCAACACACCGTGAGCACCTCACTGGGAAACAGTTTAACAATTCTGTTTAATTATTTAAAATAACTTTTAAAACATATTTCATTTTGGCCATTCATATTTCATTCTGTCCTTCCTTTTGCATGGTTATATTCCACTATTTCTTTAACGTTAGTGGAACTCTTCTCCTGCAGTGAGTTGTCCTACAGCAGGTTGGCTGAGGTGAGTTGTCCTGCAATGAGTTAGCCTTGGCAAGTCGGCTGTGGTGAATTGACCATGGTGAATTACCATAGACCCTCTTTCCACTACTCCCTGGCAATTAGGAAGTTCCACAAGTTCTATCTTTAGTGGTCATTTTATTGGGCAATTCTAATTAATGATCCTAGTTTCAAATCCTGAAGCAGAGTTGAACAGATTGTCCAAATCCATACTGTATCAGAATCTCATCAATTGTTGAATTGTATCAAACAATCTATAGCTTGTGCAATGAACACTCCCCAAGCTCCTGTTTTATACACAATAGGACCCAGTTCTCATGTGTGGTCATCTATGTCAAGGAGTTTAGACAAGAAGCACACCCAGAAGTGCTCTTACTTTATTTTAAGGTTGACACAATCTTGCAAATCTATTATCTCCCCACTAGCCTTTATGATAAAAGGGATTAGAAGATCGTATGTACCATTTTAACAAAATCAGCATTAATACACACTTCCCTTAAGCATCTTTTTCCTTAGGGTAGATTCATGAAATGCAAGTAGCTAAGCAAATTTTTAATGCAACTTTCCAAATAAATAGTGTTACATGCTTTTTTCCCCCAGATGTATGCTATTCAAAACAAATTTTTGGAGCTGAGGAAATCTATGCCCCAAGTAGAGATAATATGACTTTTAATTGGCAGATTTCAATAACTTGATTATTCCTTCATATGAAGGAAATTCATATGTAGATAGTGTTTCCCAATTATTAAGTAAAGGGTTCAAAACTTCATCATGTATAACACAGGTAGCCTTTGACAATTGAGCCCAGAATTTCTGTTACTAAGTGAGACAGTTCTTAAGGGTGCTTTGCCCCATTGTATAGCCTTTCTGGGCACAATTGTGAAGTGAAACATTGCAGATGTTAAGTTAACAGTGGCTTCCCCATTGATTCTGCTTGTCAGAAGGTCACAGAAGGTGACCACATGGAACACTGCAACCATCATAAATATGAGTCAGTTGCTAGGTGTCCAAATTTTGATCATGTGACTATGGGAATGCTGCAGCGGTCGTAAGTCTGAAAAGCGATCATCAATCACTTTCTTTGAGTGTCGTTGGAACTTCAAACATGGTTGCAAGTGAAGGACTACCTAAAAATCAGATTTTTTCCCGATAAACATAGTTGAACTCTACTATAAATAACACTGAAGATTGAATGGTAAGGAATTCAGGCCAATAGACACTTTTACCTTTGTTGTTTTTGAATTAGTGCTTAGAGAACAAAGGCTATCGGTCAGTAGTGGGATTCAACTTTTTTTTTTACCACTGGTAAAAGAAACTGGTGGGCATGGCTTGGTGGGCGCACTTTGCACATGCACACACGCTTCATGCATGCACAGAGGGTTTGACACTGACCTTCTCCTGCAATCCTGCATTCTCCCTATGTTTTCAACCGCTGATCTGTGGCAATCCACTCTGACGCACAAAGCAGCTGAAGTTGAAAAGCAGGAAATAAAGGTCAGAATACAGCCGGGACAGGAAAGCAGGCCCAGCAGCTGATTGTTGGAGTGAACCGGTTCACTCACAGATGATCCTTAGAGTTACCGGTTCGCCAAACTGGACAAACCACCCCTGTTATGGGTACAATATACCAAACTTCAGTTGATAATAAGGAGTCCCTGCGGGTAGTCATTGCCGATAGGGGGAGATGCTTATCTCCGTTTCAAGGCCATCAAGCCAACTCTGTCTATAGACATTTCTGCGGTCACGTGGCCAGCATGATGTCATGGAGTACTGTTACCTTCCCACTGAAGTGGTACTTATTTATCTTCTCACATGTGCATGCTTTTGAACTGCTAAGTTGGCTGGAGGTGGGATGAGGACGAAAGCTCCCCCCATTGTGTGATGCTGAGTCTTGAGCTTGGGCTGCTGGCTTTCCAGCCAACAAGCCCAGTGTCTTGACCACTGACCCACCACATCATCCCTCTGCTGGTAATAGCTGACCTTAAATGTTTAGAATTAGAATTAATTAGAATTATAACTAGAATAGTTAAAAGGGACCTTGTAGGAAAGTCATCTAGTCCAATCCCCTGTCCATGCAGGAGACCCTACTGACAGAAGACAGCCTGGTCTCTTCTTGAAAGCCTCCAGGGACGAAGCTCCCACAACTTCTGAAGGCAACTTCTGTTCCATGGGTTGATTGTTCTCACTGTTCTCAGAAAGTTTCTCCTTATTTCCAGGTTGAATCTTTCCTTGTTCACTTTCCATCCATTATTCCTTGTCTGGCCTTCAGCTGCTTTGAAATTTTACATAGGGTTGGATTCAGTTAGCAGTCTTATGGGAAATCATTATCAGTCTTCTGGCTAATTTCAAAATGTATCCATGTGGCTTATAGTAAAATTGCAGGGGGATAGCTTTTGACTTTTCTGAAATATCAGAAATAGTAATAAATAAAGCTTGACTGGAAGGGAATTGTCACTTGAATTGAAGTCATAGTAGAAGACCATTTTCCAACATTTCTTAAAAGGTTCCAAAAACGACCTCTTTAATATAAAAAAAAATGACCTTGGCTTCTTAAGTTGAAATTTAAAAGATTTTAAAGGCATATTATTATTATTTTTTGAGCTTCGGTGAAAATCTGACTTGTGGTAAGTTTCCTAACCATTTGATATGTTTATAATTAAAACAGCTTCCCTTTCCATGCAACTGAAGTCATCCTTCTTTTTAAACTTCCTATTGAAATCCCCTGGCAGGATACAATGAGCTTGTAAAATCATTCTATATGGTTCTGTACCAGTGGAATCCTAAAATAGAGTTCTTTAAAAAAAAAAAGTTTGATGGTAGAGTAAACAAAGCTATGTATTTATTAAACAAATAAATAAATCAAAGAAAAACTCCAGAGAACTTGACAGAGATCTTTGGAAGAAAAATAGTGTTAAAATAGAAGAGGAATACTCTAAAATAGGCTGCCTGCACAGCAGACGTTTCCCAATAGGGTTTGAAGGACAAGTCAAAGCCAATATATATGTAGCCTTCAGCAGGAAAGAGAGGAAAAAAAAAACCCTGTGCCACTGACTCATTAAATCATATTTCTATTTGCTATAGAGAATAAGCCTAATTAATGCGTTAGAGAAGCTGAGATAATTTCAAATGTGCAGATGTGTTGCTAGGACCCGCTGACACAAATACAAAGAAGAAAAAGAAAAAAAAATAAACAACAAAAGAATCGAGTCGCCCAGCCGTCTAGATTATATGGAATTTCACATCAAAAGTCAGAGACCAAGGGTTTAGGCATCTAAAGCAAATACTTTGGAGACTGGATGATGGTTGTTGTCATATAATCTGTCAGTTGCTCTCTCAGGTAATAAGTTTATAGCCCTGGAGGCATCTTTGAATTATTTTCAATAGATTGGCATCATTAACTTATTATTATACTAGCTCGATACCTATGCTTCGCTGTGAAACTATGTGGTCGGGCTTAGTTTTGGGGGAGGGAAATAAGGGGGAAAAATTCTGCCTCTGCCTACCAGCATCCATCGGTATTCATCTGGCTAGTGTCCTGTCAGTGTGAGAGAGTTAAGGGCTGTTTGGAAAGTGAAACAGTATTTGCTGTGTGAGCAAGAAGGAGACAGCAAGGAGCCTGGGCGTGGCTTAGCTCAACTGGTCTGTTCTTCAGCTACTTGGTGCTGTGAAACTGAAACTGAAACTCCTCTGCTTGTGTTTTGCATTTGGAAGAGATTTCTTTTCAGGTGCGGTGGGGGAGTAGAACTCCTTAGCATCAGAGCGTGTTAATAATAATAATATATGAAATACTAATGCTCTGATGGTCATTTCGAAAAATCCTTTCTTAGTGAAGCCAAGAGGAACATACGTGCCAAATTTCAAGTAGCCTCCGACAAATGGTATGTATCTTAGTGACCTTGGAATGGAAAACAGAATAACAGAGTTGGAACGGACCTTGGAAGGCTTTCAATACAACCTACTGCTGAAGCAGGAAATCCTATATCTTTCTGGACAAATGGCTGTCCAATCTTTTCTTCAACACGTCTAGTGATGGAGCACCCATAACGTATCAAGGCAGGCTGGTTAATTGTTCTCATTGGTAGGAAATTTCTTCTTAGTTCTCGGTTGGATCTGTCTTAAATGGTCTTTCCCCAGCCCTCCAGCACTTTGGAGAAAAGATTGACCACCTATTCTCTGCGACAACCCCTCAAATGTTGGAAGACTGCTATCATGTCATTCCAATATTAACTGTTTGCTTTCAGTCAGGTGTTTATGGCATCAATTCAGTGGTAGGATTCAAGCGGTGTAACAACCAGTTCGGTGAGCATGCACAAAGCATTTGAAAACAATCCACTTATGGCCAGGGATGGGATCCGACTGGTATAACTACCGGTTCCATTGCTCTGCGTCGCACGCACATGTGCAAGTCGTGTGAGTTCCGTGAGTGCCATTTACAACCTGCTGAGCTGCCCAGAAAGCTGAGCAGCACTGCGTTGCAAGTGTGCACTGGTTGGAAAAGCCCTATTTTCCTGCTTTTTCAACCGCAGCTGTGTCACGCAAAGCAGCTGCAGTTGAAAACGCAGGAAATAAAGGTCAGGGAAAAGCCTGGGTGGGCAGGTAGGCCAAAACGGCAGCAGACATAGAACCCGGTTCTTATGTATGCTCTCTGTCTGCTGTTCTTCAGAACTACTGGTTCTACAGAGGTGGACAGAACCAGTAGAAACCCAGCCCTGCTTATGGCTCTAAAATTTACCTTCTGCTGCAGCTCTGGTGAGGAAAACAGCCGAGTGTGGCACAGCTGTGAGAATCAGCTGGGCTGCAGAACACGGAAATAAAAGACAGACAAGGGCAGGAACTACCGGTTCACCCAAATGGTCCAAACTGGCTGAATCCAAACCCTGCATCAATTCCCCCTTGCTGTTTCAAACCCCAAGGTTCTAGTTTGAACAAAAGTAGGTTTTTTCAAGTTTCATGCTACTCTAATTAATCAATGCATTCAAAGGATGTTTGCAAAGTAACTGCTTTAACTATCTCCTTATACGGAGAAAGGCTTTTAGTGGTGTTACATAAGCATAAATTTGAGACTATGAATTTTCCATCATGTATATAGAAAATGCAAGGACTTTTGAAGTTGACCAAGTCAAAATATAAATGTGAGCCAGGATTTTTCTTTAAAAAAACTGACACAAACACACACAAAAACTGAAATAGATTTTCGTCCTTCCATATACTCAGTTTCTTAAGTTTTGTTTTGTTTTTGTCTTAATGGGAAAATATTTATAGACGCTAAAATTTAAAATTACCCAGTAACAAATTTGCTTAACTCTTTCCCTCACTGCCCTTTTTCTTGATTAAATACCTCCAGCTATTTTTTCTTCTTCACTGAAAAAGACACAAATTCTTTTCTCATTCCCCTGCAGCTTTAAACGGCAGGTTGAAAGTTGCCTGCAAGCTGACAAAGGAAGAAGTTAAACAACTTATCTTTCTGTTTTCTGGCCCATTCATTATTTGAACCTCTCTCTCTCTCTCTCCCTCTCTCCCTCTCTCCCTCTCCCCCCCACTTCCTCGCAGGAAAACAGAAAGTTTGAACTTTGAGGTCATCTAAGGATTATTTCCAAAGTAGCAGGTCCATTCATCAGAAATAAATAGAGACTTAGAAATTCAGTTGGGTATCTGCCAACGGTAATTGGGCTGAATTCAACAGGAGCTCTTGTTATAGTATGTATTCCTGAATATCAGCCAAGTGCTAAAAGAATACTGGTGAATTAAGCTGCATAATATCCCATTAAAAGTGAAGAAAATGTCCATAAACTAATAGTTTGATTGTAGAGTATGGGTGTAGCCCAGTAATCCAAAAATGTAGCAGAACAGAGTAAAGCAATAAATGCTTTATTCATTACATTAGAAGTAGTAATTAAATTAAGAGAAAACTAAAATAGGCAAACCTCATTTCGACCTGATCTACATCTTGAAAAGAGAAAGAGAGAGGAAGTCAGACCTGAATCTAATCAACTTTAGGCTTCACATTCAAAAGTAACTATAGGTACTACATTCAATGAATGAGTCTCCTCCTCCCCCACTCCTCCTTGTCCTCCCCCCACTCCTCCTTCTTCTTTGGCAAACAGAAAGAGAAATGCACTTTGAGTAGATGCTATTAGTTGAAATGCCCTTTATTGAATCATATGAAGAATGGTTGCAAGAATTGGGTATGTCTTGTCTAATGAAAAGCAGGACTAGGGGTGAGATATTTGATGAGCAATATTTGATAAGATGAGGAGCAGTGGATGAAAACTAGCCAAGGATAGAAGCAACTAAGGAGAAACCCTAACCGTGAGAGCAATCAACCAATGGAACAGCTTGCCTTTCGAAAGTCATGGGTGCTCCATCACTGAAGGCTTTCAAAAAGAGACTGGACAACCATTTGTCTGAAATGCTATAAGGTCCTCTGCTCGAATAAGGGGTTGGATTAGAAGACTCCAAGGTCCCTTCCTATTCTATAATTCTATGTTATTTAAACTGTTCATAAACTTTCATTCTAAATATACTCTCCCTAGAATTTTGCTAGATGCTTCTAGGTAGGCTCCCATCATTAGAGTAGAGTAGAGTAGAGTAGAGTAGAGTAGAGTAGAATAGAATAGCATAGCATAGCATAGCATAGCATAGCATAGAATAGAATAGAATAGAATAGAATAGAATAGAATAGAATAGAATAGAATAGAATTCTTTATTGGCCAGCTGTGATTATACACACAAGGAATTTGTCTTGGTGCAAATACTCTTAGTATACATAAAAGAAAAGATACATTCATCAAGAGTCAAGAATCATCAGGTACAACACTTAATGATAGTCATAGGCTACAATAAGCAATCAAATCATGCTAGGAAACAGTATAAATCGTAAGGATACAAGCGACAAAGTTACAGTCATACAGTCATAAGTGGGAGGAGATGGGTGATAAGGAGTGATGAGAAGGTTCATAGTAATAGTAGTGCAGTCTTAGTAAATAGCTGGATAGTGTTGAGGGAATTATTTGTTTAGCAGAGTTATGGCTTTGGGAAAAACCTGTCCTTGTGTCTAGTTGTTCTGGTGTGCAGTGCTCCATAGTGTAATTTTGAGGGAAGGAGTTGAAACAGTTTACGTATGAGATGGGAGGGGCCTGTAAATATTTTCACAGCCCTCGTTTTGACTTGTGCAGTATGTAGGTCCTCCATAGAGGCCAGGTTGGTAGTAATTGTTTTTCTAGGTCTAATTGTCTTGATTTTTTGCTTTGCATATCCCTGTAAATCACAATAAATGTGTCTCCATGAGCTTTTTTTAAAAAAAAAACAACACAAATTTAGTCATTAAATTTAAGAAGGAATTGAAGCACAGGCAACATAAAAAGGAAAGGAGTAGAGAATTTGGGAGAGGAAAGAGTAACAAGGGATAACACTGAGCATGCTAATTAAACTTCTATTCATTTTTGATCCAATTCTAGCAAAATGATGTTGGTTTTAGCATGAGACTACGTATTATTATTTTTTTAGCAACTGTACTTTCTCAACATAATTTCTGAGTCTTATAATTCCCTCCCAAAGGGTTGTGATCCAGATGCTTTCAGAAGCAATGATCTTAACATAAACCCTCTAGATTTCCCGCCTCAGCTACACTGCTTTAATGAGTAGCTTCCTTGAGGCTCTTATGCTTAGTATGTACTAAGTAGAGCACACAAGGACTGACCTTATTTGTGCTTGTTCAGTCTCTGATCTCCATTCTCTTCTCAGACTTGATTACCTGGCCCCATCCACAGGGATGATTAAAATGAGATGAAATGAATTTCCCAAACTGGGGAGACCTACAGGTAGGAAGCAAAAAAAAAAAAATGAATCAATGATGTGGCCCTGATCACCTCATTTTAGCTCCTTTCTGCTATAATATGTAAATCACCATCATTAATGTAGGCAACCGAAGCCAAAGTAATTGGAGCTTTTTATCAAGTCTCTTGTGGAAGTGTGCTAAACATACTCCTTGGGTCATAAAAGCACTGAACTTCCCATATCACAGTAATTGACTGCACAAGCACCAACCCAAGGAATGAATGTTTGCGATCATTAAGAGCATCTGGGCAGAGCATGCTCATTTCTAAACAGACTCCGTGTGTCAGATATTCTACATGTTGGCTATTTTGTCAAGGGATTTGTCTCATAGATAGAGATGCTTAGGATAGATGATAGATAGATAGATAGATAGATAGATAGATAGATAGATAGATAGAT
>NW_020769320.1:13530736-13550526 GCF_900518735.1 Pseudonaja textilis | reverse complement strand
GAAAGAAAGAAAGAAAGAAAGAAAGAAAGAAAGAAAGAAAGAAAGAATTACACTAATATCAAAGAAATAGTGGAATCAGATCATTAAAGAAAGGAGGGAGAAAATAAAATGTGAATGACAAAAATTAAAATTTGTTTTTTAAAAAAATAATCTTAAATAATTAAATTGAAGAGTTGAATTTTCCACAGCAAGTTGTCCCACAATGAGTTGGCTGTGGTGAGTTGACTGTGGCGAGTTGGCTGTGCTGACTTGTCTCATTCTGTTTATGATGAGTGACATGATGGGCAAAATGACATCTTATTCCAGTGGATGGAAAATAGTGATATCTTCTTTTAACCAATGCAACTTGCCTTGAATTCGAACAAGAACTGCCTTGTTTGGCACCTGCTATTCTCTCTCTCTCTCTCCCTCTTCCTCTCCCTCTCCCTCACTCTCTCCTCCCTCCATCTCTCTCTCCCTCCCTCTCTGCCTCCATCTCTCTCTCTCTCTCTCTCTCTCTCTCTCTCTCACTCTTCAAAGTCGCTCCAAAGCCATTTACCCTTTTGCTCTCAACAGCACTTAAAGACTTTAAAAAAAGCACTTCATGTGGTGAAGAAAGAACGGCAGTCAGTGCTGGATTATCGCAGCATGGAATGGATGGACACATGGCAGTAGCAGCATTAAATGTTCTACTCCTTGTTTTTCTCTCATCAAGAGACAGAAGTACACGGCGGCCCTAGAGCTGGAGCATCAATTTAGTTCAACGGAAGCAGCAAAATTTAGTCCTAATTTGGAAACGTGTTAACCGTCTCTGACAGCTATTGCATTCAGATGTTTTGATGATTCATGAAAGGACAAATAATGCCCTGTTCTGTATTTTTTTTTCCTCCTCCCTTCTAATTTATTTTTTTTCCCCTTATGGATAGGATAGGATACGAGGATTGCAAAATTCTGGATAACTACTAAGTGGCAGTAAAATGACAGAGAAAACTGTGTAGTTACTTTTCTTCTGAATAACTCTAAATGTTTTCCAAGTAAAATTCCGTTCTCCCACACCTGTTCACTACCCAGTCTCTGCTATTCTTTATACTGACAAAGTAGCCATACTATCTATAACCCATGTGGGGTTTCAAAGATGACTTCAGTACTCCTGAGAATTCCTTGAAATAAAGTATTCTAAAGCGAAATTATTGGCATTCTCTAGGCAACGCTTTACGGCTCCAATTAGATAGATGATTAATAGCAAACTGATCAAGAAGTTTAAATCCTTTAAATATCTAGAGTGCCTATTTTCAGTCTTCTACCCACTGATCTATTCAAGTAAGGTTCCTGCTAGGAAGAACTCCCAAAGCCTCCCTTGCAATTGCTAAATTTGCAGGTCAATCTGAAAATAAATATGTCCCATCAGCCATTAAACTATTTAAAGCTGAAGTTTAGCTGTGATGCCTTATGGTGACAGCTGGGTATCTATAAGGAATCTTCCAGCTTCGAAACAATTCAATCAACATCTCTAAAAATCATACTGCAATTCCCTTATTCAATATCTACTGCCCTACTATGGCTAAAACTAGGCTGCAGTTCCCTTGGAGCCTGATTAAGACATCATTGTAATGTCAAGATGACTTTGTCTTCTTTGCTGAAGATGATCTATTGCAGGGGTCTCCAACCTTGGCAACTTTAAGACTTGTGGACTTCAATTCCCAGAATTCCTCAGCCAGCCATGTCTGTTTCTTTCTCTCTAAGAGGAGAGAGTGCAGAGGAAGGGATTACAAGAGAGTGAGCTATGCTGGCTGAGGAATTCTGGGAGTTGAAGTCCACAAGTCTTAAAGTTTGCCAAGGTTGGAGACCCCTGTTCTATTGGGAACTTCTTTGGTCCATCTCTGGTTGCTAGATAGGTTCTATAAACCACCGTGTTTCCTTGAAAATAAGATCCTGTTTTATATTTTTTTGCCACCAAAAAAGGCACCAGGTCTTATTTTCAGGAGATGTCATCCATTGACTAACCTCACTGACTAACATCACCCCTGGCCTCCTTTTTGCTGTCAGAGGCCTTTGGGAAATTTTTTTCTGTGGCTGGCAAGGCTTTCCTGAAGGCCTCCACAGCCAATAACAGAGCTCAGGATCGATCCAGAGCTTTGTTATCAGCTACAGAGGCCTTCAGGAAAGCCTTGCTGGCTGCAGAAGAAATGGGCTGGCCAGACAAGTGTCGGGGTATGTGAGGCCTGACTACAACTGTCCAAAGGTAAGTAGTAGGGCTGCTCTACACACACGCCCATCCCCACCCTAGCTTAATTTTTATCCGTGAAGTCTGGAGTGGGCGGGATCTTAATTAGGACTTATTTTGGGGGTAGGGTATATATTGGACTCATGTGTAAAAATCAAGCTAGGACTTACTTTCAGGGAAGGTCATATTTTCAGGGAAACAGGGTAGAATCTTGAGCTGCATTTCTTCAGCTTTTATATATTTTTTGTGTTTTCTAAGTCAGCTGTGGGATGCTAGACACTAAACCCAATGCTTTCTTCACTAGAACGTGTGACTTCTCCCCAAAGTGTATAGCCATTGGGGTAACTATATGTTTCTTTTTTGCAATTGCAAATCTTTGAAGTTTCTTAATGCTCTTATCAATGTAGGGATTATTTCACATTGTTACACAACTCTGCATCATGTCTACACTGTGTGTTGAAGTGCTATACAAATATTAAATGTTGTGGTGCCAATTTCAAATGCAAAGGGAGGCGGTATGACGATTATAGAACACTCCTGAGATGACTGGAAAAGTCACCTCCCAAAGATACAGCTGGATGTTTGATAACTGTTTTGGTCCAGATTTGTCTTCTGCCATTCAGCTAATAAACCAGGCAAACTTGTGTATCCACCTGCACTCAAGTCACTTTTGACATTTGATTTGTGCTGTTTCTAGACCTGTGTCCTTCCCCGTGACCCGAGGAAAGGAAAGCATCTCCTTGACTATATTTTGGTGGATCGCAATCTTAACATTGTCTTGCTGCCACTTAGTTCAACATATGTGAATCCAATCTAATACTCACATGCCAATCAGAATAACAGAGATGGAAGGGAACTTGAAGGTCTTTTAGTCCAGGAAAACCTAAACAATTCTGGACAAATGTCCAATAACTTATTAAAAACCTTCAGTGATGGAGCACCCACAACTTCTGGAATCAAGCTGTTCCACTGGTCGATTGTTCTCACTGCGTGGAAATTTCTCCTTGGTTCTACATTGGATCTTTCCTTGATATGTTTCTATCTATTACTTATTATTTTTTCATTGGATGCTTTAGAGAACAGGCTGAGCCCCCCTTCTCTGTAATAGCCCCTCAATAAGATGCAAATGTCAGGGGTCCAAATAATAGATCCATTGTAAGCAAAAACTCTGAGGCAGACAGAATAGCTCTGAGCTCTGAGGCTCAAAGAATAGCTTTATTGGAAATATCATATTGGCACATAACTGGTGAAAATCAACTTTGATGAGTCCCTTGATTTTCACCTAATTAAAAGTTTTTCCACCAATCCCAAACAATCAGTCCCATGGTCCAATCAAGGCACTGTCTGGCGATCTGGTGGCATCACTCCTTCCTTTGGCCAGATGTGAGAACATCCTTATAAATAAAATAAAATAAAAGTATTTTATTTTGACTACACAACCCCGGTTATCTCTAATCCCCCTTTCCTATCCTATCCCTCAGTTCCAGCACTGAAGCTCCAATATGGTGTTGGAAGAAATATCCTTCTGGGTTCAGTTCCAAGTGGGGAAAAAGACACTGGAAACATGGAGACTGTTAGGAAAGATGGTTTAATGGTGGACAGGATCACATGGCTTGGAGCTCCAAAGTGAAAAGGATGATTGCATACTCCAAGGTGAAGAGAGAAGGGCAAGAAGAAGGAGCAGGGCTGAAAGTGCTTGGTTTTATGCCCTCTGTTGGGATTTGAATTTGAGCTTGTATTCTGATTGGCTGTCAGACTCCCATGGGGCCATGCAGGGGCAACTCTGTAGGTTGTCCTGAATTCCAGGCTTGGTTGAGCCTTGCTGGATGATGATAAACTGAAAGGGCTTTTGAGCAATTGCTATAGTTTTACCTGGCGATCTTTGTTATGTAAGGTATTCTGACGCAGGCCTTAATGGCCCACCCATTAACAAAGGTGGGGGTGAGCTTCTGGTTCTGAGGTGTTTCTGCTCTTGAGTGTCTACTCTTTTTAGAGGAAATATTCTGCCTTTTTAATATTTCCTAGGATATTTCAATTTTCTAGGGGAGGGTTGGGTGCAATCACATCCAGAGAGCGCACACAAGTAACTGATTCAGCAGGATTCAATAACTTCTCTTTGCATATAATATAACACATGAAGTAAATATACAATATACAACCAAAAGCAGATTTACCAACACGGTACTAAATACAAGCAAAACACAAGCAGAGGAGAGGAGTTGCAGTTTCAGTTTTCAGAGCAGCATGCAGCTTTACTACAGAACAGTTGAGCTAAGCCACGCCCAGGCTCCTTCCTGTCTCCTTCGTGGTCACACAGCAAATGCTCTTTCAGTTACCAAACAGCCCTCAACTCTCTCACACACTGACAGGACGCTAGCCGGATGAATACCAATGGATGCTGGTAGGCAGAGGCATAATTTTTTTTGCCCTTATTTTCCTCCCCCCAAAATAAGGTGTATCTTATACTCTGGAGCGTCTTATACTCTGAAAAATATGGTACTTCTGTTGTTCTTCCATAGCTTATGGGAGGGAGGCAGGGAGAGAAAAACAGAGAGAGAAAGTAAAGGAGGAAAGCACCTGAAACTGCAGGTAGTCCTGGACTTACAACAGTCCATTTGTGACTGAAGTTACAATGCCACTGGAAAAAAAAAAATGACATGACCATTTTTCACACTTACAACTGATGCAGCAAACCCCATGGCTACGTGATCAAATTTCAGGCTCATATGTCAACGTTCCAACCAAACTTTCCACCCCAAATTCAGAACTCAGAGGCAAAGTCCACCCAAGTAAGAATTTATTAGAGAAGTCATGTTGGCACATCTGGGAAAATCCGAATCTGAATTCCCGCGTTTCCCCCTACTAAATTAAACTCACATCCAACCCCCTTACTGATGACCCTCAAGTCACACTCTCCAATCCACATCCATTCTGAACTCCTGCCAAGTCCAGTCACTCACCTCTATGATGACTCAAAGGGATGTGGCACAAAGGCAACACAGTCAGGTAATCAATAAGAGTCCCTTTATTATCTCCAACTTTGTCCCCAATATCCAGGTTACCTTCTGGCTGGATGAAAACTCTCCCAGGAACAGCCTTTGACTGCAGAGAATTAAGTCCAAAACATGGTCAACAAAAACTTTAAGTCCAATCAAGCCAAACTGAGGTAATTAGTTTGGCAAGGCAGGAGCAAGAATTTCAGACTTGAAGGCATGGCAATAAACTCCACATGGCTGGGAAGACACCAGGAACACAAATAACTAAAGTCAACACAAGATATACTCATGTTTGCTCCAGCAGTTGCCACACTCAGCATGCATCTCTTTTAAACTCTCATTCCCAGGTGTGGCTAATGAAGGGAATCAGGGCCCTTTCCTCTCCCGTAAGCCACACAACCCACACTGCTCTCTTCTCCATTCCTCCCTGCATGCCCTAGGATGAAGAGGGGGTGGGCCTGGTTCTTCCTCTGAACTCTCTCTCCCTTGTTCTATCTCTTCCCTTCTCTGCCCAGCCAGAGTTTGCCCTTCCCCAGCCTCCTCCACAGCCAATGGAGCCACTCTCTGTTCTGTACAGACATCTGCATACTCGAAATCCGGCAGCCCGGATTGGCTAAAGCGCACGGCCACCGGATTGGCTGAGTGCGCGGCACTGATTGGTCGTTCGGAATCGACCGCGATTGGCTGAGCCGATCGCGGGCGATTCAAAACGACCCGATTGGCCGCAGCACTCAGCAGAAAGCCTTTTAAGCCGCGTTTCTTCCCCACTCTCCCCACTTGTGCTTTTACCCCAATAAATGAGCTGAACCAAGTCACTGACTCGCGTCCTTTGTTCGTATGAGATATACGACACTGGCGACGAAGGTGGGATCCTAACAAAATCCCACATCGCACGTGGCCCACGGAACCGCAACCGGCAACATGGCCAGCGGCAACGTGCCACCCGCTCCTTTCAACGCGGCTACCGAGGACTGGGAATCTTACATCGACAGATTCCTCATGTTCTTAGAGAGTAGCAATCTCAAGGACGCAAATGGACAGAGGAAACGAGCCGTTTTTCTCACACACTGCGGCCCCGCGGTTTTCAAAATGGCAAAAGCCCTTGCCAAGCCGATCGATGTGAAGATCATGGACTGGGCCGATCTCGAACCCCTGCTGAGGAGCCACTACGCGCCCGCTGTGCCCACCCTCATTCGGCGGCACGAATTCTATCGCCGCGACCAGAAGCTGGGTGAGAGCGTCAGCAAATTTGTGGCTGAACTCAGGGACCTCGGAGGGCTGTGCGGGTTTACCGACTTAGACGAGGCTCTGCGGGACCGCGTCGTCCTCGGTCTCCGGGAAACCGTCCTGCAAAGCCGGATCATGGCGAAAGGCGACATCTCCCTCGCCGATGCCCTCGCAGAAGCCACAGCGGCGGAAGCAACCCGGAGATCAGCGGCCCAACTGAAGCAAACCGGCACCGCGGAACGGCCCGCCGCAGCCACAACACCCAAAAACCGGACCGACGACAATTACCGGGCGGCCACATCCATGCACCACGGCGACCTCGAGTCCCCCTCCGGATCGGAAGACGACGAGGAAGACGTCCATCGCCTGCAGACAGGACGAGACAGGCGCAAGCCACGGAACCGAAAATCGAAGTTCCAGTGTGCCGGCTGCGGGGGGGAGCACCCAAGGTCAGAATGCCGTTTTTTCGACGCGATCTGCCGCCATTGCGACAAACGGGGACACATCGCCAAGGTCTGCCGTTTCAAGAGGAACCACAGCCCCCGCCACCGCGACACCACCCCCCGGAGACGCGAAAATGCCAGGCGCAACAACACCCCGCCGAGGAACCGCGATCGGGACGGTGAAAGCCGCTGGAGCCTGGAATCGAGGAGCCGCCGCTTCCACGAAGGCCGCCAGCGCGAGGAAACCCACCAAACGGTCATCGTCGGCCATTCCTCCAACTGGGACGGCCGGAAAGTCCACGTGGAGGTCGAAATCGAGGACCGCCCCTGCAAAATGGAGGTCGACTCCGGATCGTACCTGTCCATGGTCGCGTGGCGGGAAATTAAGCGACTGGTACCTTCCATGAAGCGGCACGAGCTGGAGAACCAGACGCTCATCCTTAAGGATTACCAGGGGAATCGCATTCCCGTGGTAGGGACCGGGCACTTCAAGGTTACATTCAAAGGGCGCACCGAAATACTTCCGCTAACCGTCGTCGAGCGAGACCGCCCCAGCCTCTTGGGACTGCAATGGTTTGCGCCGCTGGGACTAGAAGTGACCGGAACCAACCACGTCGCCGAGGCGGACTGGGAGGAACAGCTCGTGCGCGAGTTCCAGGAGGTCTTCGACGGCAATCTAGGCAAGTACCGGGGCCCCCCAATATCGTTCAGCCTAGACCCCACCATTGCCCCCATCCGCCTCAAACCCCGGCGAGTGCCTTTCGCTCTCCGGCCCAAAATCGATGAGCAATTAAACAAGCTCATCGAACAGGGAGTCCTCGAAGCCACAGACCATGCCCAATGGGAGACCCCTATAGTCACCCCGATAAAGCCAGACGGGTCTGTGAGAATCTGCGGGGACTATAAGGCAACCCTGAACCGCGCGCTACAACAAAGCGCCTACCCCGTCCCAGTAGTACAACACCTCTTGCACTCACTGGGAGGGGGCAGGGTTTTCGCCAAACTCGACCTGGCCCAAGCCTATCAGCAATTGCCGGTCGACGAGGAAACCGCCGAGGCGCAGACAATAGTTACCCACCGGGGAGCATTCCGTTGCAAGAGGCTCCAATTCGGAGTCAGCGTAGCCCCGGGGGTATTTCAAAGCCTCATGGAAAGACTCCTCTGGGGCATAAAAGGGGTAGTGCCTTACTTCGACGATGTGTTGGTAGCCGGGGCTGACCAGAAACAATTAGAGGACCGCCTACGGGAAGTACTGAGGAGATTCCAAAGTGCGGGGCTCAAGGTTAAGAGAGAGAAGTGCCAACTGCACACGGCACGGGTCGAGTTCCTGGGGTACTTACTAGATCAGCATGGAATCCACCCCACCGAGGGCAAAATAAAAGCCGTTAAAGAAGCCCCGAAGCCCCGAAACAAAACGGAATTTCAAGCATTCCTGGGGTTGATTAATTTCTACAATGTTTTCCTGCCCCAAAAGGCAACCGTGGCGGAGCCGTTGCATAGGCTGCTCGACAAGGCAGCCACCTGGACGTGGGGGAGACGAGAAGAGGACGCCTTCAACAGAACCAAGGACCTTCTCACATCAGACGCTGTCCTCATCCAGTACAGCGAGACACTCCCCATCACGGTAACGTGCGACGCATCCCCTTTCGGAGTAGGAGCCGTCCTCAGCCATACCCTCGCCGACAGAAAAGAAGCACCCATCGCCTTTTTCTCGAGGACCCTTTCAAAACCCGAACGAAACTACAGCCAATTGGATAAGGAGGCTCTAGCCATCGTCGCGGCCGTAAAGAAATTCCACGAATACCTTTACGGCAGGACCTTCACCATAATCACGGACCACAAACCGCTGCTGGGAATACTGGCAGGAGACCGGGCCACCCCAATCATCCCCTCTCCAAGGATGACAAGGTGGTCCGAATTTCTCGCCGCCTATAATTACCGGCTAATCCACCGCCCCGGTAAGACAATTCCGCACGCAGACGCCCTCAGCCGCACACCACTGCCAACCCTGGACGCCGACCCAGCACCAACCACGTCAACCCTGAGCATCGAGACTTTACCCAACCTACCCCTGACCGCGTCAGACATTGCCCTAGCAACCAATAAAGACAAACGTCTGGCGCAGGTCCTGAGATGGGTGGGGAAAGGCTGGCCGGAAAAAGACGGGGACAGCGAGTTCAAAGCTTACCGGAACCGACAAACAGAACTGTCAATACAAAAAGGTTGCTTACTGTGGGGGGACAGGGTCGTAATCCCGGAAAAATTGCAAAAAAGAGTCCTGAGCATGCTGCACGAAGGGCACCCCGGCATCGTCAGGACAAAAGCCCTGGCCAGAAGCCACGCCTGGTGGCCAGGGATGGACAAGGAGATCGAAGCCTGGGTGGCCTCCTGCAAGCAGTGCCAGGAATCAAGACCAAACCCCCCAGCCGCCCCAATCCGGGAGTGGGAAACCCCCAGGGGGCCATGGTCCCGAATCCACGTAGACTTCGCGGGACCAACCAGAGGACACACCTTCCTGGTAACCGTAGACGCTTACTCCAACTGGCTGGAGGTAAGCAACATGAAGACAACCACCACAGACTCCGTCATCAGACAACTCAGCAAACTCTTCGCAACCCACGGCCTCCCTGATGTCATCGTATCAGACAATGGCCCCCAGTTCACCGCACTACCGTTCGAGAAATTCTTAGCAGAACGAGGGATCCGGCACGCACTAACGGCACCGGCGCACCCGGCGGCGAATGGTAGAGCGGAGAAAATGGTTCAATTTACAAAAAAGACCATTCAAAAGATCGAAACCGGGGACATACAGGACAAGATCAATCGGATGCTCCTAATCCAACACATAACCCCGAGTACCACAACGAACAAAAGCCCAGCGGAGCTACTAATGGGAAGAAAACTGCGATCCCCGCTCGACCGCCTGCACCCCACATACAACCCGGAAAGACCCCCTGACTCCACCAGCAAACACAGAACATTCTCACCGGGAGACAAGGTCTACGCAAGAAACCTCACCGGAGACCCCCTCTGGATACCGGCAACGATCACCCAAGCAACAGGCCCACTCTCGTACCGCCTCCAAACAACTGACGCACGAGCGTGGAAACGCCACATCAACCAACTGAGATCAAGAGCCACCACGGGAAACACAACCGACACGCAGACACCAGGTACAGAAGGGAACCGGCAAGACACCAACCAAGAGGGGAGGGAAGGCCCCAAAGAACAAAAAGAACAAACCCACCCAAAAGGGAACCAGCAATACTCACCACCTGAAGAACCGGAGAGCGACCCACTCGAAGCCTCACCTGGAAGGAGCAGCCGAGCCAGCTCAACCGACCCCGGAAGCCCGAGCGGGAGCAGCCAAGCCAGCTCAACCAGCCCGGAAAAGCCGAGCGAGAGCAGCGAAGCCAGCAGCCCGACCAACCCGGGAAGACCAGGAGGGAGCCGCGGCGAGAGGCCGGACTCACCCTTCCAGGCGGTTCCATCAACGAGGCGGAGAGCGACAGGAGTCCCACCCGAACCGGCCGACAACCAGGAGACAACTGACCAGCGCAAGTCAAATCGGAAAATACGGAGCCCCGCCTACTTACGGGACTACGTCACGTAGGACCAAACCAAGAGGGGAGGGGTGTTCTGTACAGACATCTGCATACTCGAAATCCGGCAGCCCGGATTGGCTAAAGCGCACGGCCACCGGATTGGCTGAGTGCGCGGCACTGATTGGTCGTTCGGAATCGACCGCGATTGGCTGAGCCGATCGTGGGCGATTCAAAACGACCCGATTGGCCGCAGCACTCAGCAGAAAGCCTTTTAAGCCGCGTTTCTTCCCCACTCTCCCCACTTGTGCTTTTACCCCAATAAATGAGCTGAACCAAGTCACTGACTCGCGTCCTTTGTTCGTATGAGATATACGACACTCTCCTGCTCCTTGTCATCTTGGATTAAGACTCTGATAGGGGCATGACGCCCCTCCAAACTCCAGTGAGTTGGCCTTGAGCTCTGGCAAAAGAATCTTCTTGTGGCTATTCTCCCTTCTTACTTCACTCTCATTCCTGTGGTTACCGATCCTCCCTTGTGGCAGCCCCAAATCCGATTCAAGATGGATGGGGACTGACATCATATTTATGATAGTTACAGTGTGCCAGGGTTGTGTGATCCCCCTTTATGACCTTCTGACAAGCCAAGTCAAGGGGGAAAGATAGATTCACTTAACAACCATGCCACTAATTTAACACCTGAAGTGATTCACTTCAAAACAGTGGCAAGAAAAGTCATAAGATGGAGCATTTAACAAATGTCTCACTTAGCAAGTTTAACCATTATTTAGAAACACTGAGCTAAAGTTTGCGGCTCAGTTGTGGTCGTAAGTTGAAGACTACCTGAACCAGAAGGTGCCAGGCAAAGGGGAAAAAAAGTATTATTGTTGTGGCCTGCCACAACACATTCGGACAGTGTGGAGGTTGGGGAGGAACATGGGCTGGTCCTGGAGTCTGGGGAAGGCTCTGACGTCGGAGGCAGAGATGGGTACAGGGCCACCTGACAATTAGCAGCTGCCTTCAGAGTTGGAGATTAGTGGGGCAGAAGAACAGCGGGAGCCTGTTCCCAGTGTGCGCATGCACAGAGTTGTCAGAATAAAGAGGAGCAAAAGGGGAATGGGATTTTGCAGGAGACAATTAGTTCATTTGGGTGAAGATCTGTTCCTGCATTCCATACCAATTATTGTCTGCTACAATGTGGCATCTGAAAGATTTTAGCCTGGCAACTCTCCAAGCCTGAGAAAGGTCTGTAATTGTGGAATATCTTGAAAGACTGTTGGCCGGGACTTTGCTGGAGAGGAATTCACTGTAAACTAAATAAAAAGGGGTTTATTGGGACGAGGAGTCAGCTTCGTGCTGTTGGGGAAGCCTAGGTCAGAACAATTATTTTCTTGTAATTACTGGGTGTACATTTGTGGGAAAAATTAGCCTTTATATAGAAGGATAAAACCATGGGTGGGATTCTACAGCTTCATACCTATTCGCTAGAACCGGGTGTTAACATTCTAAGCAGTTCAGAGAACCAGTTGTTAGAAGAAATTACTGGCCTAAACTTGTAAGGAAGGCAGGAAGGAAACATTCTGGTGTTACTTACAGAAACTGCATCTCTGTTAACCCTTATTACATTCTTGGTAGGACTAGACTTCCTGTCTCTGGAACTTCTCTGGAGTTTTTTTTCCCCTCCTTTGCTGGTACTTTACTTGTGTGGAGTGACCATTCAAAGTTACAATGGCACTGAAAAAAGTGACTTATGACCATTTTTCACACTTAGAACTGTTGCAGCATCCCCACTGTCATGAGAGGCCAGGCGAGGAGATGCGTTCCTCTATGTGAGTGATGTTGAGTTGGCCACAACCAGCCAGTCACATTACCACCAAGCCACACCCACCAACTAAGCCACACCCACAGAACCAGTTGTTTAAAAAATTGAATGCCACCCCTGGATAAAACCCTTCCATGGGGAATTTCTGATCCCACAGTGTTTGGTCAGATACACAAAGCATGCTCTCATTTTAAATTTGTACAGCTGAGTAATTCAAGCTGTGCAACCATATTCTACCTCAAGTTTATCTGAGGAAATGAAGGTTTTTATCTTGGAAACATCATGCAAAACAGAGGCAAACATGCAAAACCTATGCACAGGGCAGCAGAGTGAATCCGTAGTCATGCCAGCCTGCTGTGATAGTTGACCTTGAATAAAATTTGCAAGCATGCTTGAAATGCATGGAGATATACACACAAACACGTAAATACATTCTATCAGAAAAGTACTGAGTGTCCTGTAATAGTCTTTCTCCAGAATAAGCTGGTGAGTGATCCCCAAAATGAGACAATTTAGCTCAGTGTTTCTAAATAACGTATAGGCTTGCGTGGGAATACGCCTGAGTTATCAAAGGAAGCAACAATCCGTTTGCAAATTCTCCTTCTGGTGTCATGTTGCTATACTACCAAAGCTTGCAAAAGTTACTCCCTTCCAGTATTTAATTCCTTCAGCCTTAATGCGTCTTTTAAAATTGTTATTATTTCTGTTGACTCTGATGGGAGTTTTAGAAAATAAACTTTTTGGAGGAAGTGCTTGCAGTCTGACAGTTGATGCCTGCATTGCAATAGAAAATAATTGGAGCAGAAAAAGGATGGTCATTTTCATCAGGATGGGTGAGGGAGTATAGAATAGAATAACAGAGTTAGAAGGGACCTTGCAGGTCTTCTATTCCAATCCCCTGCTTAGTCAGGAAACCCTACACCACTTCAGACAAATGGTTATCCAATCTCTTCTTAAAAACCGCCAGTGCTGGAGCATTCACAGCCTCTGGAGGCAAGTTGTTCCACTGAGTAATTCTTCTCACTGTCAAGAAATTTCTCCTTAGTTCTAAGTTGCTTTTCTCCTTGATTAGTTTCCACCCATTGCTTCTTGTCCTGCCTTCAGGTGCTTTGGACAATAGCTTGACTCTCCCTTCTCAGACCCTGAGGTATTGGAACACTGCTATCATGTCACCCCTAATCCTTCTTTTCATCAAACTAGACATACCCAGCTCCAGCAACTGTTCTTTATATGTCCCCTAATCATCTTTGTTGCTCCTTCCTTCCTTCCTTCCTTCCTTCCTTCCTTCCTTCCTTCCTTCCTTCCTTCCTCCTCCTTTTCTTCTTTCCTTAATTCTTTCTCCTCCTTCCTTTCTCCCTCCCTCTCTTCCTCCCTTCTTCTCTCCCTCCTTCCCCCTTCCTCTTCCTCAGTCTCCCTTCTATTATGTCCCAACTTTGAGAAAATGACTGATCCCCCAAATCACCCAGTTGCATGAACAAATGGAGCTTGAAACTGAATCTTCTGGTGAAAATTCATTAATCAATGGTTAATTTTAACACACTGCTTCCCACTACCCACACACTATGTTTCCTATTTTGATATTATTCCCTTCAGTCTTGCTCCCCAGTAGCTTATAAAATATTAACAGAGAGGAAGGGAGAGATAAAGAAAATAAAAGAGATTTCTTTTTCTCTCGTTAATTATCCCATGTTTCAGCCGGAGGTCACCTGTGTGGAAGGATTTAAGAGAAACATTTGATGATGAAGCCCCAAATGGAATATCTGTGCATATTATTAATTAGTTGGCAAGATTAAAATACAGACTAGTCACTACTTAAAGGTGCACATTAGCCATTTAAGGGAAATGAATCAACCTAGAACTAAGGAGAAACTTCTGGACTGTGAGAACAATTAATCAGTGGAACTACTTGACTCCAGAAGTTGTGGATGCTGCAACACTGGAGATTTTCGGGAAGATAAATGGACAACCATTTATCTGAAAGGAACTAGAAGACCTCCAAGATCCCTTCCAACTCTTTTATTCTATTAAAAAAAAAAGTCTATAATATAAATTCACACATAAGCCTTAATCCAATGATGTGGGACATACATAGTTTTCTAAGAAAACAAACTTAGTGAGAGGAAAGAATGTTCTACTGTGCTTCAAATATTTTTCAGCCACATTCTTAAGGCCGTGTATCTCAACCAATGCTGGCTGGGGAATTCTGGGAGCTGAAGTCCACACTTTGTAAAACTTGATTAAAGCTGAGAAACATTGTTCTAACGTGTATGTGCGTGCAAATGTGTGTTTTCTATTTAAAGGGTTTGCAAGCTGTGAGGACAATTGGTGGATGCACTGAATGCATAGCAACATTCAACTAGGTGAAATCCGTCTCTCTTCTCCTATCTCGATTCCAGGGTTGAATGACTTCCTCTTTGATTCTGGGAGCTGAACAGTTTTGATTGATGCTACTGCCCTAATAAAATCCCAAGCCCTCAAATATAAAGGTTCAGAGAAATGCTGACGCAGCGGCTGATGTAGTAATAATGAAATCAATATTCATTTATCTGCTCTAAATGTATGACAAACTGAGTCAATTGGATTGATTAACACATGGCTACTTGGACTACACAAACCTCCATACACTTTCACAAGATGATGTGAGGTATTAGTTCAAAACATCACCTGAAATCCCCGTGTATCCATCTACCCTTATTTTGCTTCAAAATAAATTTTTGTTTTTTCTTTTGAACATGCAACTCTTTTTTTGTCTTTCCCTTCCCCCCCCTCTCTCTTTTCTCTCTCTTTTCTCTCTCTTTCTCTCTCTTTCTCTCTTTCACTCTCTCTCTTTCTCTGCTAATTATTTCCATCATCCCACTTCCCTTCTCTCTTGGTTGTTGTTGTGGCCCGCCAGCAGCCAGCTGGTTCTTTGATGCATCTTTGATGTGTTAAAATCCTTGTGATATGGTTATGCCAGGTAAGTTAACTTAGTTGTCATGGTTTTGTTGTGGCCTGCCAGTGGCCAGCTGACCTGGCAGCAGAATCAGACAGTGAGGAGGTTGGGAAGGAGCATGGGCCAGTCCTGGAGTCTGGGGAAGGCTCTGATGATGGTTCTGCATCAGAAGCAGAGATGGAGCCAGGGCCACCCAACAGTTATCAGCTGCCTTTGGAGTCAGAGATCAGTGGGGAAGAAGAACAGCTGAAGCCTGTTCCCAATGTGCGCGTGTACAGAGCTGCCAGGAGAAGGGAAGAGTTAAGGAACAAAGGTTGACTCGGGAGGAAAGCAGGTGTGGGATTCAATTTTTTTAACAACCGGTTCTGTGGGTGTGGCTTAGTTGGTGGGCGTGGCTTGGTAGACATGTTATTGGCTGGGCGTGGCCAACTCAATATCACTCATATTGAAGTATGCATCTCCTCACCTGGCCTCTCATGACTGTGGGGATGCTGCAACAGTTGTAAGTGTGAAAAATGGTCATAAGTCACTTTTTTCAGTGCCATTGTAACTTTGAATGGTCGCTCCACACAAGCAAAGTACCAGCAAAGGACGGAAAAAAAACTCCAGAGAAGTTCCTGAGACAGGAAGTCTAGTCCTGCCAAGAATGTAATAAGGGTTAACGGAGAGGCAGTTTCTGTAAGCAACACCAGAATGTTTCCTTCCTGCCTTCTTTACAGGATTAGGCCAGTAATTTCTTCTAACAACCGGTTCTCCAAACTGCTTAGAATGTTAACAACCGGTTCTAGCAAATAGGTGCGAACTGGTAGAATCCCACCCCTGGAGTAAAGGCACAAGTGGATGGTGAATGGCCCCTCCTGTAGGGAATAAAGAGGAGTGAAAGGTGTTTGCAGGAGACAATTAGTTTGTTTAATTAATGTGAAGATTGTTCATGACTTTGTACAGCATTGGAATATATCAGTCTGGCCGCTCTCCCAGCCTGATAAGGTCTGTGATTGCAATTCACCCTTGAAAGACTGTTTGCCAGGACTTTGCTGGATGTGAATGAGAGGAATTCACTTTAGCCTAATAAAAAGGGGTTTTGTCAGGACAAAGAGTTTGTTCCGTGATTTTGTGAAGCCTAGGTCAGAACAGTCATATTCTTCAATATGTTTACATTTTTAGTGAAATATTTTTCCCTCTCTATTTGTTTTCTTTCATGATTGATTTTAAGCCTACATCCAAATGTTATTTATCCTTTTTGATGCCCCAGGCTTTTTGACTTCCTGCTCATCATGATAGCTTGTCCTAAAAAGCTACTTGGATCTTTCCCTTTTTGAATTGTACTATAAGCACCAGAGACAGAAAGAAAGAGGGTAAAACGACTGACTTTGGCCTTCTCTTACCCCTGTAGCGCCTTGACTTCTCTTTCACTTTATATTGATTTTATCTCATGACAGTATTTTCTCCAAGCTGTTTCTCTCAGGTGCACTTCCTCTCACCTTTTCTAAATTTAGCCCACATACCTGACAGGAGAAATTCATGGTGAAGCATGTGGGAAATAGGTAGAATTAAAGCCACAAATGCTCCAATTCTCCATTTTTAGCAAGGTGTCTGTGCTGTGTCCTTCTCTCCAACTTTTCTTCTTACCATGATTGATGATCACATCAAGACTGACGAAAGCTTCTCCTTTGGCTGATGCAAGTAAAAAAATAATAATACATGCATTAGGAAACTTTAATGCATACTGCAAAGTGTACAGTATTGAAAAGCACTATCTATTTCCAGTTATTCTTTTATAAGTAGTCCTGGACTTAGAGCCATTCATTTAATGACCATTTGATGTTACAACGGCACTGAAAAAAAGTGACTTATGACCATTTTTCACTCAGATAACAGATAATCAGAGTTGGAAGGGACCTTGTAGGTCATCTAGTCCAACCACCTGCCCAAGCGGGAGACCCCACACAACCTCTGACAAATGGCAGTCCAATTTCTTCTTGAAAGTCTCAAGTGATGGAGCTCCCAAAACTTCCAAGGACAACTTCTGTTCCATTGGTTGATTGTTCTCACTGTCAGAAAGTTTCTCCTTATTTCCAGGTTAAATCTCTCCTGATGACCATTGCAGCATCTTTTTAGTCATATGATCAGAATTTGGTTGCTTGGCAACCGGTTCATATTTATGATAGTTGCAATGTCCCGTAGTTATGTGAACATTTTTTTTTTGTGACTTTCTGATAAGGACATATAAATACATGAGCAGACAACACAGCGGTGGGATTCAAAAAATTTTTACTACTGTTTCTGTGGGCGTGGCTTGGTGGGTGTGGCCATGTGGCTGGGTGGGCATGGCTTTTTTTTTTGCCTTTTTGCAGTTATCCCACCCACCCAACCATTTTTTGGGCCTTCTGGGCCTCAGAAGAGCCTCGGGGTGTTTGCTCCTAGAAGGCTCCTCTGACATTCAGGAAGAAAAGAAAAAACAGATCAGGGGAGGGGCACGCAGCACCCATCCACACTTCATTTTGAGACCTTCCTGGCCTCAGAGGAGCCTCGGGATGGTTTTGCTCCCAGAAGGCTTCTCTGAGGCTCAGGAAGGCAAAAAATGGAGTGGGGGGCTGACCCCCTGCCTCCATTTTTTGCCTTCCTGGGCCTCAGCAAGGGGAGTCCCAGCACAGCTGATTGTATGAACAGCTGATTGTCAGGAGGAGAAAAAAAAGAAATACCTTAAGGGGCCAGCGTCAAGCTGGCGGGGTGAGCGGCATCGGGCGGTCGAGGCAAACAAGCCAGTGATGACTTGGCGACCAGGTTGGGAGCATGGCCAGCCAGAACTTACTACCGGTTTGGCGACCCATGCCAAATCTTTGCTACCAGTTCACCCAATCCAGTGCGAACCAGTTGAATAACACCACTGAGACAACAGAAATGAATTCTCTATATCTTTTTTGTGAATTATAAATTTGTTATTTTACATAACAGAGATACATTAATTGGTTCCAATCATTCTGAACATTACAGACCTGGTGTTTCTTGTCTCTTATGTATGATGGCCAAGAAGAATTTGATAAAGTCGTCTAAGATCTGGGCTAATTGCTAAGACCTTACTAAAAGCTTAAGTAAGGACTATTGCATCACAATATTAAAACAAAAAAGCTGTTGAGACTTTGGAAAGAGCGCAGAGAAGAGCAACAAAAATTCTTACGGAGCTGGAGGCTAAAACATACAAAGAACAGTTGCAGGAGTTCGGTATGTCCAATTTAATAAAAAGAAGGACTAGGGATAACATGATAGCAGTGTTGCAATATCTGAGGCACTGCCACAAATAAGAAGGGTCAACCTCTTTTCCAAAGCACCTAAAGGCAAGACAAGGAACAACGGATGGAAGCTAACGAAGGAAAGAAGCAACCTAAAATTAGGAGAAATTTCCTAATGGTGAGAGTGATTAACCAGTGGAACAGTTTGCCTCCAGAAATTGTGGAGGCTTTCAAAAAAAAGATACTGGACAGCCAATTGTCTGAAATGGTACAGACTAGAGTCTCTTGCTCAAACGGGCGGGGGGGGGGGGAGGGACTGGAAGACCTCCAAGGTCCTTCCAACTCCATTATTCTATATTTTAGTCTGCATTCCATGTTCTATTCTATTTCATGTCTGCATATGCCCTAGTGCAGAAAAATCCATCACCTTTAATTTTTTAATATTAAGCATAATGTCCAGCTCCATTCTATTTAAACACCAGCTTACTTCTACAATGTCATTGCAGTAATTATATTCTCTGCTCTATTTTATACAAAAGCACACAGTTCTTGCTGATTTCCTCTGTCCTTGACTAGGCTTCAAGTGTGAAAGAGCTTCAGAGAAAACAACACTCCCCTAACCAGCACTCTTTTAGCCTCCTAATTGCGTTGACATAATTATGTCACACAGAAACATGATAAAATCAATATTTGGGATCAGATGTAGCTGCCAGTAATGCCATTATTAACTTATAATTATTCTTTCCCTCCCCTTTTTTCAATATCAATAGCAACGCACTTGACACGATACAAAGCATAATCATATTGGGAGGCACCTATACAGTAAGATTTTTATTGCCTTTTCCCCTCTCTCTATTGCTTTCATCCTTATGCTATTATTGAACAGTCAATTATAGCACTCTTCCATTTGCTCCGTGAACCCTATACCAAGCACACTGGCAAAGAGACACAAACAAACAAATGAAAGAAGCAAGAGTAGGTTGATTTAACAGACAAGAGATAGAGAGAGAGAGAGAGAGAGAGAGGGAGGGAGGGAGGGAGGGAGGGAGAGAGAGAGAGAGAGAGAGAGAGAGAGAGAGAGAGAGAGACTCTAATCAACCCACTCTTGCTTCTTTCGTTTGTTTGTTTGTGTGTCTTTGTCAGTGTGCTTGGTACAGGGTTCACGGAGCAAATGGAAGAGTGCTATAATTGACTGTTCAATAATAGCATAAGGATGAAAGCAATAGAGAGAGGGGAAAAGGCAATAAAAATCTTACTGTATAGGTGCCTCCCAATGTGATTTTGCTTTGTATCGTGTCAAGTACGTTGCTATTGATATTGAAAAAAAGGGAAGAAAATAATAATTATAAGTTAATAATAGCATTACTGGGAACTACATCAGACCCCAAATATGAT
>NW_020769320.1:13504067-13524765 GCF_900518735.1 Pseudonaja textilis | reverse complement strand
GATATAGATATAGATATAGATATAGATATAGATATAGATATAGATATAGATATATAAGATATATAAGATATATAAGAGAGAAACAACATGTCACAAATAGTTCAAGTAGCATAAACGGGATATCTCAAAGATTCAGATAGTCAAAAATATTTGAAAATTCCAGTTTGGCTATCGACTATTGAAGCATTTTCTTATCCTATAATATACAAAAAGGAACAAAGTTAGATATGGTGAAATATTGAATGAAAAGGGTGAACTTAAATCTATACAAAAACTAGAGGAACAAGGTATAATGATGAATTGGTTTTCATATGCGCAAATACATTCAAGGTATGATAAAGATTCTAAAACAGAAGATTTCTATGATAAATTGACTGACTTAGATAAGAATTTGACAGGTACTGATGAAAAGGTGATTAAAAAATTGTATGGATATTTATTAGAAATTAAACTAGAAGAAGAACAAGTTAAAGAAACAATGATTGCTTGGGGGAAGAATCTTGGATATGGGATTGATCTAGAGAAATGGCAAAAATTATGGTCTCAAAATGACAACGTCAACAGCATATAAAGAAAATTTGTATAAGATGTTTTACAGGTGGCACTTTCCCCGACAAGAATAGCAAGAATGTTCAAGAATAAATCCGAAAAATGTTGGAAATGACATCAGACACCTGGCTCATATTACGATATGTGGTGGACTTGTGCGGATGCTAATACTGGACTAAAATCCATACGTGGTTGGAAAATATGACAAAAAAGCATATAGATTTGAAACCAGAAATATTTTTATTGGGAATTTTACCTGAAATATATAGTAAAGACTTGAAATACCTGATTGTAAATGTATTAACAGCGGGTAGGAAAAATGAGACAATACCATCACAGGAGGAAATTATTAAGAAAATATTGGAATGTGCTGAAATGAGTAGATTGACATTTGAAATTAGAGAACAAAATGATAAACAATTTTATAAAATTTGGGATCTATTCTATCAATGGTTAGACAATAAAATATAGTAATGAAATATGTAGACTTTTAGAAAATAATAAATATATAAAGATGTATTCTTTTCTTATTATATCTACAAAATGATTCTAGGATACATCTGGGATGATAATTTGAATTGTCATAAAACAAATTAAGTAAAATATGATCATTTTGTAAAACATGGATGAATAAAAGTATAGTCAAATGATTGATTAATAATGATATTAATGTATTTAATATATTGATTGAAAATACAAGATTATATACAATGTAATTATAATTGAAGACTATGAAATGGAAGCACAAAACAATTTGTAAACCAAACGGCACACTGTATGTACATATATGGAAGATCATTTGATGTTTTTATGTTTTGTTTGTTTATGTTTGTTTTAGAAACCAATAAAAAATTATTTAAAACAAAATTGTCAAAAATAACAATGTATATTTTCCCCTATTGTTAATTTTTCATTGATAATATACTGAATGCTAATGATATGATTTAAAGTAACTCCATTGACCTGTGGGAAGAAATATCCATCTGCTTCAGTTCGAAACTGGGAGAAAGACCCTGGAACCATGGAGGCTGATTGGAAAGATGGTTTATTAATGAACAGAACCACATGTGGTTCTGGGCAGCTGATGAAAATGGAGTTGAGAGTGAGTGAGTTTTATACCTTCTTTAAGCTTTGCACTTGAGCTTCCTGTTCCTGAGCAAGAACATGCCCTTTAATATTCTATTGGTTGTTGTCAGATTCCTATGGGGGTCATGTAGGGGTTGTTGTAGCTGGCTCTATAGGCAAAAGAGTGAATTCAAATCCTAAGTGCTTGTCTGAGCTAAGTTTGGTTGAAATTTTGACTGCTCGGGTGGTGGTGCAATGACCAAAATACCCTGAGGAGATTGTGTAATATAGTGAGCTCTGTGTCTTCTGCTAAATGGTAGTGGGTTAATCCTATTATGTCCTGAAGGATCATGTCCTGTTCTTAATCCCATCACCCTGGAGCTGAAGGTATTTTGTTTTGTAGATAGGCTGGCCCAGTCTTTCTCAATGGGTACAAAATATCTGCTGGGGGGTATTGAAAAAGAGTGAATCTGCTTCCTGCCTCTAAAAAACCATGTTTCTCCATTTCTCATTTAGGGAAATAAAATATTCTGCCTTTTTAAATATTCCTCAAAATATTTCATTCTTCTAGGAGTGGGGGCTTCCCACAGACCAAATACTGATTTTTTTTTTTTTTATCTCTGCATCAGCTATTTTTTCTTCTTTCTCTTGTTAGTTTTTTTCTTCCTAAAAAAATGTAAAAAATATAGACTCAGTTATCATGTACGAGATGAATTTTACTCCTGAAGTCACCTTCTTCGAAGAATGAGAAAGAAACATAAATTGACAAGATGCTTTAATGAGAGCAATATTATTTATGTATAAAAATTGTTCTATGCCACATAAGTTGAACCTCAGGACTTGATGTGCTTCTTAATTTGTTTGTTATGGATTTCTAACTCAAAAACCTTTTATTTCTTTTTTAATACAAATGTACCAGATGATAAAATAACCATTTACATTCTATGTTGAAATATTGAAATGTCCTATGTTAAGATTCTGGAAGACTAACCATTTTTTATATATTTGCATTACCTAATTTTAGAGGGAAGGAGGGAGGGAGGAGAAAGAAGGAAGGAACTATAAATGGTCACAGATAATTTTCAAATAAAAAAAGTCATTATGGAAAAAAATTGGGTCAGCTAAAAATGATCCAAACTTATCACTTCTGATGTACTTTCTTTCTCAATCTAGGTCACTTTTTTCATTCCAACATTTATTCAGGTCCTTGGAGTCCTGAATAAATATCTAAAGAATTGATCAACATCTTTAGAGAGCTCAGAAGATTTTCAAAGCAAGGCTGTGAACTTCAGATAGTTCAGGGATACATACTTCCTAAACTCTATTTAGGAGTTAAATTTTAGAAAAAAGTAAAAACTTGGGGACTAGATTGGTCAGTGCTATTGACATCCAATAATAAGTATGTTCCTTCAATAAAAGACCATGGAAATGAACTTGACACTTGAAAGTTGGGGTCAAACTCTAAGACTTTCACCCAACACTAGGTATAACACTCAATGTTAACTGAAAGTTTATAGGATCATGACGGAGGCGTAAAGCACAACGATGCTTAACTGATGTTACAATATTGCATGGCATAAAGGTAATGTGCTATTTGTTTCATTTAATTTCCTGCTGCTTCTCCCAAGAGTATTTAAAGGATTTTGTTTCAAGTGAGTATAAACATTTAGCCATTAAACTATTGGAAGGGGCAGATTCAACCAATGTCATAGCATACTTCTGATAATTAGGTTAACCCTGAATAATTTTCTAAAACAGGGATCTTCAAACTTGACAGCTTTAAGACTTGTGGATTTCGACTCCCAGAATTCCTGCTCCAGGCGTTAGTTCAGGAATACTGGAAGTTGAAGTCCACAAGTCTTAAACATGCCAAGTTTGAAGATGCTTTTCTAAAAGAATAGAAAGAAGGGAAGTATTAGATCAATAAGATGGTTAGAACTTTCTGAGATGCTCATTATTGAACCATTGATAACATCTCAGTTTTCCCAACATTGGAATTCCTAGTGTCAAAAAGTGCCAACACCAAAAGTCCAGAAGAAAAACTAAAACATCAAGGTGATAGTAATATTAGTTAAAACAATTCGATGTTATTCGAGGAGCTATAGATTTTTACCTGTACAGTATAGCAATAGTTAATAGTAGTTTTTGTCTTTAAACATCCATATAATAATGAGATACTGGCATGTTTCTATTTCATAATAACATACAGGTGGAATTTAATCTTCTTAATTATACTAACATATACCATACTGTGTTCGATTGCTTATTTGCAAATACTTTTTAACTTCACTCCTGCAAAATTCCATTTCCCATCTCAATAAACATTACAGACAATAAATATTGATAAACAACAAAGGTAAATAATGTAAAATAGGGGGAAAATCAGAAGCAGGTAATTAATTTAGGAACCGGGATAATAATGCAACAAGTTATAACTACGTATGAATGAAGGCCTCGTGAACATTTTGGTGATCAAATCAATCTATAAAGTTTAGGGTGAAAAGTAAGGCATTAAATGACAGATTAATTACCAAGTTGACATACCTTTCCATCTCCTACCAGTCTACCAAATCATGTGATTTCATTTCTATATTTATTGAGACACAAATGGGATGATTGTTTGAGGGCTTTAAATGCAAAGCGGAGATCGTTTTTATTGGGATCCCCAATTGAAAAAGGAAGAGTTCACACATGCCTCAACATACTGCAACTCCAGTTCAAAATATTTCTCCATTCCAGTTACAATTTCAAAACTTCCAGGAGAAATTGTGTCCTGGTGGTACAAATATCTGCATAAACGAAATCCCATGAAGTGGTCCATTCTGACTCCTGTGGATTTTAGGCATCTTAAATCTAGAATTTTGCTAGCAATGAGACTTCGCTATGAAATAAGCAGCTTTGGTGGCACTAGAAATCCTTGGTGACCTTAGTTTTAATTGTTGTTTGAACTTGCAAAAGTTCTGTAGGACTTTTGATCCACCTCAGAAATGCAAGTGATAATATTAACAATAATAAGCAATAACCAGTTGGTATAGAGAACGAAGAGAATGCCACCAATTGTATCTCTCTCCTATTTACAGGATTTTTCTCTCTATCTGTCTGTTTGTTTCTCTCTCTCTCTGTCTCTCTGTCTCTCTCTATCTCTCTCTCTCTGATACCCAGGGATTTTAACATACAATGTAGCTGAAATGAATGGGATTAGACTGGAGATACTTAAACTCTTAAAACAATAGCCAGTCTCCAATAGCAATAATCATTGCCACAACTGTACCTTATTTTGTCATATATATCATTACTTGTTCGAGAGGATTAATTCCATGGTTACCGTCTGCATCGCTTTTACAACAGCATTAATTTTGTTTACCAAGTCTCTTGTCACTCAGAAGCGTTTTGCATTAGATTTACTCACACATGTTTTCAAAAATAAATACTATTATGAAAAACAGAGTTGCTTTTTCAGTTTGTCTGCAACTGGTACGTGCTAAAGGAGGCAGTGACCAGAAGCTTGTAAACAGCTTTGCTTCAAAAGTTTAGGTCTATAAGAGGAATCATTTTTTGTTCATTTGATGTTGATTCTCTGTTTATGTCATGCCCCATATAACTGTTATATACTGTTGTTGCTCTCTAGCCCCATCTAATGGCCGGAGGGGCAAATATGCCCCAACATAGGATCTTTATATACGGTTGTTGCTTTCTAGCTCCATCTAGTGGCCAGAGAGATAAATACCAAGTATATTGTTTGAAGCTGACCCAACCCATTTACCCATCAGCCTGCGCTCTCAAACCAAGTTCATGCTGGGAAGCCAGACTCATTTCCTTTAGCATTTGGGGAAGGCAGAAGCACAAGGAAGAATCCACCTTAATTTGTGGCACATGGTCATCCAAGGACAAACCGACATCCCACACACAGAGCATTGCTGGTAAGATTTAGATTGCTTGTATTTATTAATTGTTATGTTCAGCAATAACTCAATACTGTCTATCTTGTATTTGGTTCTCATTGTATGTAACCCTATTTTCCCCAGTTTTACCATATCCTGTTCTTTCAATAAAGCATTCAGATCTACACACATGGTCTGTTTATTGGAGGATAGGTGGGTTTAGCTGCATGTCAAGCTGCACACAGACTAACATGTAGTGAGGACAGAACAGTTTACATCACTGTTGTGGGCAGCATCATCCATAGGCTGTGGATCACAATTAGCAAGCAGGAGGACAGACTGTTGTGATGAAAGCTGTATGGTACAAAGCCAAAAACACTGTTTGGGAAGTTGTGATGACAAAGACACCCAAAGAAATAAGATGTTCTACCAATCAAGGAAAAATCAAATACTGGCATTGATTTATGAGTACCTTAAATAGTTCTTAGAAGATTTGACAATTTTTATTTACTTAAGCTGGTACCTTCCTATAGATTATTAGCTAGTCAAATGCCACATTATTTAACAGAATTTTTAAAAGGCTTCTCTGGTGGCAAAGCACAACAACATTGTTATTTTGAGGCATTTAGTGACATATTTTGATTTATCCTTCATTTGAAGCAGTTTAATGATCATACTGAGCTATCCTGCTTGTTGTTGTTGTTTTTTTACATTTGTTTACCAAATAAGGAGAAGGCAGGCAATCTTTACTTTACTGTGCATGGCTGCAAAGTTTTTCTTACAGTAAAAGTCTCATCATTTTAATTCCCATCCCAGAGTCATGTGCCACTCAGTCAAGGTCAGGTCTTATGGTTTCCTGACCATAGGAGATCCATGAAGTCCCCATGATCATCATCCTCATCATAATCTTTTAATGATCACATAATCCATTGCTGGGTAGATTCGGGGCAACTGAATGAAGCTGAGTGTTTACTGGTCGGATGCCCTTCCTGTCACCAATGCAGAACTATATTCAGCAGATATATTCACAGTGTGCCCAGAGAGAGAAATATCTACCTCTACCTAGGATCGAACTCACAGACTCCTGATTGTGAGGTGACAGCTCCACTTCTAGGCCACCGCACCACTCTACCATGAAGTCCCCATGCCAGGTTTTAATAAAAATCTTTGGGGTTGTTGTTGTTGTTTTGCTGGGTGCTTTTGCACAGAAGCTAACCTGGGTACTTTGGAAAGTGCCCGCACTTGGGACACCTCTGCTATTTTTATTACCCTGTTTCCCCAAAAATATGACCTACCCTGAAAGTAAGTCCTAGCTTGATTTTTACACATGTGCCCAATATAAGCTCTAACCCCCAAAATAAGCCCTAATTAAGATCCCGCCCTCTCCAGAGTGGATGGGTAAAAAATAAGCTGTGGTGGGGATGGGGGTGGAGCTGCCCTACTAATTACCTTTGGACAGTTGTAGCCAGGCCTCGCACACCCCGACACCTGCCTGGCCGGCCCAATTCTTCTGCAACCGGCAAGGCTGGCAAGGCTTTCCTGAAGGCCTCTGGAACTGATTACAACGCTCCGGATCGATCCTGAGCTCTGCTATTGGCTGCAGTGGCCTTCAGGAAAGCCTTATTGGCTGCAGAAGAAGAAGTTCTTGAAGGCCTCTGACACCGAAAAGGAGGCAGGGAGTGACATGTGAAGTGAGGTTAGTCAGTCGATGACATTCCCAGAAAATAAGACCTGGTGCCTTTTTGGTGGCAAAAAAATAAGACAGGGTCTTATTTTCGGGGAAGCATGGTAAGTAGCTCTTGACGGCTCATAAGAGATTTCGATATCATCTTATTTGGTATGTATGCTTTTTATGTTATGCTTTTAAATTTGTTTGCTTAAAGAGATCTGATGCTGCAGTGGAAACAGTGTAGAGAAGAGCAACAAAGAGGATTTGTTTGGGGCTGTAGGCTAAAATATATGAAGAAGGGTTTCAGAAATTGGATATGTCTAGCCTAGTAGAAAAGAAGGACTAAGAATTATATGACAGCAGTCGTCCAATATTTGAGGGGCTGTCACAAAGAAGATAATAGGCTGACCTCCACATTTCTGTTGTCCTGAAATATTTGAACACTGTTGTCATATCACCCCAGACTTTTTTTTCTAGACTAGACATACCCAATTCCTGCAACCCTTCTTCATATGTTATATTATAAATAGAGAGTATCGCCATATTATTCCATGACAGGAATAATCCAATAGTAGATAATTACCTGTACATTTTATATAACTGCTTTCGTTATTTTAATTCTTTTCTTTAATCTACAGAAATAAAGGACACTTTGAAGAAATGATTTTGGTCCTTACCATTATTTGCAGTTGGATACATTAAGAATGAGGTCTTGTTCTATGAGCTTAGAATCACTAATGCAAATAAAACTATATAAAAAATGTCTACTCTAAATGCTATAAAGGACAAAGCCAACAAGTCAAAAGACAGAATTCAACGTTTGGAGTTTTCATGAATAAAGTTATTAGGCTTCCCATAACTAGTTAATGAAATTGAAGTTCACTAGCCTTCTCCTTATGTGGGTTTCTTTGCATTAATTTAAAAAAAAGGTTCTTAATGGAGGAATTTAACCAAATGTGGTTTTAGCATCAATCCTTCAGGATTTCTAAGGCACAGACACAGAGAGAAAAATATTGTTCTCTCTAATGGAAAACAGATCAATTCTTTTTAAAATGTTTTTTTATGGTTCATCACACAGCCAGATGTTCATATTAGATTTGACCTTTTTGTCCACCTATCGACTCTTTTGCAAAGACCTGGGATAGGGAAATGTTTTTCGATAATTTTAAGAGTATCATCCCAGGATGTAAGCTGTTCCAAGTAAAGCTGCCTTTCGTAATTGACTGGTGGTGATTTTGTCAAGGCCGATGGTGTTCAAATGGTTATAATCAAATGAAAAGTTCTCGCTTCAATTGTATATCAATCTTTAACATCCTCTGTATCAATATACTGTATGTATTTGAATCCAATCCTTTAATTTAATTTTAGTTTAATTTCCCTCCACCAAGCATGATAAAAATTTCCTTCAAGTTGTTCACATTTGAAACAAATATTTGAGGTTCCTTTATACAATCTAGCTACTTTGTCTGGTGTTATGTGCCTCAACCAACCATCTGTCTGTTTAGCTATCTCTGCCTATCATCTATCTATCTGTGTCTCTGAATGTTTGCCTCTGTCATTTATCACCATCTCTATCAATCAATATTTATCAATCAATCAATTAATCATTCATCTATCTATATGATTTAATTTATTTCCTAATTACATCTATCTGTCATTTAGCATTATCTATTTTCTCTCTATATCTATCTATCTATCTATCTATCTATCATCTATCATCTAACTATACGATTGAATCTATCACCTATTTACATCTATCTGTCTGTCATTTATCATTATCTATTCTCTCTCTCTTTCTCTCTTTTCTCTCTCTCTGTGTCTATCTATCATCTATCTATATGATGAAATCTATCACCTATCATTTACATCTATCTGTCTGTGTCTACCTGTCTACCTGTCATTTATCATTATCTATCCCCCTCCTTCTCTCTCTCTCTCTCTTCTATCTCAGTCTATCATATTTGCAAATCTTATCATATTTATGTTTTTTCTCAGTAGATATCCCTATTTATAGCTATGACACCTGTATAAATCTGTGCATGTATTTTCAATATGTGTGTATACAGGTGATAAAGCTATAAATAAGCATAGCATCCTTGGAGAGAAAATAAAATAAAATGCTCCTTGAGTAATTGTACTGTTGGAATGTTGGATTATAGCCAAGAGGGCAATTTTCTTGGACTTAATATTTCTAATACTTCCTTAGATATTTTAGACTCATAATTTACAGACTTACATAGTGAGAGGGCATAAATAAGACACAAATGTCTGTGTCAAACCTGAAATTGAAAACAAGATTAAATGATCTAAGTGTATTCCTCCCCTCTAGCTCTTTTGTATCAGGTGGGTAGCATAAAGAAAGAGATGTTTAAATTTCCCTTCTAAAAAATTTAGTCAGACCTTATCAAAAACAAACTCTGGCTTGTCAGAGGCCTCACTGTTTCTGCTTTGAGTTTTGCTTTAGACAAACTCATCAAGGCCAAAATGTCTATCCAGAAACATCTCACCTCACCCAGCTGTTGTGCCAGTATTGATCTTGATTCTTGAAGCATTTCACTTTAGGCAACCAGGGCTCCAATGATTTCAACTAAATTGATCATGGGAGGAAAAAGAATTCCAAAGCCAAATCGTCTCCAATCCAGGAGCAAACTCTGTAGCAGCTGAGTAAATGATTTCAACTCATTAAAAAGCAACGATGTTGAGGTAAGTTAAAGGTTCCTCTTGCACATATGTGCTAGTCGTTCCCGGCTCTAGGGGGTGGGGCTCATTTCTGTTATAAAGCCGAAGAGCCAGCATTGTCCGAAGACATCTCCATGGTCATATGGCTGGCATGACTAAACACTGAAGGCGCATGGAACGTTGTTCCCTTCCCACCAAAGTGGTCCCTATTTTTCTACTTTCATTTTTACATGCTTTCGAACTGCTAGGTTGGCAGAAGCTGGGACAAGTAACAGGAGCTCACTCTGTTATGCAGAGCTAGGGATTCGAACCACCGAACTGCCGACCTTTCTGATCGACAAGCTCAGTGCCTTAGCCACTGAGCCGTTGCATCCCATCGATGTTGAGATACCCATCTGTAAAAAAAAAAAAAAAAAGAATTTATTAAAGAATTTTGGCAAATATGCCCTCAGCTTTCAGGATGGTTAATTTGTCGCCTTTTTCCATGCGGCACCCTCAGTGCATTACAATCATGCTTTGTTCTTATTTATGTGCCTATTCACTGCCTTTGAAGCCAGACTACAAATCAAATTATATCTTCTCTCTCTTTCTCTCTTGCTGCCTCATATATATTGGGCTCTTTCAAAACTGGTTTAAACAGATCAGGCTTCAGCCAAGATTTGTCAGTAAGATCTAGACTTATACATTGACCCATTAATGATGCCAGATAATAGAAGAAGAGCCCTTGTTTTTTTTTCACATGATTCATTCTCCTTTTTCCTCTTTAAAGCAAGCAACTGAGTAAACAAACCTTTGCAGCATGTTCACTAGCATGTAGGGAGAAATTGGTTGGAACTGTTTGTCATATCTACTTCTCTGTCTATCTTTCCATCTATACATACCTATCTATTGATGTCTATCTATCATCTATCTATCTATCATCTATGAGAGAGGGAAAGAGAGGAAGAGAGGGAGAGAGAAAGAGAAAGCCAGGGGGAGAGAGAAACCAGCTGGATGTATCAGGCTGGAAACCAGGAGGCAGTGAGTTTTCTGTCTATGATTCATCTGTCTGTCTGTCTGTCTGTCTGTCTATTATCTGTCTGTCTGTCTGTCTGTCTATCTATCTATCTATCTATCTATCTATCTATCTATCTATCTATCTAGCTAGCTAGCTAGCTAGCTACCTACCTATCTATCCATCCATCTATCTCTATCATCTATCATCTATCATCTATAACTATCTCTCTGTTTGTCTGTCTATCTATCTATCTTCTATCATATCTATCTATCTATCATCTATCTATCTATCTATCTATCTATCTATCTATCTATCTATCTATCTATCTATCATCAAACTTGACTTACAACAATTCATGTAGTGACTTGTTTAAAGTTACAGTAGCACTGAAAACAGTGACTTATGACAGTTCTTCATACTTACGACAGTTGCAGCATCCCCAGGGCCATGTGATCAATCTTCTGTCTCAGCCCTTGGAAGGAAGCAATGGCAAATCCCTTTATGAAAGGTTACCAAGAAAACTGCAGAGATATGGTTAGTAATGAATAGCAATGGCAAGATTTTTCAGAGGTCGTTTGGCTGAGAACCAATGCCTGGTCACTAGAAGAGGTAGGACCAGAACTCACCATCTCCTGGTATCTAGTCTGATACATCAAGCTATCCCCCCCCCTCTCTCTCATAGAGATAGAAGATAGATAAGTGATGATAAATACAGATAGATAGAGATAGATAGATAATAGATGGATAGAGATAGATAAGTAAATAGATGAGAAATAGAGAAAAACAGATGGGAGGGAGGGAGAGAGAGAGAGAGGGAGAGGGAGAGAGGGAGTGAGAGAGAGAGAGACAGAGAGAGAGCAGTTTGTATATATCCCTCAAAGGTTTCCAATACATTTGATTCACCAAACCTGACCTTAAGTGCATCAGCAGTGAATTCAGAAGAAAAGCAGCCCTCACAGCCAGCAGCTAAAAAATATAAAAATGATGAACTACATTCCTCAGAGACGCTGAGTCCTGAACAGCTTTCCTTCAGGTTGCTGTTTTAGTTGCGAGAGAATTTAAAGAAGAAGAAAAAAAAAGCACCAGCCCTTAGTACACTGAGGAAATTGTAAAAAATTAAGGGCTAAACCTGCTGTTTGGAAGGCCACCGTTGCCCTGAAATGAGGGGAGAGAGAAAGCGGGGGGGGGGGGGGGGGGAAAAAAGGGCAGGCAGATTTTCTGGGAGGCTCCTCTGAGTGAGTTCATGCAGTTCTGCTCTCCTGCCCTCTCAGCCTCCCTCAATCGCCTAATAACTGAAGAGAAGCGAGCTGCCTACTAAGTTCCTACACGGTGTTTCTGCCAAGAAAGCAGCTCGATCACATAGATTTCAAACAACACAACATCGCCGATGAAAGGTTTCCAGGGAGATGCTGTACAGAGAGCAATAGGAAACTCTGTGACTGCTTCTTTTTTCTGAGGTAAATATAGAAAATGGGTCTTCAGACAGAGTTCTCTTTTCACCAGCGGACCAACCATTGAAATTAGGAATAGCTTTGCATTTTTGGGGGAAAAAAATTGGAGTTTTGATCTTTCTTTCTTTCTTTCTTTCTTTCTTTCTTTCTTTCTTTCTTTCTTTCTTTCTTTCTTTCTTTCTTTCTTTTAAGGGGCCACAGTTCAGAAGCACTTTGCTATTGATTTTTTCCAGAAAGCTTTGTTAGATTTGATTGTGTATAATTCAGCCTGCTCACAATTGAATCCCTTATAGCAATAGCCCTTAGACTTATATACCGCTTTATAGTGCTTTGCAGCCCTCTCTAAGCGATTTACAGAGTCAGCATATTGCCCCCAACAATTTGGATCCTCATTTTACCCACCTCGGAAGGATGGAAGGCTGAGTCAATCTTGAGCCTGGTGGGATTCGAATTGCCAAATTGTAGGCAGCCGGCAGTCAGCAGAAGTAGCCTGCAGTATTGCACTCTAACCACTGCACCACAGAGGCACCTAATATGCCACCAGGCTTGAAATTTTGGCCTTGGGTAATCTGGAACTGCTCCACTTGTGGTACAATATGAGCATAGTACACAAAATTGTTTGCTGCAACATCTTACCTGTCAACAACTTCTTCAGCCTCAATCACAATAATACACGGGCAACAACCGATACAAACTCAAGGTAAACCTCTCCAAACTTGATTGCAGAAAATATGACTTCAGCAACAGAGTCGTCAACGTCTGGAATGCCCTACCATTGTTACAGCCTCAACCCCTCACAGCTTCAACCTCAATCGGTCTACCATAGACCTCACCCCATTCTCAAGAGGTCCTTACCTGCATCCAAAATGGGCTGAGTGAGAATTCCTGGGCGGGGAAGGGAAGGAAGGGGAGGGATGCGTGGGGCAGGACCAGCCAGAAGTGGGATTTAGGGGTTCTCTGAACTGCCCAGAATCTTAGCTAGGGGCTCTCCTGAACCCTTGCGAACCCTCAGGAGCCCACCTCTGGGTTCAGCCATAATGTTCTTTGATGGCCTGGTTTCCTTTTACTGCTGATTCTTCCAAACATAATAGCTTTCTCTGACAATGAATTTTCCTGTATGACATGGACAAAGTAAGTGAGACACAGTTTTCTGATTATTATTATTTCCTTCCAGTGATGCATTTGGAGTTGTGTCAACTAACCGGTGGAACAGCTTGCCATCAGAGGTTGTGAGTCCTTCATCACTGGAATTTTTGAAGAAGAGACTGGACAATCTAAAATTTTAACCTGGAAATAAGGAGAAACTTTCTGACAGTGAGAACAATCAATCAGTGGAACAACTTTGTTGTCCAAAAGGTAGAGGGTGAAACTAGAGGGACTGCCATACTGGACTTAATTCTTACAAACAGACAAGAAGTGACAGAGGGAGTTGAAACTTCAGGAACCTTGGGTGAGAGTGACCATGTCATACTAGAATTCAACATAACACAAACACAAGCAACAGAACATAATGACACCAGAGTCTTGGACTTTAAAAGAGCTGATTTCAATAAACTCAGAGAGAACTTGGGAAAGATTCCATGGATGAAAATCCTAAAGGGGAAAACAACTCAAGAATCTTGGGAAACTCTAAAAAGTATGATCATAGAAGCCTAGACTGGCACAATACCACTGAGAAAGAAAAACAAGAATTCCAAGAAGAAACCAGTATGGCTGCACAAAGATCTCTCTGGCAAATTGAAAGAAAAAAGAACAAATACAAAAAAATGGAAAGAAGGAGATACAACTAAGACAGAATATCAGCAGATAGCCAGAATCTGCAAAGACGAAGTCAGGATAGCAGAGACTCAGAACGAACAAAGACTTGCAACAAAAATCAAAGATAATAAAAAAAAAAGTTTCTTCCAACATATACATAACAAGTAAAAAATCAAGGAAACAGTTGGTCCACTAAAGAGAGAAGATGGCAAGGAAGTAACAGGCAACAGAGAGAAAGCAGAACTGCTTAACTCATTCTTTGCATCGGTCTTCACGCAAAAAGAAACTATAGCTCAACCCATCAAAAACATAACTGTAAAAGACAGACCAGAAATAAAAGTTAAAATAAGCAAAAAAAAATAGTAAGAGAACACCTGTCTGATCTTGATGAACACAAATCACCAGGGCCTGATGGATTACATCCCATAGTTTTAAGAGATGGCAGAGGTCATCTCAGAACCATTGTACCATATCTTTCAAAAATCCTGGAGCACTACTAGAGGATTGGAAAAGAGCTGATGTGGCTCCCATCTTCAAAAAAGGGAAAAAAAAACCAGGAAACTATAGACCAATCAGCCTAACATCAATACCAGGGAAGATACTGGAAAAGATAATTAAAAAAAACAGATCTGCCAACATCTAGAAACAAGTAAAGTAAACTAGCAGTCAGCATGGGTTTGTTAAGAACAGATCATGCCAAACCAACCTTATTTCATTTTTCAACACAGTGACTAAGTTAGTAGACCAGCAAAATACTGTGGACATAATATATTTAGATTTCAGCAAGGCATTCAACAAAGTAGACCACAACCTACTTCTTAGTAAGCTAGAAAAATGTGGAATAGATAGCACCACCACTAGATGGACTCACAGCTCGCTGACAAACGAGTAGTCCTTAATGCGTCTAAGTCAACACGGAGGGAAGTAAGCAGTGGGGTGCCACAAGGTTCCGTCTTAGGCCCAGTACTCTTCAATATCTTCATTAACGACTTAGATGAGGGAATAGAAGGGGAACTTACCAGATTTACAGATGATACTAAGCTGGCAGGAATAGCCAACACCCAAGAAGATAGACTCAAGATCCAGATGGATCTTGACAGACAAGAACACTGGGCCATATCTAACAAAATGAAATTCAATATAGAGAAAAGTAAAGTCCTACACTTAGGCAAGAAAAACCAAACGTTCACATATAGACTGGGTGAAACCAGGCTCAATAGCAGTAACTGTCAGAGGGATCTTGGAGTCTTAGTGGACAACCAGCTAAATATGAGCCAGCACTGTGCAGCAGCAGCCAAAAAAGCTAATGCAATCCTAAGTTGTATTAACAGAGGGATACAATCAAGATCAAGGGAAGTACTAATACCACTCTATAAAGCCCTAGTAAGACCACACCCAGAGTACTGCATCGAGTTTTGGTCACCACATTATAAAAAAGAAGTTGAGACTCTAGAAAAAGTACAGAGAAGAGCAACCAGAATGATGAGGGGACTGGAGGCTAAAACATACAACGAACGTTTGCAGGAACTGGGCTTGGCTAGTCTAGTAAAGAGAAGGACCAGGGGAGACATGATAGCGGTCTTCCAATATTTGAGGGGCTGTCACAGGGAGGAAGGGGTCAGGCTATTTTCTAAAGCTCCTGTAGGCCAGACAAGGAATAATGGATGGAAACTGAACAAGGAGAGATTTAACCTGGAAATGAGGAGAAACTTTCTGACAGTGAGAACAATCAACCAATGGAACAGCTTGCCCTCGGAAGTTGTGGGAGCACCATCACCTGAGACTTTCAAGAAGAGATTGGACTGCCATTTGTCAGAAATGGTGTAGGGTCTCCCGCTTGGGCGGCGGGGGGTTGACTAGATGACCTACAAAGTCCCTTCCAACTCTGATTATCTATTATATGGTATTAGATCTCCTGCTTGAGTGTTGGGTTGGACTAAAACACCTACATTCCCGCTCTATTCTGATTGATTAAAAACTATCTAAATGAAATCCTGTAAATTCAGGATTACCTGTATTTACCTTTTCACTGGGAAAAAAAAAGTTTAATAACCTTCCAAGACCCTTAGCATTTTTCTTTCCACTCCTTAGTAAAACCTTAAGCTTAAGCAACCATCAATTCATTAAAACAATGTATTTGTCTGCTCATTTCTTCCTCTCTCTCTCTCTCTCTCTGTCTCTCTCTCTCTCTGTCCCCACTCTCTCTTTCTCTCTCTTTTTCTCTCTCTCCCTCCCTATAAAAAATAAAAAGCTCACCAATTTTCAGAAGAGTCTGACTAAGGAAAAAAACCTTAGCATTTGTAAATAGATTGAGATTCAGATATGTAGACTGCTTTTTGTCCTAAGCACAAATTATTTACTTTCTTTGTTACTGGTGTGAGCTCTGTGATTGATTTGTGTGCCCTAGGCATTTTTTTTTTTTAAAAAATTATGGTACTGTGTAAGATTCAGCATAATGTAAGTCATTTTCAATGTCAAGCTCGTAGCATCGCTCGGTTCTTTCAGCTCTAAGTGCCGCCAAAGCAGCTTTGCTAAGTGATATTGATGAAAATGAATCGTGACAACGCAGAACCAACTCACTTCTTTTGAAGTAAACAGAGAGTTCACATCAACCAAAACTATTCCCCCATCCACCCAACAAAATAATAATAATGATTTGCTGGAAGTTATCTTTGATGGTGGAATCAAACTTCAGTCCCCTAAATTTCTCCCGGGGAACTCTCTGGCAAAGGTTACACCTCAGTGAAAGAATTTCTCAGTCATTTCTTTACGGAATTTTCAATCGTGAAACCCTAAATTCAAGTGACAAATTCGAGTGGGTCTTTAAAATATTTATTTATTTTATTTATTTATTTTGTCCAGCAATTTTAAGATAACAGGTATAAGTATAAGCATGGTTATAAATACATGAAATGGATAGGAATAAAAAAAAGAGACAATAGGACAGGGACAGTAGGCACATTGGTGCACTTATGCACACCCCCTACAGACATCTTAGGAAAGGGGTGAGGTCAATAGTAGACAGTTTTTGGAAAACTTCCGGCTTGTGGTTCTTCAGTGTAGGCAGGAATCCGTGGACTGCACAGTTTCTGCCTGTGTTCGCTGCCTGAGTGCCTCGAGCCACTTGGCTTTGGGGCTAAGCCACCTTTGTAGAAGATGGTGAAGACTGGGGGGTTCTGGCAGGGACGAGAGACATCGCATCTCTCTTCCCTAGCCGGCTAAATCTCCCTCTCCAACTGAACGGCGATCTTTTATGGCCGCCATTTAGAAGAGCCCAGCCGGGGAAAGAAATGTGCTGGAGGGGTTTGTGAAGAAATGAAACTGATTTTGCTGACCGGGACAAAGGAACAGTGAAAGTATCCTGGTATTTAACACCTACTAAAGACACATTGTTCTCAGACTGAGTAAGCAGCGAATGGATATCAAAGGGAAAACTTTTTTTCTTTTCACTCTCCTTCCAAACGGAACAGCTTTGAGAGAAATCGGAAACCCGCATTGAAAGTATGCTAAATGCTAAAGACTGTGCTAATGCCAAAGGGATATGGATTTCTAAATATTTAAAGAAAATTTTTTCTTCTGCTGTGAATGGGAAGGGAGAGAAAAAAAAATTGAAGTTGAAAATAAAGAGCAGACTGCCTAGAATTTTAAAGAGCCATTTGAACATTAATAAGACTTCAAAAGACATATTATAATTGGAATTTTCTGATTTAATAGCAACCCCAGAAAAAGAAATGGAAGAAGGGAAAAAGTGCTAAATGAAATAGTTTATCTGGATTGTTTGGTGACTTTGCATCTTTTGGGAAACTTTTTTTTCTTTGTTTAAAAACACTCGGGTGGTTGTTTTGGGAAAAAATTTTCCCCTTCATAATGGCACCACTTTTGGATGAATTTAAAACTGAATATCTAAAATATAAAAAGGAAGAACAAGACTGGAAAGATACCTTGGACATTCTTTTTCAATCTCTAGAAATGGTGATGCATTCCTATGGAGAATTGATTGCGTAGCAGGATAATTGGGACAAAGAAGGAACTATTTCTGATGAACATGTGACCCTATTGGGGGAGAAGAAGGAGGAAGAGGAAAAGGAAAAAGGGATTTTAAAACTTAAAAAAACAACCAAAAAAGATAAAAATGAGTTGAAGGGTGGATATAAGATTAGGAAACAACAGGAAGGGGGAAAGCACAAGAAGGAAAGCGAGGTGGAAAGACAAAGGGGTGAACAGGGTAAGGAAAAGAAGAAGCAAGGGAGAAAGGAGTGGGTGAGAAGTCTCAATGATGGGAAGCAAGATTTGAAGAAACAAAATTTATTTATAGACAATGGGTAAATTTAATTGAAAAAGGGATTCTGTAAGGTACATAAGATTGTGTTATTATAGGCATTTATAGAATAAAATGTTTAAGATATAAATATATAAATAAGTATTAATAGGTACGATTAAAATTTTTCTTTTTCTCTTTATATAATATATTGTGTGACTTAAGGATGTGCTAAACAGAATCCCAATACAAGTTATGTGTGATATTAAGTATTATCAGGTTAGGGGAAAGAGTTAAAGGCGTCATACTCTAATTAGTGTACAGGAGAGGTTTTGTTTAAAGAGAAAAAATGAATGGATAGTTGAGAACAGACAAAGAATGTTAAGTATTATGACTTGAACTGAGATGAGTAGAATAAAATTAAGAGAGTTAAAAAAAGGAAGAAGCTATATAGAAAATGGAAAATGGTAATAAGATATGGAATGATATATAAAAGGAACATGATTTTTGAAGAGGTGTCTGTACGATGAGTTTTAACCCGGAATCAAGCAACTTTCAGAAAAGATGTTTATGTTTTTATGTTTTTATGTTTTATGTCTTGTTTGTTTGTTTTTTTATTGGAAGAGAATAATGAAAATGTATAAGACAGATGGATATAAAAAATGTATACAATCTAAAGTTAAAGAGATATAATTTGAATAAATAGAAGGAAAAGAAGTAATAAAGAGAAGTTTGGGATAAGATATGAAGATGAACAGATAAGGTAAATATATATATCAAATTGTGCTTGTTTGGAAATGTGATAACTTGGAATAATTCTGTCTTTAAATAAGTTGTTGCATTGGCTTTTTAAGAAAAAAAAATTCCTATGTCATTATATTTTATGTTTTGTTTGTCTGTGTATTGTTTTGGAAAATCAATAAAATTTGTTCAAAAAAAAAAATAGTAGACAGTTTTTGGGGTTTGGGAAAGAAACCACAGAGTCAGGTAGAGTATTCCAGACATTGACCACTCTGTTGCTGAAGTCGTATTTCCTGCGATCAAGTTTGGTGCGGTTAACCTTGAGTTTGTATCTATTGTTTGCTCTAGTGTTGTTATGGTTGAAGCTGAAGTACTCATTGACAGGTAGGACATTGCAATGTATAATTTTATGTACTATACTTAGATCAGGCTGAAGGCGTCATAGTCCTATATTTAATTATGAAAAAAATTCAAGAACGTTGTCCTTGAGAACTTCATATAGATGAGAAAATGAAGAGAAATGTTGACCTTGACATATCCAAGGGTGGAATCTGGGTGTATATGCTTCAATTATATCATCTTCTAAAACTATGGAAAAACTAAGTTTTTCTGATACTAAATTCTATATAACAATAGAATAATCTATCACAGAGGTCTCCAACCTTCATGCCATGGATTAGTACTAGTCCATGGCCTGTTAGGAACTGGGCTGCACTGCTGGACATGAACAGAGGGCAAGGAAGCCTTTCTCCACATCCCTAGTCTGTGGGATATTTTTCTTCCATAAAAATGTTGTTTTTAAACAGCCCTGCAATTCCTATTTTCCAAAGCACCTGTAGGTTGGACAAGGAATAATGGATGGAAACTGAACAGGGAGAGATTCGACCTGGAAATAAGGAGAAACTTTCTGACAGTGCGGACAATCAACCCATGGAACAGAAGTTGCCTTCAGAAGTTGTGGGAGCTTCATCACTTGAGACTTTCAAGAAGAGACTGGACTGCCCTCTGTCAGAAATGGTGTAGGGTCTCCTGCTTCGGTGGGGGGTTGGACTAAATGACCTACAAGATCCCTTCCAACTCTGTTAAACTGTAATCTGTAATCCTTGCTTTGGGATGAGGTCGAGACCACTGATTGCAGCTGAGCATTTACTACCCAGATGCCCTTCCTGATGCCTATGTGGAGTTCGCAGCAGTGTTACTCATTGTGCCCAGAGTGAAAAATATCTGCCTCTATCTAGGATCAAACTCACCGCCTCCTAACTGTGAGGGTCTTCTTTCTTTTTTTTTTTATTTATTTTTTTTGAGAAATCAGCCAGTCAGCTACCTCAGAAGCAAACGAAGAGACTGGCAAATTCAATTCAATGGTAAATTCAAGGTTGCAGTTGCAGTGGTACAAACAAAAACCTAACTTGTTGACCTTTTGTCAACCTTCAAAAGGGGCACTTCAGTTGCTTCAAAGATTTTCTCCTAGAGACACATACACACACAGAGGGAGAGAGAGAGAGAGAGAGGCAGAGAGGCAGACAGAGAGACAGACAGACAGACAGAAATACAGAGAGAGGGAGGGAGACAGAGAGACAGATAGAACGACAGAAAGACAGAAAGACAGACAGACACAGAGAAAGAGACAGAGAGAGATGGAGAAAGAGA
>NW_020769320.1:13471670-13494894 GCF_900518735.1 Pseudonaja textilis | reverse complement strand
CTTCCTTCCTTCCTTCCTTCCTTCCTTCCTTCCTTCCTTCCTTCCTTGATTTGATTTGATTTGATTTTTATATTGACTTTATCATTTTATAAGTAAGTCAAAGTGGTGGACCTTCATAATATCCCTGCCTTCTCCTATTTTCTCTAAAACAATGACCCTGTAGTGTGGGGTGCGGTGAGAGAGAGTGACTGGCCCAAAGTCACACAATTGACTTTCATGCCTGACTAGAACTCCTTGTCTTCTGTTGATTGGCCTAAAGTCACCCAGCTGGTATTCATGCCTAAAGCAAGACTAGAATTCCCAGATTCCCAGTTCCTAGACCATACCTTAACCTTAACCACTTCACCATATGACCAAACTGGATTAGTTCTCTCCTTTCCCCATAGTTTTTTTTTTAAAAAACTAAACTCTCCCACACCATATAATTAAAATCAAACTTGGTACTTTAACCTTGTCCTCACTTTGGTTGGCTTCTGTGGAAGGAACCAAGGGCTAACTTCAAGGTGTTACTTAGAAGGCATTACTGTGTTCCTCCACATCCAGTTTGAAAATCCAATTAAATTGTAAACAGAATAAACTAAACATAACATGCCTGGAGTCATCCAATGATTACAGTTGTGGAGCAAGGTTTTGATCCCGTACCCTTACAACAGACAGAAGTGGGTGGATGCATATATATTTTACATCCATACAGAATATTATTTCACGAATGTCTGCAAGGGGAAAAACCTTTGAAGATAACAAAATGCGAAGTATGATCCCATCGAATAATAATATGTATATACAAACAGTAATCAGAAACACCCAGTCTCATCCATATTGAAATATATCATAGTATTGCAGCTAAAAACCAAGAGCTGTCCTATAATAGAAAAAAATCAAAGAAGAAGTGGTTCCTTGATCCTCCAGGTGGGCAAAAATGGCCTCCTCAGGCTCTGGAGGGCTTTCTGGAAGCTGCAAATAGGCCCATTTCCAGACTTCCGGGAGGTCAATTTTTCACGCTCCCTGAGCTTCCACATGCACCCTGCACTTACCTGCATCCAAAACAGGCCCTGTGGGGACTCCCAGAAGGGGAGGAGTGGGCGGGGTCAGCCAGGGTTGAGATTTGGGGGTTCTTCAAACTGCACAGAATCTTAGCTAGGGGCTCTCCCGAAACCCTGTGAACCCCCACCAGCCCAGCCCTGAATATATTTATCTAAGCCAGGGAGCAACCATTGTCACTTAGAAGTTTAGCAGTACAAAATGATACATGTTAGATTTGGATGATGTTTCCCCCCCTCTCGACTGAGGAGCTGCGAGGGAGATATCTGCCTGTGTTCGGTCTTGCCCTGCCCTAACCCCAGGAAATCCATGGTGGGCAGAGGAGTAGTCCAATATCTCTATTGACAACCTGTAGAAAAGTGGATATGTCCACAGCAATCGATGGTCAGGGTCTGCAAACCTTCAGAAGAAGCAAATAGGAAAGCCAACAACAGGTGACAGTTGAGCACTTCAAGGTGAGTAATTTCAGTAATTGTATTGCTTTGACTATGCCTATATTACACCGCCGTTATTGACCCTTGCTAAATACATTAGTAAATCAAGAGTGCCTTTCCATAAAAGTGACAGTAAAGATTAATTGCTGACAAAGGAAGTGAATAATCAAACAAGGCACCATGCTGTGTTCCTTGTGGCATGTATTCTTTGGGTTCAGCAGGCTGGAGAAGGTACAATGTTTTGAGCACCACCTAAAGGCAATTAGAGCAGACAATCTCCCCTTGAGATCTGAAAGTACCTTATGGGAATCCAACATCTAACAGAATAACAGAGTTGGAAGGGACTTTGGAGGTCTTCTAGTCCAACCCCTTGCTCAAGCAGGAGACCCTATACTGTTCCAGACAAGATCCAGGAGACCTTATATACCATTCCAGTTTTTTTGAAAAAGCCTCCAGTGTTGGAGCATTCACAACTTCTGGAGGCAAGCTGTTCCACTGGCTAATTGTTTTCACTGTCAGGGAATTTCTCCTTAGTTCTTAAGTTGGTTTACATCCATTGCTTCTTGTCTTGTCTTCTGGTGCTTTGGAAAATAGGTTGATGGCCCTCTTCTCCATGGCAACCTCTCAAATGTTGGGACACTGCTACCATGTCTCCCCTAATCGTCCTTTTCTCTAGACAAGCCATATCCAGTTCCTGAAACTATTCTTCATATGTTACAGCCCCATAATCCTTTTTTTTAAAAAAAACTCTTATCTGTACTCTTTCCAGAGTCTCAACATCTTTTTTTATAACACAGTGAGTAATACTGGATGCAGTATTTCAATCGTGGTCTACTTGCTAAGGTTTTATAAAGTGGTAATAACACTTCACAGGATCTTGATTTTATCCTTCTATTAATACAATTTGGGATTGCACTGGCTTTTTTGGCTGCTGCTGCACAATGCTGGATCATATTAAAGTGTCCTGACCAAGGCTTCCTGAGATCATAATTAAGCACACACTTAGTCCAAACAGCCCTTGTTTTATTTCAATGCTGTGAATTATGTTCATTCCCAGCCCATAATGAGTCCCAAACAGCCCCTTGAGATAAGCATCCACCTTTATCTCCTTTGAATTGCTGCCAACAACTAAAGTGCCAAATGAACTGTAAAAAAACAAATGAAGTACAAAGTCCACACAGAGCTTCAAGGTTTAATCTGAACAGAGTGAACGACTTTGCTTCCTGTAAAGGTTTCTCTACCTTTGCCTTTCCTTTATACCTTATGGGAGGGGCAATCACCTCCAAGCCTTACTCCTGAGTTGCCCCCTTTGTCTCAGCTGCTCTTGCCTTCTGGCAGCTCTGTGCACACACACACTGGGAACAGGCTCTCCTTGTTCCTCTTCCTCACTGCTGCCAGACTCTAAAGGCTCCGGAGTCAGCACACAACTCCCAGATGGTCCTGGCCCCATCTCTGCATCAGACACAGGACCCTCATCCAAATCTTCTCCAGACTCCTGGACTGGTCCCTGTTCTTCCACACTGTCTGATTCTGTTGCTGTCTGCACAGGCTGCCAGCAAACCACAACATAAAGTGATTATCCACTAGGACTCCAAGATCCCTCTAATAGTTACTGCTACTGAGCGACGTTTTATCTAATCTGTACCTGTATAATTGGTTTTTCTTGCCTAAGTTTAAAACCTTGCTTTTCTCTACACTGATATTCATTTTGTTAGATAGGGCCCCGTGTCCAAGTCTGTCAAGATCTTGAATCATTCTTTGGGCATGGATGTACAAATAGAATAATAGATAAATGTCCCTTTATTTAAAAAAAAAAAAAAATGAGAAGGCGATCTTGGTAGAACTTAAAGGTTTTCAGGTAGGGATAGGTATCTGACGGCCATATACAAGTTTATTCTTTGTCATATTTAAGAATCACCTATGTCCCTCATACAGGCACCCTGGGCAGTGTACAATAATATATTAGAATGTATATGGAATGGTATGGTGGCCTAGAGGTGGAGCTCTCACCTCACAATCAGGAGGCTGTGACTTCAATCCTCAGTAGAGGAAGATATTTCTCTCTCTGGACACAATGACAATATATCTGCTGAACAAAACTCCGCATTGGCAACAGGAAGGGCATCCAGCCATTAAACACTCTGCTACTTCCATTCAGTTGCCCAGATTCCACCCAAAAGGGATTGTGGGATCATTAAAAGTTGATGATGATGATGATAGGGTCTCCTACTCCAAGGTATCTTCCAACCTCATTATTCTACGTTCTAAGTTGTGGATGCTCCAACACTGGAGGTTTTTAAGAAGACATTGGACATCCATTGAAAAAGATTTCATGAAGAGGAAAGGCTGACATCTTCCAAAAAAGATGAAAGAATAGAGTCCAAGTTCCGATGGATGAATTCCAGAAATTGGGGGTGTCACACAGTATCCTCCATTATGTGCATGACAAACAAGCAGGAGCAAGTGATGACATCGTGAAGGTAGAATCTCCTGCTGACCTTAAGATCTCAACAGGTTCCTGTTACTGTCAGTGATCTTTTAGAGAAAGGATTCAGAATGGAGACAACCAGGAACTATCAATTCCAAAAATGTGTTTAGTTATTTTGTTAGAGATGCTGAGGCGCAAAACACATTCCTTTGCATGACACCGCTATTTTCAAGTGGTTGGAGCATCCCTTGTTTAATGTGCTTTGTTTTAACCCATCCTAGGAGGGTCTTTAATTCAGGAAAAATAAAGAGTATGGGAATTTGAATCGGTGTCAGTTTTAATCTGATTTTTTGCCTCATTAAAAAGAACTCTAGGCTGGCCAGTTTTTTCACAAATAAGTCTTGCTGCTTACTAAATAGTAGTAAATTCTTCATCATAAAAGTAGGCAGTTGGATAGATGACTTCAAACTCTATTATTCTGTATATACATATATGTATATGTATATGTACATGTATATGTACATATGTATATGTGTGTGTGTGTGTGTGTGTTCTGTCCCACCTGTATCCACAGGTGAGGATCTCAAGTTACAGAGTTCAAATACTTTACGTAAACAAAACCGGAGACAGAAGATTCAATTGCTCTGTTATCACAGTCCTTTGGCAATCCTCCTAGAATCTGTCTGGCAATTCTGTATAGTTCGTAAATCACAACGCTGTAGTCAAACGCACTTCTTTCCAAGGCAAAATCCGCTTTGTTTCCAGCAAAGATTACGAACTCGTACACTCCCTTATATCCTCTGAGAGAGGGCGTGTCAGTCTCATTAATTAATCCTTTGCTGGACGTCTCTTTTCTAATTGAGATTGACGTCTCAATCTTCTCCTAGTTCTGGCATCCAGCCAGCATCCGGCAGTTTCATCTCTGCTTGAAGCCTCTGACACACTTTCCTGATTAACAGTTAACACCTGAGGTGCATTCAGGGAAGTAGATTCAGGGGAGGGAGTGGACTCTGAAACCTCCAATAAATCAGGCTCATATCTCAGATCCAACTCCTCTCCTCTCTCTCTACTTGACTCCCCTCTAAGTCACTTAATAATGCAGGTTCGAATCTCAGTGCCAGATCTTCTTCATCGCTCGAACCCACATCTGCTGACTGATCAGGTTCGAATCCCGGAGTCACAACACACACATACACACACACACACACACACACACACACACACACACACACACACATATATATATATATATCACTATGTAAAGTTTAAAAGAGACAAGGAATATTAAAAAATGATTTAAAAGTAGAAGCAGCCACTCCCACAGCTGCACGCTCATCTGTGTACCCCAAGCAAAGATGCAGAGCCATTTTTTATGCCTCTACAGAAGTTTCCAACCCTTAATAGGTGAAACCAAAACCTATGGCCCTATTTTGGCTAGTTAAAAAAAGAATCGGGAGCAAAATGCATGGGGATGGATGGGGATGGCGCGTAGGAGGTTTAAGAGCTCTGCTTTAGAAAGCTCTAGTAAGGCCACACCTGGAATATGGCATCCAATGTTGATCACCCTTATATGGACAAGATGTTGAAATTGTGAAAAGTGTACAGAAAAGAGTAACAGAGATGATTAGGGGGCTGAAGGCTAAAACATATAGTTTGTTTGCTTGCTTGCTTGTTTGTTTATTATTTAAATATACATCAACATCAATACATGAACAGTGTGTCATCTGGGTACCATTTATTTGAATACAAATAGCAATAATAATATTTATAATATTTGTTGCAAGTCAAGCTTATGTAATCCTAATATTAATATGCATGTTTGTTTTAAAGTAGTTATTCAATATTTCAGTGTTCCATTTTAATGCCAATCACAAAATTATTTGAGCATGCATAGTAATACCATCTTTCATCACTAATCTTTCCATCTAGTTATTGCTTTTATTCTATTATATAAAAATTTGTATGCTAATATGCCACCTATTTCTTATTTCTACCTCTATTCTAGCTTCTAGTCAAGCCACCATTACTAATCCTAGTGTTAATACACATGTTGATATTAAGATATAATCCTTCATTATTTAAGTATTCAATACTTCAACGCGTCATTTTAGTGCCAATTTAAACATACATCTTTTGATCTCTAACCTTTCCATCTAAGTATTGCTTCATATAAAGGTGTGTATTCTTATTTTTACCTCTATTCTAGTTTTTAATCAGGCCATCATAATATTTTTTTTTAAAGAAAAAAAATTTCCTTTCTGTCCATCATCAATAAAGTTAGTTTACTTTATTGATTAGCCCATGGGCCATATCAAAATCCAGAGGTCCAAACACAAATTATTACTAAAATCTGATAAAAAAAAAACTTTTTAAAATGAAATTGGAATAAAATACAAAAATTAATATATGAATAAATAAAATGTGATAGAAATCATATTTCAGTGTCACCCCTACAATCTACCCCAATCAGTCACACATATGGTGATCTGAACCAAACCATGTTGCTGAAATACTGTGCTAAATTAAACATTATTTTCAAATTCTGCACATAAGGTAAGTTGTTTTGATATGGGATCCCCAATGGATCATTTGTTTAGTAGGTAGACCAAGGTAGCTAAAATATATAAAGAACAGTTGCAGGAATTGGGTATGTCTAGTCTAGTGAAAGGAAGGATTAAGGGTGACATGATAACAGTGTTCCAACATCTCAGGGACTGCCCCAAAGAAGAGGGAGTCAAGCTATTCTCCAAAGCACCTGAGGGGAGAACAAGAAGCAATGGATGGAAACTAATGAAGGAGAGAAGCAACTTAGAACTAAGGAGAAATTTCCTGACAGAACAATTAATCGGTGGAACAACTTGCCTCCAGAAGTTGTCAATGTTCCAACACTCCAAGTTTTTAAGAAGAGATTGGGCAACCATTTGTCTGAAATGGTATAGGGTTTTCTGCCTAGGCAGGGGGTTGGACTAGAAGACTTCCAAGGTCTCTTCCAGCACTATTCTGATTAAAATGGAGTGGAGGAATTGAAAGGGAATTCACCTTGACCTAGATTTACCTGTCTCACCCGCTTTGTCTGCTGTAAACAAGGAAGAATAGCAAGAAAGCAGACTGTCTCACATGTAATACACAAACACCCCCGTCTATGTATGATTAATGGTGCTATAACCATGGATCTCTATATTTTTGCAATTCTGCAAAGCAGAGGCAAGAACCCCAGTCACATGCCAAGTCGAAAAATTCAGTTTTCTCTGAATCTCAGCGTTCAGGGTTGTTTTTTTGTTTTTTGCTTTGTATTAATTTTAAGCTCTCAGTTCTGCAGTTGTAATGCCTGTTAATGCCTCAGAACTATCTGTGGATTGGCAGTGATCTTTTCTTAGTTTCCTACCTCTTTCTCGACTCGCAAATCTGAGACGCCTTATGAAAAACAATGTTGTTGTTTTTAAGCAGAAGAGAATTTTAAATCAGTGTTGCATAATTTACACAGATCACCAAATGCCATTTTCCTTACTCCAGCAACAGGACTGCCTTTGTAAAGAAGAGCTCAGATATATAATGTGTGTGTGTGTGTGTGTGTGTGTGTGAAAAATCAGCTGCGAGGCACGCACATGCGCAGTGAAGTAAGTTTGCCTGCAGCTTGCATGCTGGCACAAATGGCTCTGCGTGCCACCTGTGGCATGCATGCCATAGGTTCACCATCACGGTCCTAGTGTATTCTTGCAGATGGAGGGTCTGCTTTTCTGATCACTGAATGCCACTTTGTGTGGTCAGCAGCATCTCTGCAACATAGGTCCATAGCTTGCATGTCTTTGTCGATAGTGTCTTGCCATCTGTTCTGGATGCTCATGAGGTCACTGTCTATTGACTTCTAGTTGATAAGCTGTCTTGGAAAGGGTGGAAGGTGCTGCTCTCTGGACATATCCATACCGGCAGAGCCAGCCTTCTCTCGTCTTCTCTGTAATTGGTGCCAAGCCAAAATACTGTCAAATGGTTCATTAGTGATGTGATCAAGAAGGAAGATGCCCGATAGCCAATGGAGCATTTGCATTCCCATAGCACGGAGAGAGCTTTCAGTACCTGAAGTATTGCTGCCCGGCATTCAGTGCCATACAGTGCAACAGGACAGATGGTTGTCTTGTAAATCTTAGATTTAAGACAGGTTGGCATTTGTCTGTCACATAACATACTGGTGAGTTCTCACCAATGCATCCAGGCTGCATTCACCCTTGTTCGCACCTCGCCGTTCATGTCACCATTGCCTTGGAGGTGGGATCCCAGATACTGAAAAATGTCCACCTTCTTTAGGTTTTCTCCACTGATTTGAAATGTTCCAGGGGTGGTAACAGTGTCAGGTTAATCGGCTGGAACACTATGACATAAATAACTCTGCTATGTTCTAAATATCCTGGGACAAGATAACAAAAAAGAGGGGGGGGTTGAGAAGAAGGCAAACTGAATGTAATATCAGTAGAAAAGCAGAGAAAACAAATCAATTCCCCAGATTCACTGGACAAAGCATTTTTGCTTCCTGGTGTCCCAATATAATACTTACACAATTTGCTGCACAATTGTTTGACTTTGTAGGCAGAGGTATTTCTATGTATGACAACGCATCTCTTTTATTTGTTTCTTCCATGAAAAAAAAAAAAACAGACCAAAAAGTCCATTGACTGTATTTGTAGTCTTGTCAGTTGTACCAGCAATTCATTGGAGACGTACCGGATTTATACAATTGCAACTTGCTATAGCATTCAGCTTATTTCTATCACTCTGACTTCTATAGCTTCACCAGGGGCCATCTGAAATATTTATCAAATTGAGAAACTCAGCAGGGACAAGAGCTCATCGAAGGGGATGCTGGTTGCACAAGCATTACCTCAGAAATTCCTTGGAAAAAGAGTCACTTATTTTGCTCAGTAGATATCTCAAAGCAGATTACAGCACAACTGTTCAAATACTGTGACAATACGGCAAATATGAAGAAAGAAGGGATCACAGGAGTGAGATTTTCCAAAGAGTGGGGTTACCACTGTGAAAATGTATTTATGAGCTGTGGTGGCGCAGTTGGTTAGAGTGCAGTACTGCAGGCTACTTCTGCTGACTGACTGCTGTCTACAATTTGGCAGTTCAAATCTCACCAGGCTCAAAGGTTGACTCAGCCTTCCATCCTTCTGAGGTGGGTAAAATGAGGACCCAGATTGTTGGAGGCACGATGCTGACTCTGTAAATCGCTTAAATGGGGCTGTAAAGCACTATGAAGCAGTATATAAGTCTAAGCTCTGTTGCTTTTGCTGTTTTTGACTGCTAATCACTAAAATGGCCTACTGTGCACCATGTTTTTTAGAATTCTTATGTTTTCGCACAATGGCAATGTACATCTTTCAGTATGTGTTGGCTATGCTTCACACAGGAAAGAAACATACGAAAACATGGAACTATTGTTGAAGCACATCCTGAGCACCAAGTGCAACTGGGATACCTGGAGAGAGCCTGGATATGCAGCCTGGATATGCCAAGTATCGTTGTTACGTATCCCAAAGGGGCATCTGTGCAGGACAATTGAATTAACAGAATAACAGAGTTGGAAGGGACCTTGCAGGTCTTCTAGTCCAACCTCCGCTCAAGCAGGAGACTTGCTTGTCTGGTCGCTTCTTAAACCCTCGCTCAACAACAAACAAATGGCTTTCCAGTCTCTTCTTAAAAGTCTCCAGTTAGGGAGCTTCCCAGCAGTGAGATCCTACCTGTTCCACTACTGGTTCAGTGATTGCACGCATGCATGTGTACACCTACTGTGTGCGCACAGCTTTCCCCACACCAGCTGAGGCTGGCAGCAGCAATCAGCTGAGAGAATAAAGAAGAGAAAAGGCACAAGAGTGGGTGGGATCCTGCACTTTTCTCTCCTTTCTCCTCTCAGCTGATTTTTGGAGGCTTCTTTTACTACCTGTTCAGCTGAACTGGGTTGAACCAGTGGCATACCACCACTGGAGCACCCATAACTTTTGAAGGCAAGCTCTTCCACTGATATTGTGCTCACTGTCAGGAAATTTCCTCTTAGTTCTAGGTTGCTTCTCTCCTTGGTTAGTTTCCATCTGTTACTTCTTGTCCTGCCTTCTGGTGCTTTGGAGAATAGCTTGACTCCCTCCTCTTCTTTGTGACAGAAAAGTGAGTATGCAAGAAATAGCTTGAAACACTATCATGACCCAGCTGCTTCCAAACTTTGACCAGGTATGGTCACCTTTTCATCACAGGAGTCTGTAGACTCTTGCCTAGGTGTGACCTTCTCCCCTACCCCACAGCCTTGTAACTGGTGAAGTCCAACACAATCTAATTAAATTCCATTCTATTTCTCGGCTTAACTCCCCAAGTTGACTGTGTCACTTTCCAAAAGCAGAGTGAAGATTTATTGACACATTCACACATCCTATGTAAGCAATCCAGGAATGAGACCAGAAAAATAATGGATGCAGATTGAAATGAATCTTGCAGCTGACAAACATAATGGATGCAGAATTAAAATGAACTGTAGACTAGCCAAGAGGGCTTATTTTAGACCTTGGAGTAGAAAGCGGGGGCGGGGGGGAACCCTAAATACAAAATTGAACATCTCATATCTCTGCTATGCTCCTTGATCAATAGAAGGAGATGAATCAGACTATCACAATTTAATATGTGGACTATTTCTGCTTTAGTGTTTATTTTTAAACACTGGACTATTTCTGCTTTAGTGTTTATTTTTAAAATAAGTGCAGGAAAATGCATGTAAACATATATTAGAATTTGCCCAGAAAGAACAGAGAGAACTCTGGTAGCTCCATGGGGACTTAGCAATAGCACTTAGACTTATATACCACTTCACAGCCTCCCTAAGCCGTTTACAGAGTCAGCATATTGCCCCCAACAATTTGGGCCTCATTTTACCCACCTTGGAAGGCTGGAAGGCTGAGTCAACCTTGAGCCTGGTGAGATCTGAACTGCCAAATTGCAGACAGCTGGCAGTCAGCAGAAGTAGCCTGCAGTACTGCACTCTAACCATTGTGCCACCGCAGCTCATAAATACATTTTCACAGTGGTAACCCACTCTTTGGAAATTTTCACTCCTGTGATCCCTTCTTTCTTCATAGTTAGAAGGAAGGTCAAAACAATGTTATTCCAGTAGGAATTCCATCTTTAGTCTGCTTTGGTGCCCCTTAGGTGATTTAATTTTAACTTTTGTCTGTTTCAACTTCATATATTGGGCTTTAATTATGTATACTGGTTATTCACCACCCAGAATTCTAGTTTATTGGGGCAGAATATGAATATGGTAAATAAAAAAACAAGCATTCATTGATCGATGGTGGATAACTTTATTTTCTCTTGAATGTGCTTTCTGCATGCAAATTTTCCCTGCTCTTTGTTTCTTTGCTGCAGATGTTCCTCAATATGAATATTTAAAAAAAAAAACCCCTATGAGATCAAATTGAGAACTGTAAAGCAACAGGATCCTCAGTTTATTAGCACTCCACTATTATAGTCCTTCACATCTTTGGCAAAGTTGTCTTAATGCTGCTGTCAAATATGTAACTTCTGTCACTAATTGATACCTGGATACACACACACACACACACACACACACACACAGGGGGGGGAGAGAGAGAGAAACACATGTGTATTGCATTGCTGAATACACACTGGGCAAAGATTCAGAGAAGGCTATCTAAACTCTAGCATAACTGATCCCTTCCACCCTACTCTTTGGTCAGCTAAAAGTGTCAGTGTGCAATTTCCTGGCATTCCTTTCTTTAGAAAGGAAACGATGTAGAGATTCTAGAAAGAGTGCAGAGAAGTGCAACAAAGATGATAAGGGAACTGGAGACTAAAACGTACAATGAACGGTTGTGGGATCTAGGTATGTCTAGTCTAATGAAGAGAAGAGGCAGGTGTGGCATGATAGCAGTCTTCCAATATTTGAGAAAGTTTCCCAGAGAAGAGGGAGTCAACCTGAAGACCAGACAAGGACCAGACAAGAAGTAACAAATGAAAGCTTATCAAAGCGAGATCCAGTCTACAACTAAGGCGAACTTTCCTGGCAGCAAGAAAAATTAATCAGTGGAACTGTTTGTCTTCAGAAGTTGTGAGTGCTTCAATCCTGGAGATTTTCAAGAAGATATTTTTCCAGAATGACATAGGGTCTCCTGCTGGAGCAGGGTTTGGACTAGAAGACTTCCAAGGCCCCTTCCAATGCTGTATTCTGTAAAGACTTCACAGTAGAAAAATGAAGGAGTTGCAGTTCTACAGCTGCTGGAGCCAATACGTTTCTCTGTGAAGAATATTTAGGAGTGTAGCCCATATTGGCAAACACAGTACAAACAGAGTTTCATATGATTAAGAATAGAATCAATTCTGACACTTTGCCATATGCTTACGTTTGCTGCCGCAATTCACTTCCTTGTGTCGTCTGGGAGACTCTTTGGTGGCAACCAAAGCAGCCACAGTTTGGCATATTGAGGCATATTTTAAATACGTTGCAGAAAGGAAGGTGTTTGTTGTGTTCCTCCAAATGATGCCTAATTGGAATCTGTAGAGCAGCTTACAGATTTTTTCCTCCTTTCCATTGTTTTTTCTGGTGTTCTCTTCCTCCTTTTAGCCAGCCGGAGTTGTGATTTTTTTGGGTGGGGGTGCGGGTGGGGTATGCTTTTAGTAAAGGGGAAAAAAAGAATCCACCTGAATACAGTAAGACTGTCAACCCTGAAGCAAACCTGGCTGAGACTACCTTTGAGGATTCAGGGTTGCCACAAGGCAGAAGAAGGGACAGGGAAGGGGGAAAGTAGATAGCTGAAGATTTGTAGTCAAAACAAAAAGCTTTCCAGTGGGAACCAAGGACATTCTAACAGGTGGCTTGGGAGAGGAGGTGAGGAGTAACCAAGCAACCCAGCCACCACCTCTATTGGACAATGTGACTGATGGCTTGAATGCCATCACTCTGCTAAATAAATAATTCCCTCAACACTGTTCAACTATTTACAAAATCTGCACTACTATTTACTATTAATCTTCTCATCACTCCTCATCACCCATCCCCTCCAACTTGTGACTGTATGACTGTAACTTTGTCACTTGTGTCCTTATGATTTATATGGACTGTTTCCTAGTATGATTTGATTGCTTATTGTACCCTATGACTATTATTAAGTGTTGTACCTTTTGACTCTTGACTCTTGACAAATCTATCTTTTCTTTTGTGTACACTGAGACCATTTGCACCCAGACAAATTCCTTGTGTGTCCAATCACACTTGGCCAATAAAAAGAAAAAGAATTATTCTAATTCTAATGACTTGGAGAAAGGGGGAAGTTTCACAAAATTAGGGAAAAACCATGGGAACTTTCAGCGATGTTTTTCATCAGTTGTGCCAATATGATGTATCCAGTAAATTGTTCTTTGAAGAATCTACCTTCCTTGGAGTTCTGTTGTGGCCCACCAGCCACCAGACTCAAACAGTGAGGAAGTTGGGGAGGAACTTGGGCTAATCCTGGAGTCTGGGAAGGGTCTGATGGATGCTCTTCATCAGAAGCAGAAATAAAGCGAGGGCTATCCAACATTTCCCAGCTGCCTTTGGAGTCAGAGATAAGTGAGGAAGAAGAACAGCTGGTGCCTATTCCAGCTACACGTATGCGCAGAGCTGTCAAGAGAGAACAATTAAGCAACAAGGGCCAACTCGGAAGAAAAGGCACACATGGATACTGAATGGCCCCTCCCTGGGGAATAAATAGGAGCAAAGGGGGAGTGGTGGTTGCAGGAGACAATTAGTTTGTTTATTATTATGAAGATTTACTTATTGTTCCTGCCTTAGAGACCCCTTTGCAGGAATTAATTTACTGCTTTGCGAATGGAAGCTCTCAGCCTGGCAATTATCCAAGGGCTGATTAGGTCTATTGTTGCACTTAACCCTTGAGAGGATTATTGCTGGGACTTTTCCATGTGTGAATGGCATGAATTCACAGTAGCTGAATAAAAATGGTTTTTTTTCGGGACAAGGAGTCTGTTTCTTGGTTCTGCTAAGCCTGGGTCAGAACAAGTTCTGCTTTCTATGGGTTCATTACTTGGAACACTGACAAAGACATTAGCCATGTTTCTTCTTGAATCATGGCTTTCTTAAAACTCTGTAGGGACTATCCCAAAAGTGGTTTTTTTTTGTTTTTTAAAGTGGTACTGGACTTTCTTTGTTTTTCCTTGAAGATGTTTCGCATCTCCTCCAAGCACCTTTGGGACAACCATGTCCTGGATAACTGAGAATCTTGACAGACATCTATAGGGACTAAAAGCTACGCTAGATATGCCTGTTATCAAAGTCTTTGTATCTATACAAATGTCGGACACTGCATAATCTAAATCAGAGGAATACAAAAATGGCCACTTTAAGACTTATGGACTTCAACTTCTGGAATTCCTCAGCCAGCTATGCATTAAGATGCATATCTTGTAGTCATAAATAAGCCACATAGCAAAGGGTTAAGCTTAACATCTTAACTTCTCACTATCTTAGGGAACTTTATGTTTTAATTATGATGATGATTCCTATTGCCTCATCTTGGAGATCATGCATATGCAGAGGAAAAGAATTTGGTAGATTTAATATTCCTTGGAAACGAAAAGAAAGACACACAGACTTCACACTATGTTTTTTTTTTTAAATTTCATGTAAATACTTCGATGATTTCTTTATATGAGACCCTTGTATGTGCTATTCTGTTCCACCCTTAGTCCTAATCAGTGTGTGTGTGTGTGTGTGTGTGTGTGTGTGTGTGTGTTTCTTTTGGTTTGGAAGTTTTAGTATTCAGTTTAACAGGACGTACCCCTTGTTGTTAAAGACAGAGAATATATTGTTATCCTTATGGGTGGCATCAAAATTCCAACACTTATAGCATGAAAATGGCTACATGATATAAACACCCTCTAAAAGTCCGTGCCATGGTTTCCAATGGAGTCAAAGCAAAGATATCATAGGTAAATTGTCCATATGGGGCTAATAAAAGCCCTGAAGTATAATATCAAATTTTTAAAAACCAAAGATGTTCCATCCAGAATTATGTCTTTGTATGGAGTTAAGTACTGCCCTCTAGAGTGGGACATGACTGGACAAGGGAAACCTTTACTTTTATCATAAATGTATGTTTCCCTCCTTTCAAATGTTAAAGTTTTCCTACTTTTGAACTGCAGAACAGATTGTTACACTATAAATTGAAATCAAGCTCTTGTTTAGCCTGGAATGGAATGGAATGGAATAGAGTGGAATGGAATGGATGGGAATGGAATGGAATGGAATGGAAGGGAAGGGAAGGGAAGGGAAGGGAAGGGAAGGGAAGGGAATAGAATAGAATAGAATAGAATAGAATAGAATAGAATAGAATAGAAGTCTTTATTGGCCAAGTGTGATTGGACACACAAGGAATTTGCCTTCAATGCATAAGATCTCATAATACATTCATCCTGAATCATAAAATACAACACTTAGTGATAGTCATAGGGTATTAAATAAGCAATCAACATAAATCATACTAGGAAACTAAATAAAACAATATAAATCGTAAAGATACAAGCAACAAAGTTGTAGCCATAAATAGAAAAAGGAGATAGGTAATAGGAAGGATGTGAAGAATAATAGTAACACAGTCTTAGTAAATACTTTGACAGTTTTGTGGGAACTAGTTGTTTAGCAGAGTGATGGTGTGGGGAAAAAGTGTTCTTGTGTCTAGTTGTTTTGGTGTACAAATGTCTTATAACATTGCTTTGAGAGGAGAAGTTGAAACAATTTATCAGGGGTGGGATTCTACCAGTTTGCATTTATTTGCTAGAACCAGTTGTTAACATTCTAAGCAGTTCAGAGAACCAGTTGTTAGAAGAAATTACTGGCCTAAGCCTGTAAGGAAGGTAGGAAGGAAACATTCTGGTGTTGCTCACAGAAACTGCCTCCCTGTTAACCCTTATTACATTCTTGGTAGCTTCCTGTCTCAGGAACTTCTCTGGAGTTTTTTTTTCCCTTCCTTTGCTGGTACTTTGCTTGTGTGGAGTGACCATTCAAAGTTACAATGGCACTGAAAAAAATGACTAATGACCATTTTTCACAGTTATGACTGTTGTAGCATCCTCACAGTCATGAGACACCAGGTGAGGAGAAGTGTGCCTCGATGTGAGTGATATTGAGTTGGCCACACCCAGCCAATAACATGACCACTCAGCCACACCCACCACCTAATCCACGCCCACAGAACTGGTTGCTAAAAATTTTGAATCCCACCCCTGCAATTTATGTCCATGATGTGAGGGGTCTGTATATTATTTACACTGATAGAGTAAACCCATTGATAATTAAAGCTTGGCAATAGAAGGTCTGCCAGATAGATGATATACTTTATATTATTCCCTTATGTTGACTTTTTAAAATATAACTCATTGAAAGCAACCTGCATGTACTCTAAAATTGGTGGGATGTTAAACAACACTATGTTGGCTACACGCTAGCCTCCACATTTGAGATCTCAGCTTGCATAAAAGAAATGTCAGAATGCTTGGAGCAAAACTGGGCTTTGCTTGGGCTTGTTTCCTACTGGCCAAAACTGATGAATATTGTGCTTAGCACAAGTAGGGAACAATGGTGGTATTCATTTTTATTTTTATTTTGCTACTGGTTCTGTCAGCATGGCTTGGTGGGCATGGTGTGGCTTTGTGGCTGTGGCCTGGTGGGCATGGCAGGAGAAGGATACTGTAAAATCCCCATTCCCTCCCCACCTCACTAATCTACTTTCCAGCTCCGTTCTCCTGTGCAGGGCAACAAAAGAAGACCCAGCCGATCAGCTGGGATTCGGGAGGAAGCAAATAGATGGGGGCAGGGCCAACCAGAGGTGGTATTTACTGGTTCTCTGAACTACTCAAAATTTCTTCTACTGGTTCTCCAGAACCTGTCAGAACTGGCTGAATAGCAACTTTAATAGGAAAAGTTGCATGTAACCACTTGTGTGATGAGTCATTAAAGCCATTATCTGTGGCTTCTTTTAGTAATAACGATGGCATCCAGAAGTTTGCAAATTGGAATGTCAATAGAAAAGGATCTAAATAAAGAGGGAAGGAGGGAGATTTTTTTACTGAAAGAGACCAAAGAAAGTTTTAATAAATACGAAGGAAGAAATTCTGGTCTTGTAGCATGGAAGTTAATGAGTACATGCATGGCAATGAATATGTAGATTTAATTCTGAATGGCAACTTAAAACATATGTCAGAAACTATCAACTCATATAATTTAGGTTGTTATGGCTGCTTGTTAAAGTAGGTTTCCTTCAGCTGTTGGTACCAACTGGTTATGTTCCAGTAAATAGGGGTGGGGGAAATAGAAGTGAATTTGGAGAAAAATAAATGAGCAATGTTCAAAATGAATAGCTGAAAAGGATACATATATGTGAAGGTCACTAAATGTAACCCCTCCAAAAATATGACTCTGTGCAATGAATCCCCATTCGTCTCTCTTGGTTTATTACTTTTTCCTCATCTATTTGGTGAATTTTCACAGTTGCTTTCCCCAAATTAAAGGAAGAAAAAAAGAAAGAAAAGAAGATTTTAGTTGGGCTTATGTCAACATTAGCCTGCTTAAGAAAGAAACACAATATAACCTGGGCAACTAAAACTAAAGGTTCATTTTGTCCATTGTGTTGTTCTCAGAGGTGGACAGCTAAATGCCTATGAAAAAAATATAAATATAATAGGAATTTACTCCCATATAATAGATATTTGAAAGAGGAGGAGGAGGAAGAAGAAAAAATTCACCCACAAAAACTGAGATAAGAACATCTTTTGCAACATATGAAATCTTTATCTAGCCGCACATTCCATTCTGAGTTCAGAAAGAAGATAATTTTTTTTAACAAGCTCTTACTCAAATATTCCCAAGGGTACTCAGTATTCTTTTACTCCAGATTCCAGATGCAATAGAAAAATGACATGATAAATCGGCAATGATAGCCATATCTTTTATAATTTAATTATATGCTTGTGCAAGAATCTTATTGTGATTCTTTTACTTTTTCTGCTATTCAGTCTTTCTTCTTCTTCTTCTTCTTCTTCTTCTTCTTCTTCTTCTTCTTCTTCTTCTTCTTCTTCTTCTTCTTCTTCTTCTTCTTCTTCTTCTTCTTCTTCTTCTTCTTCTTCTTCTTCTTCTTCTTCTTCTCCTCCTCCTCCTCCTCCTCCTCCTCCTCCTCCTCCTCCTCCTCTTCATCTTCCTTCTCCTTCTTCTCTGTGTGTGTGTGATAGAGAGAGAGAGAGAAAGAGAAAGAGAAAGAGAGAGAGAGAGAGAGAGAGAGACCTCTTACTTATCTATTCTCCCTGAAATATGTCTAGCGTGTGCAAAATAATATTGACTCTTGCTACCATGGTTAAATAGAATGTTCACATCTTTTGCAGAAATTTTCTCCTTAGAATGTACACATTCCAATGTATTCATTTCCAGAAGTATATTTTCCATAACAGGAAGCAGTTTGTGGTGGCTGGATTTGTTGTCACCCATATCTGTGCCAAGGATGTGAAGATGTGAATTTTGACCACATGGATGCTGCAACAGTTGTTGGTATGAAAAACGGTCATGTCACTTTTCTCAGTGATGTTACAACTGTGAAGGTCACTAAATGAACTGTTGTAAGTTGAGAACTACCTGTACCTTCTTAGTTCAGGACTCTTCATATCTGTTTCCTCCAAATGATGAGATAAAGCAGAATTTCAGCTCAGAAGGAATACTGAAGATCTTCACAGCACCCTGACTTTCACTTATTATCATATGTGGTGGACATGTATGAAGGGAAGAAAATACTGGACAAAAAAACATGATTGGAAAAGATGATTAAGCAGCATATAGATTTAAAGCCAGAAAGCTATCATAAAGGGACTTTATACCTAATGCTACATGTATTGACAGTAGCAAAAATTTTATTTGGACAATATTAATGAGAACACCCCATCAGATGAAAACATAATTTGGAAAATATTGGATTGTGCAGAGATGGATAGACTGACATTGAAAATAAAGGATAAAGAAGACACAGAGTACTACTCAACATGGGATAGGTTTTATCAATGGTTAGAAATAAGAGGTAGAAGTTAGATGAAGAAAGATTATTGTTATGTGCATGTGGAAGATGAACGTTGTCTATGACTGTAAATGTGTTAGTATAATGAACAGGATCATAAATAAGCTAATATAACTATTAATATTGCTATTATTATACACAAAAAATGACAGTGTACACAGCAAACGAGATAACTATGCTGGATTTCGTATCACAAATCACAAGTTGAGCACTTCTCAAGCGTTTAGGATTGCATGATGTATCGGCGGATTATGCGAGCAGATCCCAGTAAGGTGGCCTTCTGCAACTGACCAATGGTGATCTTGTCAGCGCCAACTGTTTTTAAGTGCTTGCCTAGGTCTTTAGGCACAGCACCCAGTGTGCCAAGTACCACTGGAACCACCTGCACTGATTTATGCCAGAGTCTCTGCAGTTCGATTCTCAAGTCCTGATATCTGGTGAGTTTTTCAAGTTGTTTCTCGTTGATTCTGCTGTCACCAGGTATGGCAATGTCGACGATCCACGCTTTTTTCTTCTCCACAATTGTGATATCCGGGGTGTTGTGTTCCAAAACTTTGTCAGTCTGTATTCGGAAGTCCTATAGTAGTTTTGCATGCTCTTTTTCGACCACTTTTTCTGGCTTATGATCCCACCAGTTCTTTGCTAAAGGCAGATGGTAGTTGTGACACAAGTCCCAGTGGACCACCTGAGCGACATTATGTATATCATCATCATCATCATCATCATCAGTATATCTGTTGCTTTTTTGGTAAAATGAAATGCCTGGACAGTACACTGTTTTCAAAATATTTATATATAAATAAAAATACTAAAAAAAGGAACGGGGAGTACCCTGGCTTTCAAGGTAGTCCCTCAAAAATGAAAAAAAACTTTTTTCTGTTTTTGTCTCTCTAAAAAGCTTTGTTTTATCTATGTGTATCTTTCTTAAGGTACACATAGATAAAGCAAAGCTTTAAAGAGAGACAAAAACAGAAGCTTGATTGCAGGAAATACGACTTCAGCAACAGAGTGGTCAATGTCTGGAATACTCTACCCGACTCTGTAGTTTCTTCCCCAAACCCCAAAAACTTTAACCTTAGACTGTCTACTATTGACCTCACCCCTTTCCTAAGAGGTCTGTAGGGGGCGTGCATAAGCGCACCAACGTGCCTACCGTCCCTGTCCTATTGTTTCTTTTATTTTTCTTTTATTTTTCTTATATGTACTCATTTCATGTATTCATAATTATGTATACACTTTTACTTATCTCATAAACAATTGACAAATAAATAAATAAAATAAATAGAAAGGAGAGACATATACAATCTTAAGCAGCATTTGGAGGAATATGGAAGCCAGGAGGATAACCAGGGGGTTAAGAGGAATTAATGGAATTACTTTGGGACAAATTCATGGAAACTAGGACACACGGCCAAAATGTTCATAAATAATCAGTGCTGGACACTGAAAGGGTGCCCCCAAATATCACCACGGAAAGCACTACTGTTTGTTTTTTTCATTCTTGGAATCCTGTAAGATGGGCCTCAATATCTTCTACAATCCTACAGATTCTGCAACCCAGCGGAACATCTGTTGTGTCTGCAAGCAACCCAGCCAAGATTAAATTGCCACAAGCCACCTCCAACTGGAGCGAAGCTTTATATTAAAAGCCATCTTTATCGTGCTGAGCCTTTATCTGCATCATTAACAACCAATTTCTTTTTCTAATTCTAATTTGTGATACAAAAGAACCAGGACATATATTAGGAATAAATGGTATACCAAGGCCCTGCTGACGCATCCATGCTTAACCTGCAAACGGTTGATTCTCACCTCAGCCCATCTGCATTCTCAAGCTTTCAACAGATTGCCTCTGTTTACCAAATAAGTAAATAAAGAAGTGTCCATTCAGGTAGGAATAGTTCATTTTCAAGAAGAGGAGCTGTTTCTTCAATGAACACATGGAGAAATGACCCATCGAGTCATATTCAAAAACTGTGGAAAAAATATAACTGCCTAGAGAACACGGTTATGAAATATATGAGGCAGAACCCTCAGCTGTTGGTGCCAGAAGTTGTATTTTCAGATTAGTTGGCAAATAGGACTGTTCCTGTTTCTCTTTTTCCCCCTCAGTTCTCTCACTTTAAAATCCTTCATATAAATGTATGTGTTATTTATTTACAACCTGTGCTCATGTTCATCAAAATGGCCTTTTCATGCTGTTGGGAACCGAATGTTCTTTGTACTCCACAATGTAGCTTTTTGCTCTGTATCTTGGGACCTCTTGTGTCCCTCAAGGTAATAATGATACAATTATGATATTATTAAGGAAAACTTTGTTCCTCGGGGACTGGGGGCCTGGATGGAGGAAAAATAGGCCCAAACTTAATCACTTAATGACTGTGGGGTTGAAGCAGAGGTGGTATTCAGCAGGTTCTGACCAGTTCTGGAGAACCAGTAGCGGAAATTTTGAGTTGTTGAGAGAACCAGCACATACCACCTCTGACTTGCCCCATCTCCATCTCTTTTCTGCTTTCCAAGTCCCAGCTGATTGGCTGGGTCTTCTTTTGTTGCCCTGGACAGGAGAACAGATCTGGAAAGCAGGTTAGTGGGGTGGGGAGGGAATGGGCTGTTGCAGTATCCTTCCCCCTGGAGTGGGGTGGGAATGAAGATTTTGTAATATCCTTCCCCTGCCATGCCCACCAAGCCATGCCCCACGGAACCAGTAGTAAGAAAATTTCAATCCCACCACTGGGTTGAAGGCAACCAGATCTGAGAACTCTGAGGCAAGATCCGATCAGGATCTGTCACAGGGACCAGTGGTTGTGTCTTCTGAGCTTCTGGACTTGTGCTGGAGCCTATCTTCAGGGAAATTCCCTCCAGCAGCCTACCATCATGATTCTGAATGATGCAGTGTTGACTTGGACCCAACTACGGAGCTGTGATGCCTTGTTTGAAGAGTGCATGGCAGTAACTGTTAGGTAGGCCTTTACACCCATCCACCCAATTGTGGTGCCTTCTCATGGGTTGAGAAGTCCTGCTCACGTCGATATACCAGGGGCATTTTCTGTTTGCATTAACAGAACAGAATAACTGAGTTTGAAAGGACTTTGGAGGTCTTCTAGTCCAACCCTCCCTGCTCAGGCAGGAAACCCTACACCACTTCAGACAAATGGTGGTCCAATCTCATCTTAAAAACCTCTAGTGATGAAGTACCTGCAACATCTGGATGCAAGTTGTTCCACTGGTTAATTGTTCTGTCAGGAAATGTCTCCTTAGTTCTAGGTTGGTTCTCTCCTTGATTAATTCCCACCCATTGCTTCTTGTCCTGCCTTCAGCTGCTTTGGAGAATAGCCTGACCTATCCCTCCCTATCCCAACCTACTGAGATTTTAGCCTTCCCAGTCCCACTCCCATTGGATTTTCAAACAGTCCTCACCCATTTACTCAGAACCCCAAGACTGCTTAGTTCTATAAAGGGTTGACAAGGTGCTACTTAAGTAATGTAAAAGAAGGAGAAGAGAAGAAGGAATGCGATGGGAAAAAAAGCAAGCATTTAATGACTAAGTCCTACTTACTAATCAATTGATGGGAGTAGGTGATCATACAGTATATTGCCATGGAGTTCTTCCTATAGGATGAGATGGCTCAGCTTCCCAGCAATCCCTGTTTTATAGCTGGATACTTGTGCTTCTCTACGAAACTATGTGATTGGGTTTAGTTTTGGGGGAGGAAAATAAGGGGAAAACAATTCTGCCTCTGCCTACCAGCATCCAATCCGTATTCATTTGGCTAGCATCCTGTCAGTGTGTGAGAGAGTTGAGGGCTGTTTGGAAACTGAAACAGTATTTGCTGCGTGAGCAAGAAAGAGACAGCAAGGACGCTGGGCGTGGCTTTGCTCAACTGTTCTGTACTAAAGCTTCTTGGTCTCTGAATCTGAATCTCTTCTCCTCTGCTTGTGTTTTGCATTTGGAGCAGGTCTCTATCTAGGTGGGAAGGGGGAGTAGAACTCCTCAGCATTAGAGCATGTTAATAATAACATTGGAAATACTAATGCTCTGGTGGTCATTTCAAAAAATCCTTTCTTAGTGAGCACCTAGAAGCCAAGAGGAACATAAGTGCTAGATTTCAAGTGTGTAGGCTTTACGTTTCTGGAGGTTTTATGATGATGCGTGAGTGGCATTTTGCTTCTATCTATCTATCTATCTATCTATCTATCTATCTATCTATCTATCT